>WBNO01003424.1:315245-336326 GCA_013400575.1 Peucedramus taeniatus | reverse complement strand
TTATTTCCGGAGCTCGGCTCTGCCCGCAGCTCGGCCCTGCCCGCAGCTCGGCCCCGCCGTGCCCGCAGCGCGGCCCCGCTCGGTCGCACCGCCGTTCCCCCCGCACCTGCGCGCTCCGGGAACAGGAGCGTGAGGCGAGCGGGCGCAGCCGTTCCCGGGCCGGTGACCCAGCGGAGCAGCGCAGGAGGGAGCGCGGGGGTCACCAAGGCAGCCACGGACGAGCACTGAGGAAAAACCTCACATGTCGAAACACGAGAGGAAGGAAAAGTGCGAGCCTGGAAGGAGCCCCAGGTAACCCCGGCAGAGCTGCAGGAGCCCGCGGACAGACGGCCCAGCAGAAGCCTCCGGCCCCGGGCGCACAGCTGGCAGGAGCACAGCTGCACACAGCTGGCAGGAGGGCGGGCACACAGCTGCACACAGCTGGCAGAGTGCACCCACAGCACCCGCAGCTCCCAGCGGGACTCGAGCCCTGCCCCCAAAGCCCAGTCCAGCCCGGGGCCCGGGCCCTGAGAACACACAAAGCCCAGGCTTTACCTGGCTCAGGCTTTACCTCGCCCAGGCTTTACCTGCTTGCTTCAGCAGCCAGGAGCTCACCTGCTGCACTCCAACTCCAGGCCACCAAACCTCGTCCGTGCATTCATGAGGGGACAGGGAGAACACCCGACTGAACCCTCACTCCAAGATCACTGCTGCAGTTTCAGTACAGCAGGAAAAGCCCCCCTGGAGCCTGATCCCTGCCCCAGGAACCCCCCCTGCCCTCAGTGCTCGGCACTGACAGCGCCTGCTCAGAGCACCTGTGCCCCTTGGTGAGCAGCCAGAGTGACAGCAGCTCTGCTCTTCTCCCAAAGCTTTAGATTTGCTCTTTCTGATCCTACAATGTACCTAAAGAAAAACCCTCAGTCCCACTATTTCATATTTTATCCTAAATGTAAACCCATCTTTTCTTAAAACAACTGTATTCTTCTGAAACAGTAAGTGCACAGTGACAGGCATTTTAAACAAGTACTTCTTATTTATTCACAATTCAGATAAAGTTTAAGGAAAGACAAAAGAAATACAAAGGACAACATTAAAATGAAAAGGAATTTTAGTGACTGAAGTGAGTTTCTACAGCCAGGGCTCTCCACACATTTCCAAATATTATCCAAACACTGCAGATGCAGATTTCAAATCAATCCCGTAACAAAGCGCTATGACTATTCCCTTTGAAATTAAACTGGGAATGGAAGTTAGCCACCTTTATCTATGAGTACACAAACCATCAAATTCTTCAGTTTCAGCTTAAAGCCACACTTATCTTTTACAAGATGGAACCTGCAATACAATTTCAAGCAGCTTTTTCATGTTGTCTGAGCTCTGCTATAAAAAAGTCAGTGTCGCCCTTCTGTGTAACAATCAGCTTTTGATCTTGTGTCTGGAGTCCCTGCAGCTCAGAGCAGACTCACACTTGCAGCTTGGAGGTATCCTTGGAGATACTGCAATGCCTCTGCGTTCAGGCTGGTGCTCAGCATGGACAGAACCTGAGGCACAGGGGGAGCAGAGGTGTCAGAGAGAGAAGCACGAGCCCCCTGCTGCCTCCTGCCACCACTCAGAACAGTCACACACAGAGCAGTCACCCAGGGGGAAAGCAGCAGGCAATCTTTACTTACCTAAACCTTGGGGAAAACAAAGATGCTATGGGCCAAAAGAGTTAACTGTACACTCACCTTGTCTAATTTTGTATGAGCTGCCTGAATTCAACAAGTACACACAACCAATCAAACTGGAGACACATATTAGTTATAAACCAGCCAATGTGTAAATTTTCTTTTTAAAAATGGCAAATTTAAGCTTATTGCAAATTTAAGTGCTGTGATAATAAAGCCTTTCTAAGGCTCCTAAGGAAAAACCTTACAAAAGCTACATTTCAATGAAGAATAAAACACAGCACAATCTTGCATTCTAGTTATGACCTACTTCATTTTGCTGGTTATCAAACATTAGCAAAGAGACCCATTCTCACAAAGGTGCTTCCCCTCTGCAGCATCAGCGTGCGAGTGCAGAAGCCACCTACCCTGCCTGGGCATGCTGTAGACAGTTTGTGCAGAGACTGTGCCAGGTGGATTCGAGGATTGTTCACCATCTGACCCACAGGATCGTGCTCTTTCTTCCCAGCAAAGGCCAGCTGGGAGAATGCAGTCTGATAGCCTGGAGTATCTTCTATGTCAATGAAGTGTTCCTCATCAGGGATCGTGTCATCCTCAGGCAACTCAAAGAGGCCAATGAGGGCCTGCAGCAAAGGAATCCTGGGAGCAAAGAGGGCAGGGCAAAATTGGAGTGCTTCAAACATGTTAGGACAGGGGGTATTTTACAAGGATGCTCAAGTTTTTTGGAGCCCCTTATAATCTAGCCTTTGCAGGTGCTTGCTTGGCTCCTGAAATTGTAAATGCCCAAGGTATGCTGGACCAGAAGAATTGTGGGTCTGAGTATTTTACAGGCATAATGTGGGTGTACTGCTATCAACATGAGCAGTGTATGTATTTATCAGGTCAAACTGTCATGAAATATACCCAAAAAGAGCAGTGATTTTCCAGATCACAACTTTCCCCTGAGTACATTAAAAAAAAAGTTCTAGTTCAGGGACCTACTCTGGGATCCAGTGACCGTCATCAAATTCAAGCTACCTGGCATGCTAGACTGCTGGACTGGTTGACAATCAAACTTCCCAGGTAGCTTTCCCCAAAATTCCACTCTCAAGCTAAGATATTACAGTTTCTCTGTCAGGTTATGAATATGCTCAGGTCTCCTGACTAGAAGAGCTGTTAAGTCAAAACTGGGCCTAGCTTTTCAGAAAGAATACAAGCTGGAGGAAAGCAGTGTATTTCCCTAAATGCAGTTCCAGCTGGCCAAATCCATGCTGCCTCCATCAAAAACATCTCAAACCAGCTCTGTCATCCTCTTTGAAAACAGAGTTTCATTTGTTGAGAAACAGAAGCAGGATGAAAGGCCTAAAACAGCCCTGTGGGTCTGAGGAGATCACAATGGAGTTTCCATCAAGGATGTATTTTGGTCTGAGCTCTCATTTTCAATAACTCAAACAGGCTCACTGGCACAACCTGAAGAAATGTGGTACCTACCACAGTTTGGTGTACTCAGTGTCCATCATGGGAGGACATTCTGTTAATATTTTTGTAATGCCTACAGCACAGATTTTCTTTTCAACTTGTCCAGACACCTTCTGGATTTCAGGAATTATAATTTTCTCCAACACCATTCCAAACATCCTATGGTGACATTGAGAGAAAAAGTATTAGAAAGCCTCATCAGCCTTAGGGTGACAAAAGAGAACCAGAAACAATATGAATCACTAGGGAACAGAAATGACCAGATAATTTGTTAAGATGCTGCCCTGTTGCAGTAGACATTTGCACATACAAACTTTTCACAAAAGATAACGACTAAAAACATCAATCTTTCCTTTTTATAATCTTCTTAGATTAGTAACCTAAACTATCAGTGAGGAACTGTGGTCAGAAATTCAGAAATAAAGAAGACTTTCTAGAAAAATAAATTAACCACATTAAGAGAAGCATTTGGCCAGTCAAATTAGTGAGAAATGTAGTCTGACAGTCTAGCTAAACAGACAGCTCTTTCTTCAAAAGAGTTAAAAATAACACAGCAGTATTAAATATAAGCCAAACAAACAAAACATACTAACTTTGGCTGTATGCTGTCAAATATTTCTTGCAGAGCTAATGCCCCGTATCTTACACAATACAAGTTAATGAAGACAAGGAAACCTGTAACAAGAAAAAAGTCCAAGTAAAACTTAATGTGAAAACAAAAGAAAAGCTTTAGAGTCAGCAGCAAAATACATTCCAGCAAGTTTTTCAAGGGGACAGAAATGGCAGTCTTTGTACGTGTTCAGTTTAAGTATGTGAACTTGCTGCCTTGAAATTTGCCTAAAAACTGATCTTTTCACGTACCACAACACAAAAACAAGGTGGTACAAGACAAGAGTTATTCCTTTTTCCCCTTACAGCAGTTATAAAAAGGCATTAGAAAAGCCATTTGCATTTTTTTTTTTCAGATCAAGAACCAAAGAAACTCTTCAAAAAACTCTACTTTTAGCAGGAAACTTCACACAATGCAGACTCTGAGGTGAGGTATGAGCCCCTTTGCACAGGTGCAATATATTAAAAGCACCACTTCAACTTTATTTGTGGAAGACCATTATAAGCAACTCTACCATTCTTGTTCCTATCAGGTGGCATTAACCAGATTTTATAGGGTTAAGTAATGGACACTGCATGATTTGGGTAGCAATAGTATCATTAAAATAATTTAATAACTATGACAATCTTCTTGTGACAGCGTGAATAACCAGAATAAGTATTGCCATAATCTGTCACAGCTTTGCCAGTTTAACATAAAACCTTATCAATAAATTTAGTCATACTAAGGCCAAAATGACACAAGCATGGAATATTTCACAGCACTAACACACAACTACAGGAGAGTACAGGACGTGTGGTCAGTAGTGCTGTGCTGCACGAGAGGGAAAGTTTGCTGCTACTGGTTGGAGATTAAATGGAGTCATTTTTAATAATGACATCATACACTAGGAAAGGAGGAGAAATACGCAGGTTTTGTCCATTATTTTAATTCCATTCCCTCAATTTCATGAAGTAAGGGTCACCTGCTATGGTGACTGCCCCATAAAGCCCTCTTGATGACAAATAATCTGGAGCAAGTCCTAGGAGTCACCACCATCCCCCCGTCCGCGGGGCGCGACAGGACCCTTGTTCTGCACAGCTGCTGTCACCAGAGCTTTCCACAGAGCAAGGAACTTACTTTTGATAAATTTTGTTGTTTTGGAATTCTGAAGTCTTTGGAATAGCAGAATGAAGATCTGTTTCCTGTACTGGTCAACTGATTCACTGGAAATTTAAAAGGATAGTTATTCAGTTCACACTAGGATTTTACTGATGTCACTTCACAGAAAACATATATAGAATTGTTCAAATATATTTGACTGAAAAATGTGATGTTTTCAGTCATTAAAAATTAGCGTTTGGCATGTTTATATACTTCATAAATAAAGTCTACAGAAGTTAGCTTTAAATGTAATTTCAGCTCATACTCACGGAGGCATATGCTCAATGATACTGTTTAGAAGATAGAACCCTTGATGATCATTAGCTTTAGAGGCAATCAACTTCTGGAACACACCTAACAATCCAGGCTGCAAGAAAAGCAGATATAAAACCCTAGACAACAATTCTTCATATATGACCCCACCAGAAAATTGACCATTACCATCTAAAGCACACAGCAAGGCAAAAGCCTTCATAACCTAAGCCAGGATTCAGTTTTTATGGTTCCGGCCAAGGAAGACACATTTTGGCTTCTTCTCACTCACTCTTCTCAAGACTGTTCTGAACAGAACCTGAGAGTTCTCATTATGCACATGTTTAACATGAGGCAAACAAGACAGGAAAACTGTGGAAACTTACCAAGAGCAGGAATTTTTTGTCTCAACTGAAAAAAGCATAATAGCCTAGAATTCATCTTATCCACAAAATAGAAAAGCACCCCAAAAGCTACATTTAGAGTATTAGTCCGTCTTTTAGGTAAGCACCAAACTCTGCACAAATCCAGCTGTTTGCTGGCGTTCCTCAATCTGGAACCTCAGAGCCCATGTCCCCAGGCCAACACGTGCCTCTGCCCCGGCACTCACAATTTTGTCGGCGGCAGCGCTGGCGATGGTGCTGGCGCCCCGCTCCAGGTACGCCTGCAGGAGCCTGACCAGAGGGGGAATGTTTCCTGTCCTTTCCCAGAGAACTGGCTGGAGCAGATGGGGAAACAATGCCATATA
Source organism: Peucedramus taeniatus (assembly GCA_013400575.1). Classification (NCBI taxonomy): domain Eukaryota; kingdom Metazoa; phylum Chordata; class Aves; order Passeriformes; family Fringillidae; genus Peucedramus; species Peucedramus taeniatus. Next base: position 330,469 of record WBNO01003424.1, on the reverse strand, counting down.
AGATGATGGGATTTCATTTTTGTGCATTTCTAGAAGTAGTGACATCACTTGAAACACATAGGGAATGAACTCTGGAAGAGAAACGATGACATTTACAAAGTCAGACAACATGGTCACTGTCAGTTCCCAGAAACCACATATCTATGGACTGGACCTACAATTTAATGATATTATCACAAAGATTTCAACAAATAAAACTCTGAAGAAACATACCTTCCCAAATGTAATTATTCAAAAAATTAGCAAGCATTGCATCTATACACTTTCTATTTCCTCTACCTGATAATATTTCAGAACATAAAAAAGCAAACTACTAGAAACAAGGCAATAGAATTAAGAATAATATTAAGAGGCTTTGGAGTAGTGATTGCTAGGTATTTTAAGAATGCAATTTAAAATAAGAATGCTGTTGACATGCCCTATGGAACAATTTGAACACTTTCAGACTGTGAAAATGTTGTTTCACCCCTTGAATTTCCTACGCTACAAAAAACCTGCCATAAGGTAAATTCTAGCAGCCAAAACCAGTGGAGAGAGCACAGACACTCACTAACTGTCCTTACCTTGCACATCATTCTGCAGGATCTCTGTGAACACCAGGAACAAAGCCTCCTCAAAGCTCCCCACTGCCTCTGGGTTTGCCTTGCACGTTATCCTTATTGACAAGCAGATGGACTCAAACATATAATGGTTAAAGTGAGGTTTGCTGGGATTCTGAAAACAAGTTATAAACAGATAAATCAACCCAAACTTGCAGACAAGTCACTTATTTTGCTAAATATATTTCTTATTTCAACTGAAGACTAAAGTAGCATTTCGGACTAGGGATACTTGTAACTTATGTATTGATATGCTTACGAAATTAATTCCACAGATAAAAGCAAACTTAAGGACCTCTAAGGCATAAAGGAGAGGGTTTTTTTGGTAGCAAGTGTTTTTCAGAAGCTCTGTATAAACTACCAAACAGTTAAAATACCACAGAACAAAAACCAGAAAAAGATTATTTTTCAGTCTTTCAAGTGTCCGGTCAATTCTCTATTGAATACTCCTTATAAGCTGCAGCTGAGTTTAAACTGTACAGAGAAGCAGTTTTCTGGACCATCAATGAAGGTATTCTAAGGCATTCCCTATTGTCAATGGTTAAAAATTTGGCAAGTCTAAATAAAAAACTAAGACAATTTTACCCACCAAAAGCAGAAGGGTAATTTATTTAATTCAATCCCACATTTCAATGCCAATTATTATTAGCTTCAGAAGTTTCATGGGCAAAGAATACAGGAGCTGTGATAAAACCAGATTACTGTACTGGTGGCCTCTGCACAAGCAAGCATTTATACTACAACAAACTAGCATTACAGAAGGAGTTCATATGCTGCTTCTAAATTTCAGATGGGAGCAGAAAGAATGATCTGAGAATATTTTCTAAAAGGAAGGCAGTAGCTCACTGGAATGCTGTTTCAAATTAGTTGCATCAGAAAATATTGAACTATTTCAAGTATTCTAACAGAACACCACCAACAGGACATAAGTCCTCAGCAACACTGCTCTAAAAGGTAAAAGGTGAGCCTTTAGTTCTGTTTCTTTACCTTACTGACAGCCAGCAGTTTCTGTGTGAGCTGTGTGATGACAGAAGGGATGTATGGAATTATGGACTCCTGTAGCAGAGAAAAACTCCTCATGATGGCTGCAAATGAATGGAAAATTTTAGCTTCTGAAGACAAAATACACTTGTGCCACTCAACATATGCCTAAATCCTTTACCTTTTACTGTTAAAATAGGATCCCAAGGAATTAGGTACAGAACAAAGAGCACCTGCTGCAAGAACATTCAATCTATAAACATGACAAAGCATAAAACAAAGCTTCCTTATTCTAATTCTAGAGATGAACACAGGAGATCAGGTAACTTTACCAAGGCCATCACTTGTCCTGGGCAAGTCTCAGATCTCAGCATCCCCTTAGCCATGATCACATCCATCCTTTCACTAGCCATGACCACATGTCCTCCCCATGACCAGACTGCTCAGATCTTCCCCTGACCCTGTCCAGGGAGCTGTCCTGACTACAAGACTACAATTTGAAAAATAACTTAGTACCATTATGTTTAGTGTTTCTCTCTGGTACCGTAAGTTTAGTTGAAGATGAGTTAATACAGCCTGGAAAGTAACTGCAGACTCTTTAACATGTTTGCATAAAATAGGTTTTGCAAATAAAAATGTTAGGAACTTGTAGCTGTAAGACTTTACCTTGAGTTAACCAAGTTATTCTTATATTGCAGGACTCATTGGGCATTTACCTTTCATAATGTATTCATTTTCAGACGAGCCAGGAAGCGTCAGAGCTTTGAAAAGGTTTGTTAACAGCACTTCTACAAAGGGTGCCATTTCTGCAGCTGTAATGCTGTTAAGTGAAACACAGCTCTTTAATGATGAAAGAGAGTCACAAACTTCAAGCCCTATACAATACCATAATATACGACACAAAGGATCCCCTACAGGAATTTCTCATCCTTAATACACAAAATCTATTAGCAATTCATTTATTTCTGCTTGAAAACTTACAGGGTAGCATTATTTGTCCCTCTCATGGTAAACAGTCTTTCAAGAGCATGGGCTGCATAGGTATGGACCACAATACTTTCTGCTTGGAGATGATTGATTAAGAGAGGAATAGACACCAGCAGTTGTTCTTTTGGTACCTACAAAAGTATAGCAACAAATCATAAGGATGTTAAAAAATACAGATGGTTCAGCTCTAGAGCACAGCCAAGCTCATCAGCGACACGCAGAGCTTGGCAGAGGGAGGGATCTTGGGAGGCTCCTCCTGTTGCTCCTTCACATCTTGACAACCAGGAGGTACCTGCTTCTGTCATGGCTTGTATACTTCCCCTGAACACCAGTGGTACACTGGATTAGCAGTAAGTGCAGATAATCCTAATGTATATTTCCCTTTCCATTTTACTTTGTCTTAATAGGTAATTAAAAATATCGAGGTATAAAAAAACAATATCATGAATATTTAATAAGAAATTAATAAAGGTAATCCAGGATTTAGAATAATATGCAATATATTTTCTTACCCCATCTCATCAATCAGAAAAAATAAAAGACAAAACTGCTGTACTCTGTAACAACTACTGCAATGATATAAGCAATCAAGGGTATTTGGACTAACACTGACTTGGCAATGTCTGAGTGTGTCACAGAATTAAGCAGCTAAGATATTCAATGTTCCCACAGCATATGGACAGCATACAGTCTACATGTTAATTGGATATTTATAACAATATCATTTACTTTCTAAACTAAAAATTCAGCATGAAGTGTTGTATATGACTATCAAACACCTGTTGAGTTAGCATATGGCCAAGTGTGATAAATTAGGCTTGGCAAGTATAAAGTAACAACCTACAATATGTTTTTCCATAAGAGTGAAAGAAAAACTTACTTGGTTTCTAAAAATCATGATATATTTGATACCATCTGCTTTTAGCACAGGGAATTCATTCACTGAAATAGAAAAATATGCAAACTTTGTTGATACTTCTCATACAAATGTGATTACTGAACATGTACTATATATACAAGTGACACTTGACACTAAATAATAATTTTGTCCTGTAGAAAATAATATAGACAATGTTTTTCTACATTTCTTAGTTCCTGCACTTTTGTATGGGCACTGTTAGAATATCAGTTTTAGGTACAAATCACATCCCAGTACCATTAAAAGTACAGTCCAGCTCAAATGAAATTTCATTTTCTGGTTTCAATTTTAGCAGCCTTCAATTACACATTTCGAGACAACCCACTATGCTTCAGCTGTAGTAAGATAATTGCTGAAGTATAAAAGAAACCATGTAGTTGAAATCTAGACATCCACAACCTCATCAGTAGGGCCTCAGTATTTTAACTTCTCAGGGTTTTGTAGAGCATAGAAGTTTACCATAAGGTCTCAAATACAGAAATCAAATTACTTTGATTCAACAAGTTTAAGCATGTAGCTGATGGCAAGCATGTGTATACATGCCCTGATCTTACAGAGAGCATGTTTTAAGGTGGCAGTCCACCTTGCTGTAACAGCTCCTTCACTGCTGGCCAAACAGAAATGAATTAACTCTGTGCCAGGTGTTAACAGCCCCTCTCAGAGAGTCTGCTGATAAAGGAGTGCTTGAGACTTCACAAACAATGGTTGCTGTCAAGGTTATGATACAACACAAAAACACCCTAACAAAATTCACATTAACTTACCAGTAGCAGACTTTAAGTCAGGTTGAATGTGATTCACAAAGAATTCTGTCAGATTAACGAGTTCATTGGCCTGTGTTATTCCATGCTGGAAGAAGCAAAAAACAACTTTTATTTTTATATGCTGACATATAAGCTAGTTTTCTTACTTATTTTAAAAAATGACTATTTGTTTTCTCTTACGAAAAAATGCAACCTCTTTTTAAACCAGGATTTTAGATGGAGTTTTTCGATGAAGTGTTCTAAATTAGTCCATATTTGCCATTAAATAGCAGAGAAAAAGACACCGGGAACTTTGCAGTTTCCCAAATGCTACCAGACTGGTTCCCGTTACACATCACTAACAACTGCTAGGCAGTATACACCTGGCTTCAGGAAAGACAGAACCTTCAGCAAAAATTACATAAAATTATGTACACATTTTACTATGTTTGCCTCAAATCTGTCTTGTAAAGACACTGAGATTTGAACTTTAACAGCATTTAAAATATCTAGTAGTACATCTAAACTTTTTCTATAGGACATTTGACACAATGCTCCTGTTTCCAAATACAGTTTAGCCCAGCTGTGCTTCTTCAGTGTCTCCAGCCTATCAGCAAGTAATGAGATCCATTTACAGGCATCATTAGCATTCACATGTCATTCACAAATCAAACATTCAAGTAGCAGGAAATATTGGGAAATATGAAGAACTCCAAGAGTCATTTAAATTCCTGTTAGTCTGCTTAACACGTCTGATCATCTCCTGTAAAGCTCTATTTGCCTTCCATGGCTTCCAGACTGCCTCAGGACCACTCAGAGGTTCCAGAGCTGAGCCAGTTTGGTTTCTTTGTCTGGCTGGATCCCACATGCCACTCAGGCCTGCCACAGGGCCACACTGTGCCCCATCTACTTGAAGGTCAGATACCACCAACTGTGACAGGATTATATAAAGGGCAGCTTTTCATCTCATCAGCATGAACTGCTGCACACACACTCACTCCCTTTCTGAAGCAGCTTAAACAAATGGCAGGCCTCATCTGCTCTGTAATGTCTGAATGCAGATAGATTACAATGAATAAAATGTACAAGTACCTTCTGTGTCTGAGCTTTGGATGCCAAAGATGTTACAAGGTAAATAGCTGCATCTTTGTGCTTCCAGTTAACAGATGGATTCTTTGCATATTCTTGCAGCATAGAATTAACATATCCAGAAAAAATCCCTGTCACAGGTCCTTCAAAAAATTTGCACAAGCCTCTGACCAGATCACAAGCTGCTCTGCGCCTGGTGTCAATATCTGCATAAGAACCAAAGATTCTTAGGATATAAGAAAGCAGACAGCTTTTCATATTAATAAACATAATAATCAAAACAGTAACAACTTCTCAAGTTACAGCCACACCCCATGGTAATGATTGCAACCCTCTACACTGCTGGGTAAGAACACCTGTAAGCCTTTCATTTACTGTCACAACTGGACTCCTTGTACACCAGGAGAAGGGACAGCTGCCCCTGAGCAGGGGCAGCAGGCATGCACAGGGCTGGTACTGCCTGGACACTATGCACCCAAAGGTACTGGCTCTGGCTGGGAGGGAGTTATTTTCACCCTAGTGGTCCATTTGGTGCTGTGTTTTGTACCAATGACTAAAGCTGCTGGCAGCACCCAGGGTTTGGCTGCTGCTGGAGAGCACTGTCACAGTGTCAGGGCTTCCTCTTCCTCCTGCTTTGCCTTCCCAGGCAAGAAGCTGGGAGAGGACAACCTGGGCAGCTAATCCAAACTGACCAGCAGGACATTCCATGCTGCATGACATGCTCAGCAATAAAAACTGAGGGGGGAGGTCTGGGGGAAGTAGCCATTGCTCGGGGACAGGCTGGGCAAAAGCCTGCCTGTGGACAGTGATGAGTCACTAACTTCTCTCCCCTTTCCTTACTCTTTCTTTCACTTAAACTGTCTTTATCCATGAGTCTTCTCACTTTCACCCCTCCCACTCTCTCCCCCATCAGACTGCAGCAGGCTGGAGCACAAGCCAGTTGCTGGCCCACCACACCTGACAGTACATTTCTGTAAAAAACTTCACAAATACCTAAAATGCAGCCAATCCTGGATAAGAATGATGTTTTCTTGAAAAAAGTTCAAAAATGTTTCCTCCAATTTTCGCCTCCACTGCAAGCATACAGTAATTTCTTTAATCTATTACAAAATGCCATCACTTCAAAAGTGTCTGTCAGTGAAGTGCTGGTGGCCCAGCCCTGTCACACAGAGCCAGGTTTGGCTCACTGAGGCTCTGGCCTGGCTGCAGAGCACAGCCTCCCCCAGCACTCCAGCAGCTGAGGGACACAGCCATGTCCCAGGGCAGGCACTGCTCTGAACACATGCCACATCCCAGCCTGGCTGCTGGCCAGCTGGCCTGAGCACAGTTCATGCGCAACCCCAGGCAGAATTTCAGCTTAAACATCAAGAGTCTCTCCCTGTTACTTAAAACACATAGGAACTAAATACACAACTGGCTACTACTCAGCACTGACAGGCTGTATTTGCCAAAATGAGAATGTGGGCAGTGCAGAAGACATACCAATCCAATTAAGGAAAAAGCCCTATAAAAACATTGTTCAAACCAGAAAGACACTGTGACAAGCATATCGTGACAGTAGGCTTGATCAGACTGGATAAAATCCAGGGGGTGGTGTGTGGAAACCTTCTCAATTTCAAAATGAAGTTATAAAAGCTTCAGTAAATTGCTTCAGCTCTTTAGAGCTATATTTAAAGACCAAGTATTCTTAGTATAAATCTGTGGATTACCAGATCCTTCCAAATCCCTTCTTATATACTCTTCAGAATTATCTTCAAATGCTTCTTCATCAGCCGCTGAAAATACAAAATACATGGAAGTTGAAGTACTGAAGTCTCTGGTTTTTATGGTAAAAGGGTGTATCATTATCAACTTGCTATTTTTCCAAGGACCTTTCTACAACATTAATATTAATTAATAAAAAATATCCAGCCAGACTAGTCTGTTTAGTTCTGTCCCACAAATTAGTCTTTCTTACCCATGGGTTGATGCATTGACTTTAAGAAAAACCTCAACACATATTCAACACCAGGTGTATTTGAAGAGGCTTTCAGAGTCATAGACTTAAGAGAGAAAAGCCTCTTATCACTGCAATATATTTTCACTGCATTTTAAATATAGGATCAGTATGAGCCATCAAAACCTGGAGAACTAAACACCACAACTTGATAGGCCTGATATTCCTGCCTATTTAGGCTCCTTGAATTACTCAGATACTCACTTTATTTGTAGAAATTTATTGGTGGCACATGACCTAGACTTCCTCCACTGGGATTTCAACATGAAAAGTTAGGTACATTCATACAACTCTACAAAGCCCACAGGACAGCAATCTGCTGCAGAAACTTGGGTTTGAATCTAGCACTAATGTACACAAGAGGGAATCCTCAATTCTTAGTCCTGCAAAGCAACATGTCATGATAATTAGTTAGATTTTGTTGTGTTTTTCAAAATTTAAGTCTCAAAAAGTTACCTCTAAATTCCATATTGGGAACAATAACTTTTTCACAGATGCTTGTCAATGTATTCTGGTCTTCAAACAGATGCTTGTAATGAGGTCTCTCACAAACTGAGGCCAGAAACTGGATTGCGTTACTGACCAGCTATAGCACCACAAACAGAAGACAAAACTTTAGCATGACTGATCCATTTATGATTTATTATTAAACTTGACAAGATCAGGTTTTAGCAACTCACCAAGTCATACTTCACTTCCTGGCCTGTTGTGACTAACAGATTCCAGATTGCTGTTACAAAACGTGGCAGGTAGGGCTGGAATTCTTCATCGTATTTTTGAGCATATAAAGCAGCATTATCACAAATTTGTGATTTCAAGAGCTCCAGCAATCCAGCTTCCTCTTCATCCTCACATAAAACAATACTAAGAACTTAAACATCCAAACTTCAACACTACTTAAACATTAGAAGTATCAATGTATTTAAGTTAAACATTTACATCACCATTTTACCATGTACTAAACAGGTGAAAGAAATCCCTCTCATTGTCCCTAGAACTACTGTATTTTGCTGATCTGTACCCAAAGTGCTTGTCAAGTTAGAAATCATACCTACATTTCATATCAAGGTACTGTGCACTTGAAAACAGACACCATAATTCACACAAAATTAATTTACAAATGTAATTCGAAAAAGACAACACAAGGCATTGAAAAATACGCTTAGAAGCCACTACACCATGACTCTTTAATTGGAGTAGTTGTAGAAGTCCCCTCCCCTTCCCCAGATCTCAGATGCTCGTGGAACCATAATGTGAACTGTGAAATTGAACTGGAATTAAAAAAAACCAACTCAACTAAACACCACCCCAGTTCTGTCAGCCCCTCCTCCCTCCAGCCCCCACCTCTCAGCTTTATTGCCTGTCCCAGCTCAGCTGCGTGAGTGCTTGTGCTGGGAGCAGCCCACAGACACAAGACAAAAGAGCAGCAAAGCTTCTTTTAGCAGAAGGGTAACTAGAGAACAACATACACTTAATATGCCTCCCCATGTGTTGTCAAGAATTTTATAGAGTTGTTTTGGCTCCATCAAGTGGCAAACTATTGTGCTGTACCTGGAGGACATCAGCACTTAAAATGCAGAAAACAAGCACAAAAATAACTGGAGCTTTGCTGACCTGGTATCAGCTTCCACCAGTGAAATTACTGATTCTTTAACTAGACCAAGACAGCAAACCCTGAAGTAATTAAGAGATGTCCTGCCCTCTATGTTCAATTGTTTCAAGCTCTTTAAGACACCCTGTTTTTTAGAACCAGCTGACGGATACAGAAAACCTGAGCCCTGTGATGCTAATGGTCAGGATACTTTAGCAGCTGTTCTTTAAAGAATCAACTCAGTGATGAGTATTGGTAACTTGATTTCTGTGCACAGCTGGGTATACCTGTAACTGTCATACAGCTTGAAGAACTGAACCTCAAATTCCTTAGACAGCAGCAAATTCTCTTAAACTCCATTATCTTGGAGTCATTCCACTCCTTTGCCCCACAAAAAAACACTGCATTGCTCAGAATTAGATCTAAGTTGTCAGTCCACCCTTTCCCCTACAGATGCAAACCAGGTGGTTTATGCAGTACTTACATCAGTCTGCAAGAGTTTATTATCTAAAGTTAAAAGGCTATGAAAGTTTGTCATCCATGTTTCCATGTTATCTTCAAAGAACTCAGGAAGATCCTGTGAAAGAAAAGCATATATCTACATTTTAATTTCTGACTGCTTAGATAACATACCCACACTGGAAGTAGTGCATTCACCTTTTAATCTACTGAGGGACAGTAACCTGTGGGAAACAATCTTCAAATTGAAATAGTGCCCCTTCCTCCTCCCAAACAAAAACTGTTCTGGCAGAGCCCTGGAGTACAACTAGCTCCAAATAAACTAGTTGCTGAGACTCTAAACAGCTCACATTTTTATAATGAATGAGCCTTATCACCTCTCACTCTCAGAACAAGAGAGCACAAGTATTTTTTAACTCCAGCTCAATCTTCTGCCCCCTATGGAAGAACAGCCCAAGGAATCCAGGCACAATCACACTTCACAGACTTATGTTCATGTTGAGACAGTAAAAAAACATCACCTCAGCAAGGGAGCTTTTTACCATTTCCCATACAGCACATGTAGTAATGTCCAAAATGTAGATCTGGTTCCAGATCCAGACAACCCACATTGCTCTCAGAATTACTGCTCTCACAGTGCCACAGAGCTACACGTAATGGACTCTCACCTACCTGACCCGGCTCCTGTCAGTACAGACACATTTATAAGGGGGTACAGTGAACAGACACTCAGGCACTGGACTCCTGCCTTTCCCAGCTCCTACTCAGCGGCCCCATACAACACCTCCTTGAAGCAGTGCCAGCTCAGACTCTCCTGAACTTGTGTTTACATAGGGCCAAGCTAACGCCCTAAATATCCCTTCTTTACTGTGCATTTACTTCAGCAGATGCACTGGTGATTTTTCTTTTTGCTATAAAGCATGGCCTTAAAGGCTGCCTCAAATGATTTCTATAGTACCAGTTTCTTCAGAACAAAACAAAATTATCCCAAGAACAAGGAGATTCACCTGAAAATTTAAACTGTAGAACAGCTTCGCAATTAGAATGAGAGACGAAAAGAGAACCTTCAGGGCACTGGCATCATTTGCATGTGTGCTGCAAAGTTCAATAGTTGCCTAGAAAAAGATGCAAGACTGTCAAGTACAAAACCCACACCAACAAAAAATATTGAGAAGTTATTTTTCATCCTCTTAGCAATCTTGTTAGGTCCCACTTCATGACTTGAATTTGAACCTCTTTAACAATTTCAAACAACAATTCTTGAGTTTTAATTTTACAGGTATCCATAGCAAGCAATTCAGAACATTAAACTTGTTTTAGAAATGATTCAACAATACCTTAAAGAGATTTGTCAAGGGTAAAGCAAAGGCATCAAGAACAAGTTTGATCTCTGTCCATAATTCATTTGACTTAAATTCATGGCGGTACCTGACAAGTAAGAGAGAAACACATGAAAAATAGAATGGTCTTCACATTTATTACCAAATTAATTCATACGGAATTTTGTTTTGTGCTGAACCTTGAAAAAAATACTGTAAAGTAAACAAGAACTAAACAACATGGTTCAAGACCATGCAAAGTGTATAATGTGATAACTACCTAAAAGGTGTATGTAGAAGTCACAACTATAGGCTTTTGTAAATGTCCAAAATGAAGTCTAACAGTAAAACATGCCAGCTGAACAGAACTTTTCCCACCCATACACAAACTCCCTTATTTCCAGTACCTTTTAAATAAAGAGTGGGCGGTGCGCAGAACCCCATTGATGACGTGGAAATCTCCGCTCTGAAAGCGATTCACCATTTCTGTCAGCAGGTCCGGCCACTTCTGAGGGAAGTCTTCCCGCCCAATAATACTGATGGCATCACTTAACTGCAAAGGAAACGGAGCTGTCACTGACAGAACAGCACACAGCAGTCGTGCCAGATGCTGCCAACATCCCAGAAAATCCTGGTTATTTTTCTCCGATTCAAAAATCGCTGGATTAAATATCTACAATTTTCCACACAAATACAAAAATCTCACCTTAAGCTTACACTGTCTCACTTTCTAGAACTGCTGTTTAACTGCCTAATGTTAGAACTTAGCTATAAGATTACACAGTAATCATCTTAAAAAATGTTAAAGTAGGTAGAAATACCTGTAACAATATCCTCGAGGTTATTTGGATCAGGTTGAGCTCACTGGTGAGGGAACTGAGCTCTGCCAATAACCATAGCCTCTACACATGCTTAGACTATTCCCAAAGTTTCATGGATACAACCAGGAACGAGATATTACCTGCTTTTGAATTTGTTCTGGGCTGCTAAGCATCAAGGGCACTATGTTGGCTTTAATGGCTATTCTGTCTGATTCACATATTTTGTTTGGTTCATCCTCAACCTAAAAAGAAAACAATAATTAAGTTATGGGCATATCAGCATTCTCTAGGCAATGAGAGATGATCAGCATTTCAGAAACCAACTGTTTATACTGATTTATGTAACTATTACAATGCTGAAGAACCTAAGAAGCAAATTGCTGTTAGAGACACTGCCTTCAATGAATCTGAAACAGCAGTATCTGAAAAAAGCTGAAAGAAATAATGTCCTTCTGTAAAACTTTGAAGAGGTTTTTTTTCTCTTCCCTAAGGATAACTTTTCAGGTCAGCAATTGAGCAGCAGTGAGGGTGGGTGCACATGGCAATAAAATCCCCACATTTAACCAAGTCTCCTCTTCCACCACACCAAACAGCACCTCTGCCAACCCCACAAATTGGTTTTGTGTGAGTCTCAAGCCATCCTTTCTAGAGATTGTACATGAAGGTGCAGGTTACACAATCACAACCCTAACATTGACTTTAAAAGTTATCTAACCAGTTCAAAACACCAATCAGTTCCAAGTCCAGTCAGTCAGTCAGCAGTGCCTAGTAGAAAACTGCAAAGCTGCTACTAAAGAAATAAAAAAATGAGGTGGCTTGTCCCAACCACTGACAGCAGTGACAATCACATTATCTGTGATGACAGCAGTGAAGTTCAGAGACCTAGAAATCATCCAGCAATTAAAAGAGAAAAGCACCTCCAGGGAGACACTCAGTCTTGAGATACCTTAAACCTAATGGTACCACTACCCTTCTCACATCCCTTTTACCCTCTTTCCGCACGCTTAAATCAAAAGTTATCAACTTCAAAAGTTCAAGGTATGCTTATCTATACCATCAGTCACTAATGAGGCTCCCCAGGGCTCAGTACTGGGGCCAGTACTGATTAATATCTTTACTGATGATCTGGATGAGAGGATCAAGGGCTCCCTCAGCAGGTTCATAGAGGACACTGAGTTGGGTGGGACGTGGATTTGCTTATTGTACCTTGAAAGGATGATTAGTTCTTAGCACACTTCCTCACTAGAATACCTACAATTCTCCAGTTCCTTTTAATATAATTCTTGAACGTTACAGATGCACAAACTTTGATGACATTTTCCTGTGATTTCTCCAGCAGTGTTAGGAGTAACAGTGGATAGTTCTGGCTTCCTTCCACAGATTCAAGGAACTTTTCCGCTGTAAGGGAATAACTGCGGTTAGCAAAAGCTGAACTGCTTTCTCTGACGGGAATCCTACGATCTCTCACGCGTCTGTTTAAAACACCCAACACAAACACTTCCCAGAGCTTCACAGGAACATGTCTGACAATAGGTATCACAACTTCTTTGCTCCCCAATGCTCCTGCTGTCAACAACAGCTCTGCATCCCCAGCAGGAGGAGGAAATACTGAAATACTGAAATATTGCCTCCTCGCCCTTGGAAAAGCCATAACCCGAGAGAAGGAAATCCTGACTTGGGAACAGCAGCACTGCTTAAATAACAACAGTGAAAAAAAAAAAGAAAGAAAAAAAGAGCAAGAATACAGAAAAACAAAAAGCAGATAAAATTATTTCTATTTATATCCACCCTTCATTAGTTTTTTGGGGTTTCATTTTGAAAGGATACTGAGAACTTCCGTAAAGAGGTTATTGCATAAATATCCACTGAAGTTTGCTACACAGAGACAGAAGAGACAAAAAGAAACAGAACTTTTTTGTTCTCAATCATGAGAATCACTTACCAGGACGTCTTATAGCAGGATCTGGATCTAGTGTTTTCTTTAGATATTCAGTTAAAGTTTGTAAATTGGCATCACTGAGCTCCATTTTGGCAGGACCTAAAACCCACAAGTAGTTTTGTTACAACCAGAGATCAGAAAATCTATCCTAAAGCTACCCATCTAAAACCAGATCCCACAGAAGCAACATCAGCTCTTTTGGACAATACCTCACAAGCACAGTCCCAGCCAGGCTGCACCAGCACCAGGCACAGCAAACATCCCACTTCTCAAGCTACAGGTAACTGCTAGTGTCTGGTTTATGGACCCCAAACTCCAGAGAAGGCTTACACTTCCAGCAGACATGAACCAGGTACAGCCAAAAGATGATCTCTTGCCCTTTCAGGACAACAGGAACTTGGTTCTGCTTTTGTTCTGCTGCCAGCCCCAGAAACTGCTCCTGACTGAAATAGCTGAACAGTCCTGCCCTACATAATAGTAAATAAAACAATTCAAAGTGTGTTGAAGAGTCAAGGCTTTTTCAAAAAATCAAATACTCCTTATTAAAGAAAAATCTCAAAAGAAAATAATTTTTAAAAAAAGAGACAAAAGACTGTGCAAAGCCAGAGAGTTTATCCTCCCTGTAAAATTAGTTCAGACCAGGGTGGGAGCTAATTTGAATGCAATACTTTTTACAGAATAACTCTGCAATAAGTTCTTATTGCTCCTCTCTAGTAATCCTCTCACACATACTCTCATCTGTACCAGAGTTATATATTTACTTCACAGCCTGCATTGGAATAATTAAAATTACAGCAATACTATGATAGTAAGATGGGCTTTAATGGAGGTGTTGCTCTGGACATCATCATCAATCCTGTCCATCCTTCCCACCACCAGCAGCACAGTTCACTCCCTACAAAGGTTATGAGGAAGCAAAGGTTTCCATTTTTCCTCTGGAGTTTCTGTTTAGTACAACTAAAAATTGACTGAAATTTACCTGTCCTGCTGGAGAGTTGTTTCATGCTGATCACCAGTGCAATAAACAGCTCTGTATAAGCATGCTTGCAAAGGCAGTGAGTTTTAAGGACATAATTTTTATGTCAGGTATAGCATCTATATAATTTAAAAAGACAGCAGCAGTATCCTCTTGAATTAAATGAAATCAGGTCCTAGCATATTTTGCAAGAAGTAAAAATCTACCTGAACAGTCCTCTCCCATGTCTCCCTGTGCTTTTGGGGTTTACTTGTCCATAGTCTTGTTCACCAATTCACATCCACCAACATATTTTGACCTGTTACCTACACATGCTTATTTCTTTCTCTTCCTCTAGCTCTCCATGTTTGTTTTCCAGTAAGAAAAACATTGGTGGTACTTTAGCTGGAGTGATATGATGCTTTGTATTGGGCTGTAGCATGTGCCTGCAAAAAAGGCCTCAGAAAACCTATAAAGCGTGCTTAATACATCTCCGACTTTAGTCAAATTAATGCAGGCCACTTAGAGAGAAGAAACCCAAAGCGAGCAGAAGGCGGCCGTGCCGCTGGGGCTCGGGCCGGGAGGAGCCTCACACAGGGGCATCCCCTCACCCCGCCCTGCCCGAGCACCTGCCGGTGCCGAAGACTGCTCGGGACCCAGATCTGACGGGAAAAACCACCCTGAGCGGGCTCTGAGCTCCCAGGGGCATTTCCCGCTCACCCGGAGCGCGGGCCTGGGACAGCAGCGCCAGGGGCAAGGCCCCGGCCCCGCGCCCCCGCCAACCGCGGGCGAGGCCGTGCCGGAGCAGCCCGCGACTCTGCGGCGG
>WBNO01003424.1:279173-314681 GCA_013400575.1 Peucedramus taeniatus | reverse complement strand
CCTGCACTGTCAAGGGAACGGGCCCGGCCCGGCCCCGCGGCGGGGCAAGGACGAGGACGGAGCGTGCGGCATGAGCCACGAACCGGAACCCCCCAGCCCCGCAGAGGACCCCGAGTAGCGCCGAAGCCTCTGAGCGCTTAAGGAACCGCCTGAACAAAAAAGGAACACTTCGTAAAACTTTATTGATTTATCACTTGATTAAAGCATGGAATATTATAACTATTATACATCGTATTTTCATGTAGAAAACTTTACATTGTTTTTCATATTATATCATTTTGGTATTCTCTTAGAACTCTATACATCCATTGGCAAGGAATAGTCTTTAAATTATTGATAGTAATGCACTTAATACAGAGATATTAAAACTCAGACATTTTAAATATGTGAAAACATACATTTTAAACAAAGGTGCTGAACAAACTGAAGTTACAGATTAAAGGGAGATGCGCTTTTGACAGAGTTACTATTTAAAATCATTTTCCTGAATAGTAAGACTGAGCTAAAATCTGGGAGGTGTCGGCTGTAGTTTGGATTAGATTGTTCTGTTTACAGTTCAGAATGTGAGGTACCAGACACAGATAGCAACCTGCTGTAAAAACAACCTTTCCTGCACGGTAAGACACAACAGCAGCCACACGAAGGAAGCTTTGAGTCACCACACAAGGGAGGGTTTAGAGTTTTCCTCCCTCAGTCGGGAGGCCTGAAATGACTCGTGCAGCAAAGCACAGGGGGATCTGTGCCCCTGCAGCTGGGGCAGCTGCACATCCCTCTGCTGCACAGCCCCAGAGGGGACGGGATCTCCCTCCCTACTGCACAGCCCTGCTCCACACAGCCAGCTGGACCCTGCAGGGGAGAGGGCGGGGAAGGGAGGGGAGGGGATGGGCTGGCATGGCATGGCATGGGCTGGGAGGGGATGGGATGGGATGGGATGGGATGGGATGGGATGGGATGGCATGGCATGGCATGGCATGGCATGGCATGGCATGGCATGGCATGGGATGGCATGGCATGGCATGGCATGGCATGGCATGGCATGGCATGGCATGGCATGGCATGGGGGAAGCAGGTGATGAACCTTGCAGGGGAGAGGGCTGAGCTGAGCTGCACGGGGGTGGCAGTGGGTTTGGCCCTTCCTGACTCTGAGGAAAACCCACAAGTGCTGAGCAGTAAGCTGAGCACACCCTGATTATTGCTGCAGTGGGGACAGTGGCCTGCAGGAAGGGGACAGGGCCAGGCTCTGGCAATTGCATCCCAGGCCCCCTTCTCCTTCATGCACTGCAGACCCTGGCATGGATGGATATCACATACCCAACTTCAGCAGTTTGTAACTGGTATAAATACAACAAAAGCTTTTCTTAAGGAGAAGAACAGTCTCAGACCAAAGGCTGAAGGAAAGCTTGGATTAAACATCCTTATCCTATGTGCAGAGAGAGACTACAAATGCTGCCCCTTACAGTAAAGAAAGCCCATGAAGCAGCTGTGAAGTCATTGAAGACCTCAAGATTGAGACATTTTTCAAGACATGACTGTAGGGCTTTCAAACCTGTGACACATGCAGCTGGGCCAGGTGTATCTGATGGGACATGAGGGAACACATTCCAGGAGGCAGTGACACATTCCAAATCTGAAAAATAATGGTTCAAATACTTTCCTTAGGACTACCTACGACCAGAAGAAAAGGAATAGCATATTATCACAGATTTAAATAGAATTAAAATAAGTACTTCATTTTCTGCAGTACCCAATGCAGTGACATTCCCAGGGAATGAGCACCTACATGTGATGCAACACAAAAGGATATTTCAAATGCAGCAAGTTAAATACCAGCATTGCTTATTTTTCAGTCTTTTCCTATTGTCATATATAGCCATTCACTCCCTTTTACTAAACCAGTGTATAGATTTAACCTAATGGGCATTTAAAAGTCTAAGAGCCACAACTACCACTCTTCTTTGGTTAAAAGTAAGAAGTGAAAATAAATTGTGAAAGCTTTGTCACTAGTACTGACTGTAAAACCTTTCCCAAACACTGCTTACACAGGACAAACTGATGTATTGAGGAGCACCATAAAAACCCTTTGGAAAAAGATCACAAAAAACAAACCAAACAAATAAACAAAAAACAACAACAACAACAACACAAAAAAAATCCCAAACAACAACCAAAAATAACTCCCCCAGCAGCCCAGAGCAGCATATCCCAAGACAGCCTCACCTGAGGCCATCCTACCAGGAAACTCAAGTCAAAAAACAAAATAATGTTATACACTTAGTTCCATTCAAGTAGGTAGGTTGTTGTTGCAGTTTGTTGGTTTGTTTTGTTTTTTTTTTTAATACTGTTAATATTTTAAGTTTGCTACTCTGGATAGCACAGCAGTTAATACTACTTTGCATTATTTTAGGAAGTGGAGCCCCTCCTCCCATCCTGCCATACCTTCCTGGTTTAGAAAAGTCTTCAAACTTGAAATTTAAAGTTATTTCAAAGGTCAAGACAGCATCCTGTCATAGAAAACACTGTCAAAGAAACCTGATGCACTTCAAGGAAAGAAAGAAAACTCTCTTGGGCAAGCAAAGCTGTGGTGTCATGTCACATTTTGCCTCACAGGCTTCAAAGCACAGAGTTGTGTTAACTTGGAGCACATGAACGAACTTGTTTAATTTTGCTAGAGCAGTTTTTTGGAAATTCAGGGTTTTTAGATGTCCCTAGGAACTAAGAGTTAAGAACAAAAATCATTTGCACAAAATGACAAATCAGAACTTGCAGATCTGCAGTAGAGGCAGGCAAACTTGTGTTAAGGACTGGGCTTTTTGCTAAGCAGTCACCATTACTGCTAAATTATTTTCAAGGGTCAAAAAGGTGGGTTTATTTCTTCTGAGCCTTGTTTTTGATGTTCCTGTGTGTGCTCTATGATCTGCCAATATAAGAAAGGAAAAGGAAAGCCTTTTCTTTTTTTTAAATGCCTTTAACTCAAGCCTAATAAGCTAAAGGAGTAGATGCTATTGGTGCTCCTGATGTAAAATCTTCCATAAAACTAAAAATAAGTCTCAGAAGATGCAGTAGTGATACTAAAAAAATTAAATTAAATAATTTGCTTAACAGGGGGAAAACCTTTTCCAGATATCCTCCAGGCTGTCCACTTCAACAGCCCAGTGTCCTGCCTGACCTGGTCCTGGACACAAAGGAAAACCCAGAGGGATCTCGGGTGGTCATTGGCCACCACAGTCAAGTTTATTATGAACACTTGCCAACATCACAAGGCTACACAAATACAGTCATTAGTTCCAAGGGGCATAACTTCTGTGGAGAGATCCACCTGATTTATCAGCTCCAGCTGGGATGAAAGACTGAGCAGTGCATAAAAGACTAGAAGAGACATACTGGATCATACAAATGATTAGCATTGAAACAAAGAGACTGCACACCTACTGTATTGACTCTGTAAGCAATAATTTAAATAAAACTGCTGACACTTCTGTAGGATGGACAGAACAAGATTATTTTCCTCGTTCCCAAATGCCATTGTGGTAAGAATTGCTCCTGTGGTGATACACCAGGGTCCCATTTTTTCCCATCCACTTCAATCCATCTCTGGACACAGCTTTACGTACGGGCGGGTGTAGCAGCCTCACTGGGAGCCAGCAGGAGGGCAGGTTGGTGCCAGCTGTGCGTGCTGCTCGCCCGTGATGCAGATGTTGAACACCACCCCGATGCGCAGGAAGAACTTGCGCAGCACCGCCCGCAGCTCGGGGATCAGGTCGAACTGCATGATCTCACACAGGTATGGGTAATAGGTGGAAGCGTGTACCCTGAACTAGCCAAGATACAGAAACACAACATCATTCTTGACTGCTAGAGCAAAATATAAAGTGTTGACACATTCATGGCTACAGCAACTCGTTAAAACACCAGGTCCCACCCAAGCCCCCATGGCCCAAGGGCAGCGAGCTCCGTGTTGTCTGCGGCAGCAGCGCACGCAGGGTGTGCTTTGGTGTTACTCCCTAAACAGAGTCATGGTTTTGTGACTTCTCAGCCTAAAGGTAATACCAGAGTCTATTTGTAGCAACATGAATATTTGGTTTTCCTCAAAAGGGCCAAGATCCTGAAAATTATTCTTGTCATCACTGTCAAGGAAACTGGAATTCCAATTTTACAGGGGTGAAATTCACCCTTACCATTCCTGTGCAGCTACAGCATAAGCCTCTCCCTTACTGCACACTCATTGTGCTTTTATATGAAAGCTGTTCGGTAGTTCTGTTCACATTCCCACACAACTGGGAATTGCATGGATGCAGCCCCATTTCTACCATGCAGAATGCCTGCAGAAAGTGGAGCTGCCACTGCTGTATTGCAAGGAGAGCACTCACTATGAGGAACCGCCCACCTCCAATATGGATGGAAATAAAGACTGAACTCAGGCTGAAGCAGGAATGAAAAACATACCCAAATGCAGACATGACTTCCAGCCCCTTCTTACCTTATCATCACTGATTTTTAGTGTTTTTGTTAAAAGCAACAGCAGGAGATTGGTCCAGGCTTCTCTGTGGCTTTCCGAGTTGACAGTAATAAAATACGCCAGGGCTTCACTGCACACACTGCAGAGATGGCACAGTTCACACAAACCATAAAGAAAACCTTTATAAAATTTTTGATTACATGCTCTGTTTGTCCTCTCAGTGTACTTTGTTTCAAGCAAGATGCATTTCCATGGAAAAGTTTTCAATCACATGCAGCAACTTTAACTACACAAATCTGCTTTTTCTGGTACAGGAATTGTTCCAGATAAATGAACTGAAATACTTTTCAGGTAACTGAACTGAAATGCTTGGTGACAGAGAAGGAAAAGGAAAATTAACCTGCCTGATATACATTTTGTAATTGAAGTGCTGTCACTTTCAACCTGCAAACATTATTTCCTGACCCTGACATTGGGACAGCTTAGGAGAGCATCATGAGAGAGCTCTCCCTCCAAATTTGGACTGGTTTAATAAAGTTCTGCACAGCTCAGCATCATACATTAAGGAAGAATTATTATTGTATTAATAAATTTTTGGTCCCTGCTGCAGATTGTCAATACAAGGTACAAACTGTACCACTTACTATGGCTATTTTTAGGACACTCTTTTAATTAAAGAAGGACTAAGCAGATTAACATGTCCATATGTGCTGGTAGATCAGAATCCACTGTATTAGTACCAAGAGCAAGTTGGGAGATCTTCACATTTGATAAGAGACTAGTATTTTCAGCTTTTATGTACCAACTCACCCAAATATCTTTTTATATTAATTAGAACTATTTTCTACATTTGTTCAAATTCCAGGTGCACAGCAGCTTATACTGCGCTCTTTTTCAATTAGTGTATCCTATTATACCTCTATTGCTATGTACTCAGCTGGGAAAACTATTCAGACACCACCACTTCCATAAAGAAAAGCCTATGTCAGGCAAGAAGGTGCTCCATCTATTCTAGGCAGATTGCTTCCTTACTGCTGAGTGACTTTGAGTGCAGTGGCCACACCTCCCTGTGCCCGTGCCCGTCCTACCTGAGCAGCCGCCGCTGCACCGCGTCCCAGGCCTCCCGCCGGCTCTCGTCCACGTACATCCGGAACAGGATCCTCAGGCAGCAAGCCAGGCTGCTGGTCTCTTGTTTTAAGAGATTGGGTTTTGATTTACCCTTGAACCCTAGAAATCAGTCCCACACAGGACAAGAGGGAACATCCAAAGCTGGCATTACTAGCCAAAAATAAATTTTATCAACAATATCTGCACTAGTGACCAGTAATGATTTCTTGTCCAGACAGTATTTCCTCCTCCTTGATTTTGATTGAGTTCTGATTTACTTATAAAGATACTTAACTACAGCAGTACCAGCTATGCAGCTCTATTTTAATAATAAAAAAAGCAGATAATTTAGTAAACAGAATTATTCAAGTCATCCGAAACGAGACAAGCAATAAAAGCACGCGACTGTCCAATAAACAATAAACTCTAGAGGTGAGTGCAATGGCACATTGTTGTGTCATGATACTTAAAGCTAGAAGTGCAGGTCAGCATTTTTATCAAATAAAAATAAAAGCCTCACCTGCTCTCCATAACACAGTTCGCTGCTCATAATTTGAATTAAAGGCTTTTGAAAATGAGTGAGACTCTTGCAGACAATCCAGTAACTTAAAAAGGTGATGTGAAGACATATATTTATACATTCCTTGGTCTTCTGTGTCAATGTGGATAACTGCATCCAATGTGTCTCGCTAAAGAGCAGGGGGAGAGGGACAAAGAGAGAGAGAGAGCACATGCTGTAAACTCCAGGAACTCTAATTCCATGTATAGGTACAATGCAGTACGAGTGCAGTTCAACACAGCAGCGTGGTCCTGCCAAAGATCAGAGTCGTACTCTTCTTAGTGGGGCACTTAAGAAGAGAGAAGTTATGATCTATCCTAGTTACTGATAAGAAAACAAGACTCAAGAGCAAGCGAAGAACTCCCTTATGGAAACATTGCAGTCACAGCAATACAGTACAGAGCATTTCCTCTTCTTTAGAAGCTGACTGAGTAGGTCTGTTGAATTCTGAAAACATCAAAATGAACAATAAAAACAGTGTGGGTTTAAATGTTGCCTAGTGTAGAAATTCCCCATTCATGGCTCAGGTCAAATTTAATTAAATTGGTCAATATTTTTAGCTAATTTCACTAGGAATTTAACTATACCATCCCCAAAACACTACCTGAATGCACTAGCCAGAACTTCCAGCTTAGGGCTTTATTAACAGCTAAGCCAGAGCCACTATGCACTACTGCCCAGAATCAGAACTTTCAAACAAAAAACATTTTTGATAGTATGTATTCATGATAAAAACAACTATAATCTACTACACTGATAATAAAAATTAAGGTAATATAATACTACAACAGGCAGACTGCCAGGCAACACTGGAGGCAGACAAAAAAAAATCACAACTTAAGAGTAGTTTACACACACATTCAGGATCATGATAAAAGTCAGAAGAACACTCCATTTTGTGAACACATCAGAGTGTTCCATAGTTTGTACTTTACTGTCACCACAAGGTTACAAGTAAGTCTGGTAGTACCTGAGCAGCAGCCATGTGCTCAGCATCTTCCTTCTTGCTTGTTGCTGGATAGAACACTATGTTGTCAATGGTCTGTATCAACTCCAGCTGAACCACACACTTGATCAGGAGGCCAGCAAATAGTTTTTGGTCTAATGAAATGAAGCAACACAAGTTTCAGAAGCAATTCATGATGATTCACTTACAGCAGGCTAGCAGAATATGACATTCCCCTTAATAATATGGTATTTAGTAATGCTGTGAATTATCTTCTAAAGAGAAAATCTCACTGCAAGGCATAAACACAAATTGCAAAGACTTATTCCAAGTTTAACTGCCACAAAACTTTTTGTAGAGAGCTACAGAAGTGAATTAAGACTGGCTATAAAGGTGCATTGAAAAAGCTTGTATGTTTTCCTTACTTGTGTAAGGACCACCTTTCCAGCTCTCATCTGTTGGATTTGAATATTGGCTTTGTCCTCTTTCAGAAGCATTTTTATCCATGCTGCTTAAAGACTGGTGATCTAGGTCCAAATCCTAGAAGAGAGTGCACAGCAATTCCAGCAATCTGAAACACTAACTCTCAACCAGCTATCACTTTTCAGAGGACTTCTCTAATCCTAGATTCAAAGGCTTCCTGCATCCATTCTTTACATTATTTTTTACAGTAACACAAAATATAATCTACTACCAATTTCTTGTCAAGTGTATTGACTACAACAAATATTTCAGAAGCTAACCTAACACAAAACCCTTCAAGTCAGTTTATCACCCTGAGTTAACTCTTACCAAGTGTTTTTCAGATGAATCTTCCTCCATTCCTACAGGCTTCCATGTCAGCAAGCTTCACAGAGTTAAAGAAACAAAACAACAACAAAAAACATCAAACAAAAAATCAAACAAAACAGAAAAAAAAACAAAAAAGGTAAATATTGGTGCTTTAGAATTGAGTATCAATATAAGAATTAAACTTATGAACTTACACATGAGGAATAGTTGTTTTGAAGATTTCTAGCATACAATTGCATGTCTGGCCCCAGACTTCAGGGCTGAATTTCTGTCCATTGAGTATTACCAGGTTTTCTAGGCAGTTTGTACCTGATCGTGCCAACTGCTCATTATCTGTAAAGGAAATGTTCCATATTTATCAACTTTTACAATATCAAGGAAAAATGAATTATTTCCTATTACTGCTCCATTAAAAATTTTTACCAATACTGTGAAATGCACAGTCTCTTGGGTCAAGGCCTACCTATACAATATGTTACAACAATATGAAGCTGCAGAACCTACTGAATAAAAAAAAAGGTTTCAAAATAGCCTTCATGAGATAGAAATCCAACCAGGGAAGACAAAAGACAGGACAGAAGCAGAAGGGAAGCACATAGTGAGAAAAAGGAAGAAAAAGCAGCAATCAGAAACTTATGATTTACTGCAAGATCGTCCCTTGACATTCCATGCCAGTAACATGCAGGATTTCAGGTGTAAGACTTGGAACCAGAAAGAAAATAAGTTCTTTACAAAGCTGTATTTAGAAGCACTCGTTGGTTGGGAGAAGGGGGGGAAGCGGGTGCCAGAAAATAAGAAAAAAGAAAAGAAAAATCAGAATGCATGCACATATCTATACGGGTAAATAAAGGAGGTAATGTATCGCTGCAGTCAAACCACTAAAGGTTGTTGGCAGAGGGTTCAGAAGACTGACACTATTCTCCAAAAGCTTTTGTTGTGTCACAGTAACACCATGAGCCCCTTATGAACACAGTAAAAAAAAGTTGCCTAACTCAATAAAAAAGATTGGTGCTCAGATATTCAACATACTGCATCAACCTACTGCAACACATATTGTCCTAATGGGAACTTTTATTCTTCCAAAATTCAGTTAACCTTCCCCTTCTTAAGCAATGAACATTTAAAATGACATTTAATCAAAAGATACAGGCAAATAAAGTACCTTGTTTTACACACCAGTGTAACTGTGCAAGTATGTCAGGAAGAAGGATCTCGTGCAAAGCTTCATAGAACTGTGTGAACACGTCACAGATGGCATAAAGGGCATGGTTGCATGTTGTGGTCATCCACTCTGATTTCTGGGACAGAAAATGAATAAGTCTTTGGTTTTATGGGGATTCTTCCATGATGACAGCCAGCACTTGGTGTATACATGGCTGGTCAACAAGAGACACAGCTCTGAGGAGAGGAGAACTCAGAACAAAAGCCTCACGACCCCAGGCAGATGTCTTGTCAGAAGCACTTAGTTGGCTACTTGAACACTGGTCAGAAAACTGTATGTGTTCATAACAGAGGGGGAACATTCTCCTTGAAAATAATCAGACGGACACATACACAGGCCACTGGACACTGTGGCAAGTTTCATTCATGCCACAGAATTTGAAGGAATACAGAATGTGTTTAGTTAAGTCTGGGGAAGTAAGGGGTGGCAATATCTAATGTCAATAGAAACTGCTGCCTCAGATGTGCAAGTTCCTAAAAAGACAACTCTAGGGAATGCTTGCTTTTTGTTTTTACCTCTGTTTGTTGCTCAGGGAGTTTCATATTATCAAAAATCCGAAACACAATTCTAAACAGGTCTTGCCACCAGTGCTTTTCAAAGGTATGCCCGTAACTCTTCATGATTTCAAACATCACTGTTAAGCCTCTATAAACAAACCCAAACAAGCATAGGAACAGATGTTAAAATGTGTTCCTGTGGTATCTTCACTAAATGAATTAAAAGAAAAAAGGAAAAAAAGAAAAGCTTTATTACCTTGTACGAACATCTAACTTGCAACGATTGATGATACAAGAAAGTTCAAACAAAATAGGAAACCATCCTCTGACCCATACTCTGTCCCCAGGAGCCACATTCATGTCATCGCTTGTGTATTCTCTTAATACCTTGAAGATCAGTAGGAAAAAAGATTTAAAGAAAAAATAATCTTAAAAATCTTTGTATGTGACAAATTTAGATACTACCAGTGGTACAGACAAACTTGGAAAGTTAGCTTAGTTCCTACTGTAGCACTCCAATTCTGCAAAATATAAGTCTAGCTCTGAGATGTAACTATTTGCAAAAATACTAGGAAAAAATATATATAAAGGGAAATAAATACTTCAATCTGTTTTTACTTCAGGCCAGGTAAAGGCCTTACAAGTTGCTGAGGTTTGGACTTCTTAGAAAGCAACTTTAACAGTGAGAGACAACTGTTACATCAATACATGTAAGAAAGGAAACCTACATGTAACAAGGAAACCTAAAACTGGCAGAAACCAGTTCTACAAGTCTCTGGTATGCTGAATGCAGCATGTACTGGGGACATGGAACTGCAATATAACTCCAGGCTCTCCTCAGCCAGTCATTATTACATTCAGTATCCACACAACAGACTGATGGAGAATACACATTTGTAACCAACTGAAGTAGACATAACTAGGGTGACAGAATAAGAAGCACTGCTTTCCAAGTCATCTTAGCACTTAGTTGCAAAACAAAACAAAACAAAAAAAAAAAAAAAAAAAAACAAAAAAAAAAAAACCAAAACAAAAAAACACACACCCAAACAAAGACTATTTAATTAATTTGGACTTACAAGACTTAACATTACTTAAGTAGTCCTAGTTTACTGCTTACATAATACCAAAATTTCTCCTAAATCCAAATAAGCTTTGAATACAAACACTTGCAATTGAAGTTTCAGTATGAAAGCTCTTTTTTAGTAGATTAATCTCCATTTAACAGTAGAAGAGAGTATGAAAATGCAGCAGGGTAAAAATTCAAATATACCTGTGGTCTTTCTGAGACGTATTTTGCACAATAGCGAATAAGCCTGATGGCTTCCATGCTGGTGTCCGGGAAGGCAACATTACAGGCAAACTCAGAGAGGCATTTTACTGCGTCCTGAAATGAGTCAATTGCTGCTGGAAAATGCTGCTGAAAAATATTTGCTGTGAAGAACAAACAAATACACTTTTAAAAATTTACTGATATTAAAATCCATAGATAAACTGCATCAACCTAGGCATGTCACCCATGGTATACTGCTATGGAACAGACAAACAAAAGGACCAGATCTTCTACATTAATATGGTTCTTTCCCCTCTCTTGCATTCTTCCCTGTCCCACCTCACCAACCACATTCCCAAGTTCTACAGCAGAATATCTGTATCTAGTTTGTCCTGTCCATAGCATTCAGGAGACTTAAAGGGTATGACCCAGCTGCAGAGTTTAAACAGTCTGGCTGCAAGGTTGTGTGTTTATTTGCCTGGAAATACAAAAGCCTTATTCAGATGAGCCTTTTGAAGCAGACTCACAGCAGCCAGGCTAATTTGGGTGCATGCATCTGTCAAGCATTACTTACTAACTATGTGTGCTGTAGTCTGAAAGGCCAGCTCTACGATATTCCCATCGTGGTCTGACGCTGCTTGATGAAAGACCGCAAAGATATTTTTCCAGCCTGAACGAATGTTACCAGCTTGAGAGTTCACCATCTGAGCAATACAGCGGATCACCATGTCTCGAATAGTCGGAGATCTTAAAAAAAAAAAGAAGAGAAAGGAAAGCAAGACTACTTTACACTGGCACAAAGTAACTCCCCCACCTCCCTGTACATGACCATGACCCATACCAAGTGACATCCTTAAGTGGGACTAAAGCTAAAGCAGAAATGACAGTGCCTCACACCT
Organism: Peucedramus taeniatus; assembly: GCA_013400575.1. Classification (NCBI taxonomy): domain Eukaryota; kingdom Metazoa; phylum Chordata; class Aves; order Passeriformes; family Fringillidae; genus Peucedramus; species Peucedramus taeniatus. Next base: position 302,930 of record WBNO01003424.1, on the reverse strand, counting down.
GTTTTTCTTCATAATATGCTCAAAAGGCCTTAGGAAGTCTTTCTGGAAGCGGAAGTTGGCTAACTCTCCCTTCTCAAGAAATTTCATTGACAGCTGCCTTAATGAGTCTACAGCAAAGATGGCAACATCTTCGTTAGGGTTACACCCAACCTAGAAGAAAAGCACATTTTCACTTATCAGTTAATGTGTCATTTATATGAGTAACAAATTCGTCACTCAAGTTCCATCTCAGCCCACTAGTGTGCTAGAACACTGCTAGCACATTCTAGCGTTCTGATACTTGGGAAAGAAGGGGTTCTTATTGAAGAGGGCTTTCTATCATTTCATCCATCTGAACAGACCCATGGATTTTGAATGCATCAAGCAGGACTGTAATAGCCAGCTAGATACTAAAATTAAAATACAGTACAATACAATAAAATAAATTGAATCTTTGGTTAAAAAATCCCATCCTAACATGATTCAATTTCCTAAGGAAAACAACTGTTGTTCAAGGATCACCTGTGTACATTTTAGAGGAAAACTAACTTGGCATTTTATCTGAAGGAAAAGACAAAGAAAAATTACAAAAATACCAAATCATATAACGAAGATTATATAATTAAAGATCATTCCTATAAAATATAATTAAAGATCATTCCTATAAACATTTCTATTTGTACACTTTATGTTTTTAAACAGGCACTTCTTTTAGGTGCCCTGAATGGAATTTTTTTCAATATCAGAGTTTAAGCCACTAACAACACAGAAGGGAAAAGTTGATTAAAGAAGTCCCACTATTTATATATATTGTGTAACTTGATTTTAAGAAGTACCTTATTGAAATGATCTCCAATCACATGCCAAATCCTCGACCACTGCAGCCTGATGCGGTTCATGTTGTAATAGGAGATCTCCACGATCTTCTGCAGGCTGAACATGCGCGGGTGGTGCGGGGACGCCAGCTCGTCCATGGACACAGCGCACAGCCACCGCACAAAGTCAACTGCACGGGAGAAGTGCTGTGAGCCAGGCTGCTCTCGTGCCAGGGGCCCTGGAACCCACCATACGTACCTATGGCATTCCCGTCCAGCCTCGTGGAGCCCGTGAATATCCTACAACAGATACAGGAGTTGGAGTTTCAGCTGCGCATCCACAAGAGGCAATTACAGCTCAGTGCTGGAGCAAAAGGTCAGCTAATCTGGAGGTATTACACAGTCCTCCATGCCATGAACTCTTGTATTCTTTCCCCTTGGCAGCATCTTTCCTTAGTCTAAGCATCCTCTTTCCTGCACCAAGTCACAGTCTACCATGCTCCTGCTCCACTGCAGGAACAGGCACAGGCTCACTAATTTACCCAGGCCAAGTTATATTGGAACACTAATTTGGGTGACAGCATGTTTAATTTCATGGGACAATAAACAGACAGAAAGCTTTGCTACAAGACTTTACTGGTTATCAGCCACCTTTGATCTTTATATTCTATATCTTTATATCCTCCGAGAATATGGTCGGCTGTGGCTGTCAAAACAGACAGGAGAAATCCTATGGATGCACTGTTGTCCCTTCTTCCCCTTCAATCTTGAGAGGAGTTCAGACTGCTGATAGTGGTCCATATAGAACACTGATAGAGCAGAGAACATTCCCAAATGACCTGGACTTCAATGTGGTAACAGATGCATTTACAGTTAGAATAAACACTGCAAGTCTGAATATATGACTGTGCAGACTTGCACAATTGCATCAATAGTTACTAAGAACTCCCACTCCAACACATAGTTTAGGATAGAAGCATGTCTTTAGACAACATTTCAGAAGGGTAGATGACAAAGATGATGATTTAGGTAAGAGTGCAGAGGTTACATTCTCAGTACCTGTCCACTGCTACCACCACACTCTGTGAGCTGGTCTCCCCCACAGACTCCTGGATGCTCGCCATGTGCCGTTTGTCAGCCCCACTCCCAACGAGGTTCCCTGCCATAAATCCATTAAAAAACAGTATTGCCATCAGGAAATAACTTTATATTAACTCCAACATCGAACAAGTGGACAAAGAGAAGTGACTACTGCTTCTAGCTACCATGTAATTTATATGGAGCAGATGGTGTCTTAGACAGATCTGTGCCAGATTATTACACAGCTAAACATCATATTTATTAGGTTAAGATGATATGATATTGCTCATAAAATTGGAACAGATAAAATACTATTTTAAAATACGAACTCTATGTCAGCTAAAAATAGCTGAGCACAGTTCTGTATTCATTGTAATCATCATTATAGCATCCACTCCAAAGCTGTTTTTAATTAAATTGTTTCCTTAGTGGTTTTGCAAAGATTAAGGCAAAATGCCTTATCTCTCTAATTTAAGCCGAAAATCTAAGATTTGTTTCTTGTACACACTGCAGAAACAATAGGAACTGGAACAGCAAGCCCAACATGCGAAGATAAAAAATTCCTTTGGAAAACCAATTGTCAGTTATTAAAACATCTATTAATTCCTAAAAATAAATGGCTCTTTTTTCTATTAATACTTTTAACAAAATCATGACTTCCTACGGCAAAACAGTTTTGACACCAACATATTCCAACAAATAAATGTAGTGTAGTTATTAAATAGCTTAACCCAATTCCAAAGCTACAACAGATTTGGTAACTATAAACACATATTGGAATACACAGTTTCATTAATCCAACACAGCTTCCCCTGGAAGCAAGTGAATATATTTGAGTATAACACTGAGGATTCTTTAACATCCTTACTCCACTTGTATGTGCATCTTTGTGAAGTTCAGGATTAATAATCTTACCTAATCCCAGGCTCATAAACTCTTCTCCTGCAGAGGCATAGCTCTTAATGCTGCCTTCCCTCTCACGCCCAGAACCAGACAAATACCGAGTTTTCACACCAGTTCCTATGAGCTGTGCCAGTTCCAGCTGGCTAATACATTTCAAGATCTAAAACCAAAAGAAATTTAACATTGTGTTTCTGCACACTACCATCTTTTCATTCCTAACATATATTTGTATTTAATATTTATGACCTTCCCAGGTTCTCCAACCACTCAAACAGCTTTGGCTGTTATAACAGCTTTGATGGAGCTAAAACATTACTAATAAAACTGAAAATTAAGTTGATTGCATTCAATATTATCAGCCACCATGAATCATTTCAATACAAGAATAAAATAAACAGTGCTCCAAAATCTAACCTGGATCTCTAACTACTAAAGGATACCTTTTCATTACTTTTTACACCATCAACTTTCGAGATTATAAACAAGTTGGAGCTGATCTTCTAGAGACTTCATGGTCCTAGAGAGATGAAAAGACTGAAACATTGCAGGTATCACCACTTGAGTAATAATGTTCCAACCTAGACAGTTTAAATGCCAATGCTGTACTTGCCTCCTTCTTCCTCCCCCACAGCCCCATCTCTTGGCTGGCACAAGCACTCAGGGGAGTGTGCTGTGAGCCAGGTCTGAGGCATCTGTCAGCTCTAGCACATTTTGGCTCTTATCATGTAGCCAAAGACTAGAGCCAGAGAACATAATGCAGCAGAAATGTTCCTTTTAGCAGCAGCACAGATTTAGAGCTGATAAAATTGCTCCTGGAAAATAGGCTTTAAGAAAATGCATATAATCCTGATAGCTCATCTTTACCAATCCTCCACCAAAGTATTTTAGCCCTAATTTTTTATGTGCTTATGGCATAAATGTTGCCAAACATTGCACAGACAAGTCTGGACCTGTGAGCTAGAATATTTTTGTTTCCACTAATAAGAATACAATAGTTTATATGAGGAATTTTCTGAAGCCAAATGAGATTTTCTATATAATTTAAATCCTATATCAAATACAGCCACAAAAATTACAATATTGTCACACAGTTTCCACAGGGTCTTCAAAAAAATGCAGTGCATTATTTTTATCTACATATTAGGGAAAAACCCCAAAAACTTAACAATATAATGCACTTCCTTCACATTTTTGAGTGAGTTCTGGGAGCTGATAGTAGAAGAAAAAATATGACGCCATGTTCACTATTTAAACTCATAAAGATTTACCTCATGCCAAGAATTGCCAAGATAGTTGCCATCTGTGTGAGCAACTGTAATGAGTGTCTTAATGGTATCAATGTTCTTCTGTTTCATTTCTGTAATGCTGGAACTGGCAGTCAACAAGGAAAAACGAGCAAGGGCCTGTACATAAGCATCTCGTTCAAGCTACAAGACAGAGAAACAAGCATCAAAATCAAGTCCCCAAAGAACCAGAGAAGGCAACTTGCCTATAGATTTTCATTCTATGGATAGCTGGCACTGTTAGGGCACTTTCCAGGTAAAGGAGAGTAGGATGCCAGTTAGCAAACGCTCTTAATAGAAGATTCAGCAAGAAAAGCAGAGTTGAAGAAATGCTTAATTACATCCAGACCTTTTACCATTTCAAGAAAGCAAATGAGACTCCTCATCTTCTACATCTAAGCTGTTCGTAATTCTTCCCCTGCCTCCCAGAGCCCACATGGCCCTAAGTGAGTCCCAGGCTAAGTCTGGCACCAACCTGCATTCCAAAGATACAGGCTATCCTAATGGCACAGCGTATTCCTTCCAAACACAGGGATGCCACTTCTGGGTCATCACAGTTCTGCAAGCCAACACTGTAAGCTGCCAGCAGTGGAGTCCAGACAAGCTAAACAGAGGGAGAAACTAAATTCAGAGGTCTCTTACAGCTTTAGCCTAAAACACTGGATTACTGAAGACAAAGAGTCCATCTGTTTCATTAGCAAACTCTTCAGAGTAATTTTCCAGTTTTTCCCCATGCTTAAAACTCTTCATAACAAAGACACAGCGAGAACCTGACACTCACTTTGAACATGGGTCTGACATGATCCAGGTGAGTGGCACTGGTGAAAGGTGCCTTTGCATGGCTCACTGCCTCCATGAGGGCTTTGGCTGTCTTTGCCATTTGTTCCATCTCCAAGTTGTACAACAACCTCCGCTGCTTCTCATTAGCTACACCTAAGGGGAACACCACACACAGACATTGCTTGCTTTTCTTACAAGAGCATATTCATTCTCTTCACACTGAGTATCACAAAATGTTAAATAAAGGTATTGCAAATAAAATCTAAAGATAGAAATCTTGCAAAATCTTAGAAGTCAGGAGGCTGCCCCAGGCTGCAAGCAAGGAAGTCTAGCACTAAAAACCACACCCAAACTTAAGACTCCATTCTGTAGAAAATAACTAATTCAGCCCTTTACTTTATAACACCTAATTGCTCCAAGTCAGAGGCGCATACTCAATTAAGTCACTCTGCCTGTAAAAGTAGATGGAAAATCCTGTGTCCTCTTAGGCTCACATCCCCAGAACAAAACAAGCCCTCAACACCATGATAAATAAATTAATAACTTAGTGCTTCTTTATCCTTATACTACAGGGTGCAACTTCAATTTTCAAGCAAATTAGTTTTGTTCCTATTTTGATTGAGAAAACCTGCAAATAGCATAAAAACACTGGAAAAACCACTATGCTGAAGATTCAGAATTCACTAATTTGAATTAAATTAGTACCAGCTGTTCTGAGTAAAAGTAGGGTACAGCTGGGGATATTGGTTTCTACTGCATGCTACACAAAGAAGCCATCATTTAGTCTGGATAAGGAGAGGTGACTATAGATTAAGACAAACTCTCTAACCTCTCTGGTTTGCAAACACTATCACAAGGAGTGTGACACCTCCCAGCCACTGAACTATGAAGAGAGACAAAAAAACAGCCCAAATCAAGCCCTCGCTCATTGTCTAGCACATATAAACAAGTTAATTGCAAAGTAAGTTCCCCCTCGAGTTATTCCTCACACTCATGTTTAAAATCACCAAGAGATCTGCTTTCTAGTGCTGTTCTGTAGTGGTGCCAGAGGCACCTGGGGCAGGCTGCTCCCACTACAGAGGGCAGTGTTAAGTTGTAACTGAGCCAGTTTCGTTCCATATACCACTATCAACCATTCTAAATGTACTTTATGTATTGCCCCGAGGCATTTTCACAAGGACTCTGTGCACCCCTGTGCCATCCCTTAGTTCCTGCCACAGCTCAAGAGCACTGTGGTCTTCCCAGTTTCTAGTTCCTTCTTACTTGGTTTACTACACTTGGTTGTAATTGCATATTCCTTTGTCTCTTTCATCGCAATTTTCTTTCCTTCTATTTCTTCATAGATTGTAGATAAATATTCTTCTGGCAGGTCCTTACTGTCATTGATTCCTCGATTCATTTTAATGTACTGCTCCTTTGTCATTTTATTTTTTACCTGTAAGAAGGAGTAAGTTGGATATCAGATTTTGAATGCAAGTTCCAGGCATGTTTGGACTTCTGTAAATTTGGATTTTTAAAATTTCTACCTGTGGACTGTGCAAGTCTGTAGTCAGCATTATAATGGAGTATGCCAAAACATAGGCAGTGTCTGCACTAGCAAATAGTGTTTGCCTGAGGGAGGAAAAGACAAAACAGGTTTATAGACTCCCAATTCCTCAATCTATTAGCTCTAGTTCCCTATGCAAGAAAAATACCCAGAAGTGCTATGGATTCAACCAAAGAGCCAACAAAGACTGAAGCTAGCCATTAGAAATGCATCAAACCCCAAGCAGTTTAAAACACAAATAAAAAGGGGAGGGAGGTGGGGGGGAAGTGCATCATCTTTGCAATACTGAAAACTAGACTGAGATTTTCAAGTACATTCCCTACTGATTACCCAAAGAACAATAATGTATAATCTTAAAAAAGTTAAATGATTATAAATGACAGCGTATTTTTCATTCACAGAGTTTAATGAAGATTGATACAAAACCAACCCACTGATACACCAATTGGACTAAGGAAAGGGAACTAATTAAGCCTGACTAAACTTCAGTGTTTATTGCACTAGGAACAATAGCAAGTTTGCCTATTTGGTATCAAATAACATAAAAACATTTTGTTCCACATCTTACAGGCAAGCAAAAACACTGTAACATGCTATTAGTTGTTTATGTTACGAATTTTTAATTCCAGCCATTTCTACTGCTTAATACTGTTTTTTATACTTGAATGATCTACATTTGTCTAAAATTGTCTCTGTATTAGCTGCTGCATTTTAACATACTTAGGTCTTCCCTCTTCCAGTGATTCCTTTTAGCAAGAACTTGGGATTTAAGGAAATGACAGCATTAGTATCCTTCCTATCCAATATCAGCAGCAAGATCTCCTCCTCACACAAGCCTGCAAAAGTTCGTGGCCTGGTATGAGCTTAATCTATCCCCTGCCCCTAAGGGCCACACAACAATACAGCCAGGGAATGTTCTTTAGGCACTGATCTGATACAAAGGGTTTGAATTACCGTTGGTTGCATTCAATGTATCTAGCAGCAAACTTCTCCATTAATCTATCGATCTTCTGGGCTTCACCTGGCAGACGAAAACCTTCCAGAAATATACGCAGAGCAGAGACAAAGTCTTTTCCACAGAAATCAAGCTGGTCTACATAGGCATACATCACTTCCTTGTTAAACTTGCTGCTTTCCCCAAGAAATTCCCCTACTTGAGTCTAAAAAACACAAGAGACAGTTATTACTGCGCAATCCAAGTGCCAGCTCTGCAAGAGGGTTTCTACGCCAAGAGCTGCCCAGCTGTCAGCTCTATAGAGCTGACACGCCGCCGCGTGGGCAGGGCAGCCGAGGGAGAGACAGGGGTCCCAGATATGTCCCCTGAGTCTGCATACTCCTGCCTCCCTCACTGCCAAAGGCAAGATCTGCATTACTGCAGAGCCAAAGAAAGCTGAACTGTGTCCAGCTGCACGCAGCACAGAATGCTTTGCCACTGCAGCATATGATACTCCCTTGCTGGCAAGGGACTGCCAGCAACTGACACTGCTCTGTCTTCCTCCAGCCTCCAGGGACAGACAAAATGCACATTCCATTGATGGGGAACCCTCCAGCACTTTATCATAACACAGTGCTTTACTGAGAAGCCTGGGACAGCAAGTAAGCAGCAGGCAGCTGTGGCATTCGGTGTGTCCATGAGGAGCCTTGCACGTTCATTTCTCTAAGATATGAACTCCAGAGCAGGGGCACACAGATACCAGGGACAGGGCCAAAGGTACAGGGGCAAGGGTAATTAATTGTGCTGCACGTAATCTTACAGAGCAGAGGCGTTCCTCTTGGTGCAAGAATTGTGCCAGGTCCTCTGCTGTAGTGCCAAGCATTCCCTGCTCCTGTAGATACTGAATTCCTCTCTTTGGCTTTTTATTAAACCTATTCAGACAAAAACATGGGAAAATTGACATACAATTAAAAATATCACAGCCTATAAAACTTGAGTTTTACAGAGTCCTCATAAATCAAAGATTCTGTGCTGTAGCTCCATGTCTTTTCTTTCTAGCTAGGAAAAAAGTTAAAGAATGTGCAACAAATCTACTACCTATATCACACCATAGGCTCCACCTCAAAAGGTACATTGAGTTGCTGATAACCTTAAAAGTTATTGCTGAAAAACTCCATTTGAACATGAAAAATTTGACACTTTACATGAAATGTTAAAAATGTTGCTGTTCAAGACCTTTTTCTAGCATTTACAGACACGAAGACTTCCAAATTAATGAAAAACAAGCAAAGCATAGCTGCACAATGATTTAATTCTTCAAACTCTATTTCAATAAAGGACAACAAATCATGTAAGAGCTGCAAGACAACTGTGTCCCTCAAACCAACTTCTCTCTAGACGTACACACTCTTGTGGAGCTGAGCCAGCAAAAAGGAAAGCTGTGAAAACCCCTTCCACTCCATCCAGGATTTTATGAAATTCCTTTTAACTATAACAGCCTCCAGCATTGGTTTTTCACAACAGCAGGCAACAGTCTTCAGCATTAATATCAATTGTAAGTGTCCCTACAGGTGTGACTCTGAGACCATAAGAAACAATACATTTTATTTAAAGTGAACTTTAGTTTTCCTGTCATACTGAGCTTACAGTTCTATCCCATGTTCAATTATTTCCTTTTGTTGCTTGATGACTTCAAATTGCTCTGGATCATCTGGGACAGCAGTCTGGGTACCAACACTTCCGACTCCTGACGATACAGTGGAGTCCAAGGAACTGACACTACTCCGTCTCCCTCCAGTGTCCAGGCATTTACCTTCAGCCATTTCCTGCTCAGATGCTTTATATGAACCTATTTACAAACAAGGTGAGATTTAACTTATCCTTGCTCAGTCAAGAGCTTCTAGTTACAGAACTTCTAAGCAGAAATCTATGAGTCAATATTCTTATTCTACCATGTATACTTTTTGGCAGTCTGCACTACATTACATGAAGATGCTCTATTGATGCATTCTAAAATAATCCAACAAAAGGTAGAAAAGCAGCAGCACCTATGGAGAAATTCCTCCATACTACTTCAACTTAGTAACTCCAAGACTGGAGTTACTTGTTCTACGTTACTTGTTCTACGTTACTTGTTCTATGTGAGCTTTTATAGTAGACAAGGGCCTGGCTAAAGCTCATCAACAGAACCCAGTTATTCAAAACAGACACGTGGAAAATCAGTTACTGCAACAGCACTAACAGCTGTTTGTAAAATACCTCACTAGTGTAAACAAATTGTTAAGGTACAAACCTGGCACCCACACTTCTGAAGAGCTTCTGAACACCAAACAAATACAAGAATGAACAGATTAAGTAAATCAGACTTCATACAGAAACAATCTTACCCAAGCTAGTCTGATGATTGGGGTTCACATACAGGTCTTTGCTCCATTCTACCATACATTTTAAAATAGAAACCAAACATTCAAGTCCTTTTTTCCTCAGGCTTAGTTCCTAAAACATAAAGAAGAAGAAAATTAAAAAAGGAAAACCAAACCAACAAACTGTGCTGAACAGTCTCTATAACAGTCTCCCTCTAAGGACTGGAGAAGTATAATCTTAAATATAAAGTGCTTATGGTGGAGATATGGCACAAAGTCTGTGCAAAGCAAACCCCACAGACGGTATCACTGGTTTATGAGCTCCAGAAAGGAAGTAATTTAACTGAGGCAGAGGAAGGCTCATTTGGTTCTTTCTCCCCTGGCAGTCAAACTAAAGAGACCAGAACCAGCCTGGTCTCACAGTGCAAACAGACAGCAAAATCACCAAGTAATTAATGGCACTGCTTCAGCATCCAATTGCAAATTATCAAACTAATAAAAAGTAAGTAACATCAGTAGGTTACAGACAATGTGAACCTCTGGAAGTATCAGTAACAATGCAAAGACAGCACTGTTTATGAAACAATAGTACCTTATCTTCAAAGCTTTTTCCTTACCTGTAAAGGTGTCATTCCCAACTCATGCCCACTTCGTCCCTGTGCGATTTTGGATAAATCATTTACAAGACGTTCAAATATATTAGCAGCATTTAAATCACAATCATAGTTAACATAAATATCCACTACACACTGGGCATCTGGAAAATAAAAGGAAATGGAAGTATTAGGATTCTGTGCAATAGAATTTTAAAAAGGAATCAGCCAATTGGAGCAGGCACTGCAGATGAATTCAGACATTTAACCCAAGCACTCTAGGATCAAATTCAAATTTTCATACTTAAACATTATATGTGGCATTTCTTTTCAAAATAATTTTCATCTGCTGCCAGAAGAAGTGATTCTTTTACACAGTGGAAATACCTGCACAAATTCTAGTTAAAGTCTGAATCACCATCCATTTGTGTTCAAAGGAACTTGAAGAAGTCTCTAGAATATTCAGGAAGATCTCTTTGAAGAACACCTGAAAAATAAATAAGATTAAGGACTTGATGATCTGAAACTTATTAGAACCATATCAAATGTACAGATTCATTTCTGTTAAGTAATTTCTCTTGAAGAGTAATATTTCATGCATATTAGAATTTGGATACAGTAGTAATATGTTAGTTTAGTAAGCAAATCAACCTAAGACATTAAAATGGAAGTTCCAGCTGTGTTTTTACCTTGAGAACAGTATTTTGAGAATTAAAGCATATGCAATTTATAGATTAAAAGTCTCTCACCTCAATCTGCATTTTTAAATGGGTCTTAAAATTTGAAAGCAGTGTGAGGAAGATGGCAAGAGAGAGCTCAAACACATCAGGAACAGAAGAGACTCCATTTTTAGATAATGCTACACAAAGATATTGCTTGATTGCATTGATGAACATTTCATGTGTCCTGAAAACCAGACCAGCATTCTGCAGCACTGAGAGAAGCAGCTGGAGAGACACAACCTTGGAACGCAATTCATGGGATCTAGAAAAAATTCAACATTAAATGTATTTCTATATTTTCTTAGTATATACTTGCATTTGACATTAGCACTGTAGCATTTCTTCTACATCAGGAAGAAATTACTGCTATTTTGATTCATTTAAATTTAGGGAGCAAGAGGGGTGGAAATCAGCCAAGTGATTTCTGAACTTCTACCATCCAAATTTGAAATTTTTCAGTAGTATTAACACCTTAGACTAACCTAATAAATGCAACTCAGTGCTCCTTAAGCACTTCCCCACTCTCCCATCAAAAGCTTCACAAATACTATAGTCAAGGCCCCTCCAGCTGGTAAGATTAATAAGCCTATTGTTAATAGGCAAAACCCAAAAATCCCAAATACTGAATTTTTAATAATTTGAAGCTATTTTCAATCCTAGATTCATCAAGCTAACTAAACCAAGGACCTGACAAGTGGATTTTGAACATCTGCTTAACTATACAGCAGCAACTTAACTGTCTCCAAAAGCTACCAGGAGAGGACAGAATAATAAATACAGTCACATTACTTGGGATCTGGTGGTCCTTCCCCCAGCGGTTTCATGGAGAGCTTGCACAATGACCTGAACACAAGGAAGGCATCCTTTTGTAGAACATGGGAAAATCTGGCAGCAGCTTGATGTCCAGAGACATCCGTTTCCTTGAGAGTAAGAAACACAACACAGACCCTCAGTGAGACAAAGGAACTGAGCAATTAGGAGATTCCACAGCTCCTCTAAGAATCAGCTACAGTTTAAACTAAACCTAAACAGGATTACAAGGGATCTGGATCTTTTCACACATGTTGACTGACCCTTTATCTCTGTCCCCACTCTGTATTAAAATACAACTAATATAATCAATTTTAGGACAGGTATTTTCAATATATGCCTAAATTGCAGCTGCTGCTTCCTTTTTGAACCTGAGCAGGACACACACATTAGAGTTTCTGTCCCTTTCTTCCGCCAAATCCCACTCTATTAGTTGTCACAATAAAAACATTTCTTCTTTTGTACATGCATATTGGCATCCAGTGCAGTTATTTACCAGATTATCAGTGGAGGAAACAGACTGCCCATCATCTGGAATCCCATTTGTTTGTACATTTTCATTGCTAGAGCCAGAAAGAAGAGTATCTGCAGTCTCTAATGCAGGCAGAGCCTTGACAGGTTCTGTCACCTGCTTTTCTTCAGCCACTAAAGGGGAAAATGGAAAGATTATTAAAATCATGCAAGAGTTTTCTATCCCATGACTTTGTGAAGGTCTACGAGCGAGTGGCACAGAAGAAGCACTGGTAAAGTAGAAAGTTTCTCAGCTATCAGCAAAAGAATACTGTGATACAATCAAAACCTGTTCTTGCTGCCTTAGTAGGCGTTCCTGTCAAGATACTTAGTAACAAAAAATACTTCCATGCTTCTATAATCAATACATATGCAACCATTTTACTTTAGCAATTTTACTTTTTTACTACCTTTTACAGCTGACTCCACCACATCTTCCAAGATGCCTTGAACCATTTCCTTTCCTCCATCAATTGTATGCTCTAATGAAACACAGAGAGAATTTTTAATTTAGTATTTTTGTTTAGGAAGAAGATTAAAAGGAAAAACATGACAAAGGCAGAAGCATAAAAATGGATCCGTTTTTTCAGCAGTTCTCATTGAAAGTCATTTGTGAGAAGTCACTCAAAAATACTCACTGATGTTATTTATGTTGTTTGAATCAAAGCACTGGTATTCTTTATGCAGTTATTTTGTCATTTTTATTTATCAACTATTACAAACATTGCTAATTTGGATGCAGCATGTGCTGATGATACAGCCTTCATGATATGCACCATTTTACCACAGGACTTCAATTACCTGAGAGCTGTTCTGTCACTTCCCACATACCATGACAACTCCCTTCCTTTCCTTCCCCTTTATCAACCTGTTCAAGTCAAATTCCATTACAATCCTCTATTTAGTACACATGGTTTAAATGGAATTCTAGGGAGAACAGGAACCTTTCCGAAGCAGTTATAGTGCAGGCACAAGCCGAGAGTGGCAGCACACTCTGAAAGTCGACTGAGGAGAGCCAAGGGAGCCAGTCACCCCACCACTGCTCCTCAAAGCTCCTCCAAGAGCACTTTTCAACAGGCTGGCTGTGAGTGAAAGCAACAGACCCCGTGTTGTGCTCACCTGCCATCAGCAGGGTGGGAGCCCGCTGCAGCTCCCCGTGGCCGGATTCTCCAGGGCTGGGCTCTCCAGGGCCGGGCTCCCCAGGGCTGGGATCCCCTCGGCTGGGCTCTCCAGGGCCGGGCTCCCCTCGGCCGGGCTCCCCGTTGGCCAGCACAGTGCCAGTGGTGCCAGCTCTGCCTCCCCAGGAGCCGTGCTGCCGCTGCCCCGGCCGTGGGGACCGTGACCCCGCCACCGCGGGGGACTGTGGCTTCTGCGCTCGCTCTGCTTCTCTGGACTCCTGCAGCTTGGAAAACACATATGGAAAGGTTCATCTAAGCACAAAATACACTGAGGGAAATCCTGTCTATAATACTGATGTTCCTTTGTGAACTCATGCCTTAGCAGGAAACAGTGAAACTACAATCACTTGGCCAATAAGACTAAAAATATGCACTTCAAGTTTCTTTGAAAAGCCCCATTTGTTTATCCAATGCTATTCATCAGAAGCTGAAAATGGTGCGAAACCTCGTTATCAGCAGTGCTTGTCACCTTTTATTTTCAAATCAGTCAGTATGCCTCACTGCACAATTTCATAGGTTTTCTAACATGACAAATCAACAGATATGCAACTACCATGCCAGATTCATTAAAAACAATAATAATAAAAAAGTTCTCAGTCATTTGCAAGCCTAAACATTTGAGATGAGAAAAAGTAATAGCTACTTACAGCTTGATTTTCCATCCGTGTAAAAATTACATTTAACATCTGTGTAAGGGTAGCTTTGGCAGTTGTCTGGTTAATAAGATTTTTACTGGCCAGATAGATGTTGTAGCAGGTTCTAACAGTTTGAAGAATTGTTCCTTCATGAATTTCTATATATGGAGATGTTACTGCAGTGAGAAGAGCCTAGAAAAGTCCATAACACGGTAAAAATGAAACCTAAGCAAGTAGGCAGCAATGCCCTTCATGCATGTCTTCCAAAATAATCACTGGGTTTGCAACAAAACACAGATATCTTTTTTAAGGCTTTACAAGCAACAACATTTCAAATCAAAGAAAGTTCAGAAGGACTTCCACATCTCTTCTCTCTCCTGAGCTGTTCTTAGAGGGTCTTATCAAAACTAATTTTCCACCAAGGGAGATACTCCACCTCCAAAAAATTTACTATATTCCATAGCTTCATTTCCACACAAGAGCCAACTGGCCTACACTAACATCAAGTTGGATTACTAGAAGATTCACTAACTTCCAGCCTCAGCTACAGTAGCCCAAGAAGATTTCAGAGCCAGAACACACACCACTGACAGACATTACTATGTCTTGTTGCGAACATGCACTGGCAGCTGTCTGGAAAAATGGCCAGGGGAGCAGACAGGCTTGAACAGCATTCCATGGCACTGCATCCCAGCTCCAGGGCCTGCTATCAGGGCTGAAAGCAATTCCCTGGCCTGATGGAGGAGGGCACAGCGAGCCTCTAAGAGGAGCACCAAGTTGTCTGAAAGATGGTTTATCTCAGAAAGGACAATCATTTTAAAAATATTCCTTTACATTCTGCTTTCCCAACAGAAATTACATTTTCCTCACCAATTCTGCCCTGGTGACAGCCTCCCTTGAATGCAGTGACACATGGGACAATGTAAGAAATGGAGCAAAAGGGTCCTCAGTAATATTTTGCTTTTTTTTTTTTTCAGTTACAAATGAAAAAGAGAGAAAGCAAATTAATGTTGCACCAAAATAAATGGAATAAAATACCTTAATGATCTGCAGTTGTACTCCTTCATCTGTTTGAGGACCCTGAAAGCAATTGCAAATGGTTTCCACGATTCGGTCGATCAGTCGTTTCCCAGGAGCTCCGCTGTCCGGAGCATTGCCAGTGATATGCCCATACGCAATGAGTTTCTAGATAGAAAGAATGCAGCTTAGATGACCATATACTGTTAAGAAAAACACAGTTTAGCACAGCATAAAAAGGCATGTTTAAATAGCATACCTCACCTAACTAGTATTAACGTAAAAATTTAACACTATCTATAGTCTGGTCAGCAAATGCATTGACTGCTCACATATGTGGACAAGACAGATTTTAGTATGACACAAAAGCTTTTTCAACTCAGACCATTTCTTCATACCATAACCAGAGAAAAATTTTTTAACATCAATCTTTTCCAGAGTGTGACTTCCTCTGTCACATCAGCACCACAAGAAACCCCAGGGTAACACTCCTTGTGGAGCACAACAGATGAAGCACCTTTACTGCCTGGTGTAAGGATTCCCCAGCCCCAGCAAAGGGGCTACAGCAGGGCAGCCACACTCCTCCCTGTGCCCAGTGCCTGGCTGAGTGTGACCAGGGCCTGGCGTGACCCCGGGCAGGGGCTGCTGTGACCCCAGGCAGGGGCTGCTGTGACCCCAAGAAGGGGCTGCTGTGACCCCGGGCAGGGCCCTGTGTGACCCCGGGCAGGGGCTGTTGTGACCCCGGGCAGGGCCCTGTGTGACCCCGGGCAGGGGCTGTTGTGACCCCAAGAAGGGGCTGCTGTGACCCCAGGCAGGGCCCTGTGTGACCCCGGGCAGGGGCCGCTGTGACCCCGGGCAGGGCCCTGTGTGACCCCGGGCAGGGGCTGCTGTGACCCTGGGCAGGGCCCTGTGTGACCCCAGGCAGGGCCCTGTGTGGCCCCGGGGCAGGGGCTGCTGTGACCCCGGGCAGGGGCTGCTGTGACCCCAAGAAGGGGCTGCTGTGACCCCAAGAAGGGGCACTCCTCGTTGTGGGAGCTGCATGCCAGATCTGCTCACTGGAGCTTTCTCCATCTCACTCTGACCAAGCTTACCCACAACACTTACCTGTAAACAATCCAGGGAAGTACTGACGATGCGTGGAGACTTTGACTGGCAGGCCAGCTCAAATGGAAGGAAATATTTATCTGCTTCAATGAAATTTGCTTTTGGTGGAGCAGCAGTGCCTTCTCTAGGTCAGATACAAAGAATTATTAACTTTTCTAAACATGTATATCACAGCAAACTACACTTTCTCCTTTTTCTGAATTTAAAGCTAAATAATGCACAGCAGCATACAAATGTACTGCAGCTTTCTTGCATATACTCCCTTAAACAAAGATCAATTTTCTTTAAAAATCACACAAAACTCATTTTACATTTATTTATATTCTATCTGCTCTTTTTCGTATCTTCTTCAGCTTAACTCTTCCCTCACTATACCCCAACACTGTCCCACTATCTGAAATATTGGAAAACTCCTACACAACTGATATCTAGCCATGTTATTCAAAATTGATTAAACAGTGCCCATAAGCGGAACACCAAGCACATAGAAAGACATTTGGAGATGCATTTGCTCATTTTCAATCATAGCACAGTGCTGGAAAACTTTTTAAAAACTTTTATTGAAGTAATATTTAAATTTGTGTTCTTGATCTAGGTAATAAAGAGCACATGCTATCAAACAGAGGGTATGTACTGCCCCATGATTTCCTATCAGGCTATTGAGTCCAGTAAAAGGAAGCAAAAAACTGGCACCTTTTAGAAATTTCACAATTTTTTCCTGGTGAAATTCACAGGCAGTTATGGCTTGAGTACCCACAGCCACAAACATTGTGTAAGTGAAACACACAGGCCAGGTCGCGTGTTCTTGGCAGAAAGGTGGCTAACTGGGTATTCATAAACTCCCTGCTGTAATGTATATACACTCTTACACTTCCACAAAATTATTCCATTTGTTCTTTTCACACACTTCTGTTTAGAGTAATTAATAATTTACCTTTGCTTTTCCAGCTCACTTTTAATTTCATCTGGAAGAGAGAAAAAAAAATTCAAGTCTTAGTTATCATTATCAGTAACACAGTAATAAAGCAGTTTAAATCCAGTTTTGCACTGCAGCATTTGCTACTCCATTCCTGTAACATCTCAGCTTCAGAGATCAGAGTTTCACCAGTTATTGAAAGGCGTATCTCTCCAATTTTATCTTTAAAAAGCTACTTTTTCCAAACAAAAGGTATCTTCCTCAACAAAAGGTATCTTTAGAACACTCAGGCATAGTATGCAAATTCTATTCAAGTGTAAGTCCACATCACAGAGCGCTCAGGTCTGCAGAAGCCTTTAAGCTACTGCATAAACCACGAGTTCAATGTACCCAACCTTCCCACTATCTGCAGTGCCAGCCAGCCTGCTTGTCCTGAGCCTTACAACAGGAATCACCTGGACAAGCTCCCAGGAGATAGGAAATCTCAAATGCACTCTGTCCTTTTGCCAGTAGATTTTTCTTTTTTTAAATTACACTTTCAGAGCTTTTCATAAAACTAAATACAGGGGCGAAGAACGTTCCTTTCTCATTTCTCTTGTATACAGCAGCAGATCCCAAAGATTCTAGTAAGGCTTTTTGAGGACTTCTAAGGTATCACCACGATACACAATAGACATCAGCATAAGCACCCACTGGCAACACTGACAAATCCATATCTAAACCAGCACCCACAGTAAGGCTGCACAGCTACATAATCTGTAAAACCAGTAGAACTTTCCATCCCATCCTACAGCACATGCTGCAAACTACCCTGACTCTGCAAATTACCATGCTTACAAATCTGTTTCAATTGCAGGTATTAGAAAATGATCGTTTGTTCCATACTTGTACTCCACTCTGGGGAGTCACTATTGTTTGCAATCAGATGTCCACAGTTCAGATGATCAGATTTAGATGTTTCAGATGAGGTCTGTGAACCTCAGGAATTTCTTCTGTCTCAGGAGAATCAATACACAAATCACACTAAGGAACAGGGACTGCAGCAAACAGATTACAGGGTTTTGTCCAGATCTGCTTGTCAGTACATGGTACAGGAATTAATCCTCACACTTTTGTACTTTTACATTTTTGTAAAATTACTACCCACACTGGATAGAGAAAATGGAAGCAGAACATAGCAAAAACCTGTCTAACTATAAATTGTGAGGGATAAGCTCCATCCAGGATTGCTGTTCCCTCTGCCATATCCACTCATTAATGACCATCAGTCTGACATCCCTCAGTTCTCATGACACACAATCATGCCACACCAACTGAAGTAATGTTATCCACCCCAGAGTCAGCCAAAGAGACACCAGAAAAATGGAAGAGCCCCAGGTGCACAGTGTCCCCAGCTCTCCTCAAGCCCACCATACAAACAACCATATCCAGCAGCTTTAAAGAACAGTTGTTACTGGCCAGCCCTGCAGAAGCCAAGCCCAGCACTCAGCACTGAGGCATGAGGGCTTCAGGGTCAGTAGGAACTCTGCAGCTCTGTGACAGTACAAAGCCAGCACCACCATGCCCTGATGCTTTAGGCCTCAACTGGAGAGGAGACAACAGAGGAGAGGTTGTTGGTAAGAAATTACCAAGGTTTTCTGTGCTAAACAATGTAAATCTTGCACAGCACCACTTCCTAATAAGACCACTGTGCTTTTCATTCCAGGATCCAGCTGGCCTACCAATAAGGTGACTAGTCAGAAATTCAGCTCAGCATAATTTCAGTTCAGGCCTTTTGATTCAATTACCTTCCCCATCTTTAAAAGCATATTATAATCCAAAGAGCTACTGAGAACGTATGTGACCCACCAATGTAGAGTGCCCCTGTTTTGATCTGCCTTGTTCTTAGCACAGCCCATTCCCTTAGCATGCAGGAACTGGCTGCCTAAAACAGTCTTCTGGGTAGCTTTACACCTTCAGAACACTTAGTCCTGCCTCCAGGTCTTGGCAGACAAAGACATATTTTAGCTATAGCTAGAATCCCAAGTACAGCAGGATGCCAGGGCCAGCAAAAATATAATTAATTCTGTATTTCAGACACCCTGTAGAACTAAGGTGTACAGAGCTTTTTCTTAATGAACAAATTTTTCTAATGCAAAAACTCCACTAAGTTTCTTTTTCTTTCAAGGAGATCATTTGTCCCCCACACTGATTGTTTTGCAGGGTAAAAAAGATGTTGAACTGGAACTTCACAAAGATTATAGCCTTAAGGAGACACAATCATGCCCATCTTTACTGATACTTGTCATAGATCTTGCACTGGAAAAATAATGCAAGAATAATATCCCATATTAGAGCAACAATAGTTTAACTCTCAGAAGTACTCTATAAACAACAACAACTACAAAAATCTAACCAAGGCCTGACCAAGTTCCCCACAATTTTATTATAATAAAAACTTTTCTAAAGCCATATAAAAACATCTTCACCACAACAGTATTTTAATAGATAATACTGTCAGAAAAGAATAAATGAAAGGACAAAAGGAAGCTGCAGGCATACTTCTGCTACTGATTGCATCAAAACAGTTTGAAAACCTCCACATCTGAAGTACTCATTTGGTGGTCTGACCATCACAAGTGAGTGAAACAGAAATAGTTGCCTAATTGAAGTCTGCTGCCAGGAGCAGCTTGCCAAGCCCTAACCAGACACTGCCAGCTTCCAGAAACCACCCACCACTGGTCCTGTTTTTCTCCAGTCACAGGAGTAAGGGGCACAGCTCAACTCCCTTCCGCAGCTACAGAACACAGCCCCAGTTGTGGTCAACATCTGGTCACCTCAGCACAATGCTGACCTTTCACTTGGTGCTTTAGGTACCAGAGCTCCCCGTCTCCCTCACGGCACCTCCTCCAGTCAGAAACATCATCAACCCCTGTGCTGCCCTCCTAACGGATGTCCTGCAGCATTCCTACCAGGCAACAGACCCGGAACAAGAATGGCTTTGCAGCAATTTCTTCCAGAGTTTCTGGCCATAAAAGCAGGATGAAGCTCACACTGAGTAGCTGCCTTTCTCTAGCAGATGGATGGGTTCAGTTCACTTGTACTGAAAACCACACATTAAACCAGAGGACATTTATTGCCTGCTTGCAACTCGATTCCTGCTCTGTGGCCACAGAGTCAGGTTTGTGTCAGTGGCAGCAAGTGAGCTCCTGTGCAAAAATGGCTTGTGCTGGCACAAGGACACAGGCCGTGGTCCGAGCAGCAGGCAGCAGTGCCAATACAAACACTGGAGGAGCAGCCAGAGCTTCCCTCCCCCAGCCCAGCAGAGCTGAGCGCATTGCTCGAGCCAGCAAAGCCCAACAGGTATGGATCACAGGCGGCTGGGCAGAGCCCTTCAGACAAGGGCCGGGGCCAGCCGAGCCTGCTCTCTGCCCCAGCGCTCTCTGAGCACGCTGGCCAAGAGCCCAAACTAAGCAACACAACTTACTGGGGACATTTGTCATTTATACACAGAGACTTCCTAAACACACAACCAGATTCCTAAGGGAAGGCATGGTTGAAAAGATTTTAACTTGTTAATAAGCTAACTAAACAAATTCTCTTGTCTACAAAGCTTGAAGATACGTATGTGAAGCTGCCCAGGCTATCAAAGAAGGCTGCAGAACCAGGGTGGCTGCACAGTATGTCATTAAAACCAGCCCCAGTAGGGAAGGAGTAATAGTTTATGTGAGTGACCCAGGTGCACAATTAGCATTAGTCTAACATGAACTGCTGGGATACAGACTGTCAGTATTCCACTGCAAAATTTTCAGGATAATTTCAGTAGATTTATTAAGAATCATGTGTACCTGGAGCTTCCTGTAAACGCAAATGCTTATTAAGCAACTATTTTTATACAATATAATGGTCTGTTGAAAACAAATTCTCTTTGCAACACAGTTTCCTAAAGCAGAGCAGAACAGCTTTTCTGTTTAAAACCCTCCATTTCTCCCAATCTCTCCTGGGGTTTACTGTCACTACAACTACAGGAGACAACCGTTACACCTACTGATGAAGCAAGAGGCTGAATGAAGGAATCTATTCAAACTCTGCTTACTTAACATTAACGCTGTGTATTTCAAAGGAAGGCATGGAAAGAGGCAAAAAAAACCAAACAAAAAACACCACTGTGAAGTGGTTATGCTCCTTTTCCTTCACACTTCTTGTGTTTCTGTCCTACTTGCACCTATGTTACTTCTGATTTCTACAAGGTCATGTGTATTTTGTAGTCCAAAACTGATCAGTATTAGTCCAGTGAAAGGACTGAATTACAGGGAAAAAAAGGGTAAGAATTATTTAAATTTAGAAAAAATTAAAGCAGATTAAAATTAGAATTAAAGAATACCTATATTTCCTACACAAGAGAGACAACAACATTCAGTAGTAATTTACTTAAATTCTCAGGAATTACATGTACAAACCAATACAGAACTCATGTAAGAAAACAAGAGCACCATTGCCACAGTTAGAAACTTCTTTCTCTCTCACCAAACAACAAATGTAAAGCATAGGTAAGTAACAGAAACACTACTGCAGTTAACACCACAGCAGAAGCCATAAAAACGGTTTAATTTCTATTAGGCAGCTGTAGAATACACCAGTTTCTCCCTATTTGGAAAAAAAAAAATTCATCTTCGACTTCCCTCGTCCCAGGAGCAGATATCAGCTCCACATGCTCCATGCCTGTGCTGCCTGGTTTGTAACTGGCACAATGCCGCAAGGCTCCCATAAAAACACAGAGAAGACTGCACAGCAAAAGGGATTTAGCAAGAAGCAGAAATGGGTTACTCGGAGTACAACTTGGAGAACAGTGCAGCAGAAAACAGCTGACACAATGACCACTTTCATAAAGTAACAAACTCTTTCAAACAGAATTATTTTTATTCAGTGTTAACTGGAATTTTCGTTATTATTCACAACATTGAAGCTTCTTTCATCCATGACAGTTTCTGTAGCTTACAAAGTTTGGCCTGAATTCTTCAGACTGCCAGTAACATTCTTCCCACATTTCCTCACATATTTACTATTGTAAAGAGCTTGAAAATTAAGCTGACACTTTTGGAACTGTCATGGTCTTAGTTAATACAAAGTATATGCTTAATTAAAATTAAATATATGGAAATAAAACTGATCTTTTCCCTCAAGAAAAGGAAAAAAAAAAAGGCTTAACCAAAATAGAATAAAGTTTGGGGAAAAAAATCACATGTAAATAAAAGAAACCACAATTCTGTTGGCAACCTAAAATGATCAAGTAATATTCACCAAATGTAACAGAGATTCTCCCATACAGTCACCCAGGCTCCTAACAGTTGGTTAACAGAAGGTTATCTCTTCATGCTGACCTCTGCTCTAGTCCAGGAAAGCCCCTGGCCTCCTTTCCAAAGCTAGTTTATTATGCCCACCATGACAAGCACACCGCAGCACAGAACATGCAGGCACAGCCATAACCCCAGTGGCAGGTGCCAGCGGGGGCTATTGCACAATGCTCCTCCCAAAAGCATCCCCTGCAACGCCTCAGCAAACACAGACCTTCACCAGGCATCTCACAGGGCAGTTCCCTTTCTCAACCTCTAAATACATTTATATAGCAGCAGAACAGGTTCTCAGCCCTGTAAATGGCTTCAGTGCATGTGGGGCAGCTGGGGAAGAGATCAGGAAAAGGAACTCATTAGGAAAAGCAGTCTCTAACTGTCGGGGCAATATGTGTTACTCTGTTGCTCACAATGCCAACTTCAAATAATAATTAAAATACTCTTCTATCTGTTACCCTTCTCTGGATATACTGTCACTACAGGTAGCTCCTACAGATCTCCTGGTAGTAAAGACTGCTGGGAGGAGGATAAAAATCACAGCATTTCTTAAGGCTCACTCTGCCTGTGACAGAACTTGCACCTGCCCAGCCTCCTTACATACACAACCTGTCTTGGACACACTAAATGTTCCCAACTCAGAGGAAAATATTGATGGGAAGCAACCAAAACTGAAAGAGAAATGTCACTTTTGCAAATTAAGAAAGGGCCACAGAGAACTCCAGCTGCAGAGCTCTGCTGAGTTTATCTTTTCCTCTCTGTGACACACCGTATGCAGTCAGAACTTTTACCACAGACACCTTTACATAAGCTTGTACTTGCAGATTTCAGGACCGGTCCACCAACTTCACAAAAAGCGCTTTCAGCTCTGAAAACATCACAGATATTACATGTACTTGGCCACAATGCTAACAGTCCTTAGCCAGTCCGAACACGACCTGGAGATCAGAGGTCAGATTTGACATCCCGAGAAGCTCTGGGACTCCGTGAGCCGAGGGCCTTAAAAACTCTTGTTTCCTAGTCCAAAAGCTGCAATTAATTTTCTCAAAACCATAGCGGCAAGACCAAGTCCTTCCTGTTTCGCACCGAGACCAGAACTTAATAGAACAGGTATGTGGGGGTTTTCCCCTCGTATTTGCACGTCCTGTACTGGAGAGAGCACTCTCCCTGCGCCCCAGGGTCTCGGTGCTCTCCCGCCCCCCGCCGGGCCGTGTGCCGGAGGGCCGGGCCCCTTCCGCCGCGCCCCGCGTGCCCCGTGCGGG
>WBNO01003424.1:265943-278580 GCA_013400575.1 Peucedramus taeniatus | reverse complement strand
AGCCTGAGGGCCGAGCCAGCCTGAGGGCTCGGCCAGCCTGAGGGCCGAGCCAGCCTGAGGGCTGAGCCCCCCTCCTTCCAGGAAGCTGTAGATTACTGCCCCGGAGGTCGCGTTGGTGGACTACTCCGTTTTATAATGCATCTAAGCTAAGTATTTCGCCATTCGCATTATCCCTGTTAACTCTCGCACAGTCCTGTAACAAGGCATGGAAAGACAGCACATGTGATAAAGCCAAAGCTGTACATTTATGAGGACTCACTAAAAATTAAATTTTCAGTCACAGAAATTAACCCTCCATTAATAATCTTATACCTAATTGAATCTTCTCCCTTTACCCTTTGCGTAGGTGGCAAAGCACCTCACAGCCGAAATCCATTTCTGGGCTCCAAGGCCAGCCCGACGTGTGGCAATAATCCGTATTTACTCCATTGACGCCTTCCTCGCTCTATTAGCCACCACTGCACACAGTTCCACAAAGGTCTCCTTCAAATTCAGATGGCCACATCTAATGGAGAATACGGGAGCACATTCTATTCTCTAGATTGCAGTTTTGCTTCCCTTTTTTTCAAACAGCAGGACTCTAATTCTTTAAAATGTCATTAATGAACCTTTAGTGCTGATTTGTCAAGAACTGCAATTTTTATCCCCAAAACCACTAACAAATGCTCCAAACACCTGTGCAAAGCATCAGTTTAGTATTATTTCCCAGGGAAAATTGACCAGGGCTTGTATTTTTAGACACCTATTTTCTAAATATGCTCCCAATCAGAAATGTGACTGCAAACCCACCCCCCAATGTACACGTCTGGATGCTCCTTTCACTTACACTACTGCACATTAAGTGTAATTCTACTGTTAACACTGAAATTACAATGATGCAGAAGTGACATAACTAAAAGACAAATAAGGCCGTGAATCTTTTTTGAGAGTTGCTGACTTAGTTATTGACACAAAAAGAGGCTGTAATTACTGTCAGCAGCATTGCAGAACTAATTAAGCAGCAGAGCTCTTCACATACTGTCAGCCAAATTATCAGTTCTGATTTTAAGGTTTTTATCATAGGACAGGATTAGTTCTCAGGAGAGAAGCAAATGGATACAAGCTAGTTTTTAGAAAATAGATTGAACTGATGGTTTAACGGACATTTTAAAAGATTTTTCTATCAGGCAAAACCCCTGGTTTTGAAATCGTAGAGTAGTATCTGAATTCATAGGTGTAGGGCTACACTGAGGTTATGGTTTGCATTTCAAAGATTTCAGTTAGGGCGAGCTCTCTGACTGCCAGCGGCAGATGAAGAACACAGAGCTGGTGGATGGCACGCTCCCCTAGCTGAAGTTTGGTTGTAGCCAAGGGCTTCTTTCACCTGAACACCAAATGCACCTGGGCTTTCCAGCTCAATGCATAATGCCTCAGTGTCTCCCAGCCCACCTAACGTTTCCCCCACCAGAGACAGACGGTTCTAAAGTCTAATTAGCACTAATTAGCTCAGCACACAGTGCTCTCCTTACACTGACATCACTGTGCAACTAAATGCAGTGAAAGAATCATGGGGTTGATATAATTTTTACAACTATTTTCAAATATCCTTTTCCTCAAAGATTTTAAGATTACAGTAGCTGATTTCTGAGGGAAGAATGCGAGTCATTTAGCTAATTCAAAAGCGACATAGCCCAGTCCAATGCTGCTACTGAGCACAGCACCGTGCTGCAGAGCGTGGCTGCGTGATGTGTGTCGCTGGCTGCAGGCAAACAAAGACAAAAGCCTTTCCAGTGGCAGAGAAGGCACACCAAGGGGGAAGAAATCCGTATCTGCATGCACTTGCTTGCCAGTGGATTCAGTGCCAATTACAAGAATTACCATTAAACTGCTGTAAATAGCTCATTGTGGCAAATACGTCTGTAGTGCGAGACATAAATCATGAACAAACAATGCCTAACAGGTGGACAGAGTTCACAGTTTGTACAAGCTACTTCCTTGGCAAGGAGCTTCTTTGGATTTCTGCCCAGAGGCCAGGTGCTCTGTGCTGACTGACAGGACTAACCTCGCAGCACCTTCCCACTGGCATATTGCTACATAGTTTGTTTTAGGAAGGAAACC
Source organism: Peucedramus taeniatus (assembly GCA_013400575.1). Classification (NCBI taxonomy): domain Eukaryota; kingdom Metazoa; phylum Chordata; class Aves; order Passeriformes; family Fringillidae; genus Peucedramus; species Peucedramus taeniatus. The sequence continues at coordinate 276,483 of WBNO01003424.1, read as the reverse complement.
ACAGTCTAAAAATAGATGCAGAATGGACAGGAAAATTCTTGGAAAGCCAGCACTGATCTGTATAGTAGCTTAGTTCCCAGTCCAGCATTAGCACAGAACTTCTTTTCCCTTCTGCCCATTTTTAATCATTTCCTTCGGGACTGATTCTATTTACTCTGCCTGGCTTCCAGCCACTTTTCCTGCTGTCCAGTAATGTACTTATTAGTGGATTTCCCAGGGGAGTCTTCATTTGATTCACTATCTCAACTCTCTAATTTTTTCCAGTTCAACACTGCATGCCCTAAAATCAATAAACCCACATAGTAAAGTGTTCTCCCACTGCTAGCAATATAATTGAGGTAACTATTAAGTGAGTAATACAAGTATTTATGTGATATTAGCAAGACATTTCACCACAACGTGTATAAACAATGCCCTCTCTTTCATTCCCACTATTTTCTCCAAATCCCAGTCTTAGACCTTCTGTGTCTTCTGACCATCTTACTGCCAGCAGGCTCACACAGAACTTGCACTCCAGCCCAGAGGAGCTCTGTAATGTGAAAAAAGGACAGACAATATATCTAAAGAGCACTGTGCAATGTCTTGAGATTAAAAGAAAAATCACTTGGCAGGAGAGGCACTGGAGCTGTTTGTCCACCGAGCTGGGCCAGGCTGGGCAGGAGCTGCTGCAGCCAGCCCTGCACCACTGCCAGCCCTGCACTGCAGCCAGCCCTGCACCACAGCCAGCCCTGCACTGCTGCCAGCCCTCTGCCACAGCTGGCCCTGCACCACTGCCAACCCTGCTCCACAGCTGGCCCTGCACTACAGCCAGCCCTGCACCACAGCCAGCCCTGCACTGCAGCCAGCCCTGCACCACAGCCAGCCCTGCACTGCTGCCAACCCTGCATTGCAGCCAGCCCTGCACTGCTGCCAACCCTGCACCACTGCCAACCCTGCTCTACAGCTGGCCCTGCACTGCAGCCAGCCCTGCTCCACTGCCAGCCCTGCACTGCAGCCAGCCCTGCACTGCAGCCAGCCCTGCACCACAGCCAGCCCTACACCACTGCCAGCCCTGCTCCACTGCCAGCCCTGCCACAGCTGCCAGCCCTGCACTGCAGCCAGCCCTGCACTGCTGCCAGCCAGGCCCAGCTCTCAAACCTGACTGCAGCGCTTCTGCTCACTGCTGGGATTTACCTTTTAGCCCAACATTTTACCTTGAAGTAAGTTACAAAGGATAATAGCAGTATTTCGAATAAGTGAGATTTATACAATCTTACGTAAATACAAATTAAATTCTTCTTTCCTTATAAAGCCATCAGGACAGATCAGATTTGCAGTTCTCTCTCTCACAAGAGAACTTCAACTTTCTTATAAAAAAAATCTGAAATACATACTTTGGCTATACCCCAAATCTGCAGTTTTCATTTTTTTCACATTTCAAAGGATCGGCAGCCTGTCCAAAGAAAGCTTATCCCACGGAATAATTTTGTTAAATTAAATAGATTTTGTTTTGACCTTTCAATCAAAACCAAGTTAGAGATTTTTTTTTCACTTGTCCTGGCAGAAGGAGTCAATCCTGAGATCAGCTGTGGTACCAGACTCACATGAAAGTATCACAATAAATCACATGTGCTGGACAGAAGCAGACACAGATCCTTTGATGCTGAACTGCAGCCTCAATTCCATGTTATGATAACAAATAATATGTAACCATAGGAGGATGTGTTAGGAATATAACAGTGTTCAGACAAGCAGAGATGCAATAGAATCTGAAGATCAGACTTTAAATCAAAGTGTTCACAATATTCAAATATTATGGCCTTCATGGCCCATTTTACTGAACAACCACTGCTCTCACTGATAGCAGCATGTGTTTATGATGAGCAGCAGCCCTAAATACAGTCATTTTAAGAGCTTAACATATTCAGGCTTGAAAATTTCTAACTATTTTCCCTTTACAGTGTTTAGAACCATATCCAAGCCACAAAAGTCTGCAATTACATAAATACAGAGAAAAGTTAGAAACAAAATGTTTTGAAAACAACAAAAAGTGCATTTATTTTTAAAGGATAGCAGATGGTGTGAAGGAGCAGTTGGGGAAAATATTTTTGCCAACTCCTGCTTTTGCCTGCAGATCGAGAAGTGCAATTGTTTGAAAAGATGCAAATGCAATTGAGTAGCTCCCACACCCTGAGGTGATGTAAAGGTGGAAGACCAGGGGCTGGATAATCACTCACTTCCAAATTTCCTGTCTGAGAGGTGATAATGAGACCTTACTTGCCTCACAAGCAAGTGCTAGTTAGAGCTGAGTGTATTTAAAGGGCACATAACTGGCTGTTCCACATGTATCTGTGCACAGCCTGCTTTGCACAGCCCTCTGCTTTTCACCAAGGTAAGTGTATAACAAGGCAGATTTTGTTGACACAAACCTTGTACTCGGTAAAAACAAAGGAAACAGAATACTAAGCTACTGAAGATCCTGGTTTTCAATTGTAGTGGGTTTCTATCAGGATAACTTCAGTCAGAAGATATGAGTAGCTCTATGAGGAATTAAAATGATAAGTGACCTTCTCTCTGACCTTTATCTGATCTTTATTTCTCATCATTTCTTGTAAGAAACTCAGAGTGTCATCAAGAAATGTCCCTAGCTTTACCATACAGTATAGACCTTATTCATGTATGTGCAGAACTCTTCACGTCTTTCCCAAAGCCAGGTCTTTGTCCTTGATTCAGATTTAAGAAGGCTTGTTTCCTTTACTCTCAGCAGGAAAGGCTTCCTCTCTCTGCTCATTACTGAACTCATTTATTCTTGAGTTGCAGTTAGATATTCTTCAGAGGAATCTTCATTGACACAAAAGGAGCTTTGTTTTGGTTTGGCTTATTGTATCTTCTTCCTACTGGACTAGAATTAAAATGCATAACTCAAAAGGTCCAGTGAGCTATCCAGTCACTCTTATTTTATTTAAGCTTCATTTTCTTTGTCCTTGCAGTATTTCCCAAATGCTTTACGAGACTAAATGTTACTGTATCAGAAGAAACATATTGAAAAAACTGAAATGTGTATGTAGAAATTGAGGCTGTGGAACTGATCCTTTCTCTGTCCTTCCAGAGTGGTTCAGTTTATAAAGTGCAAAATTATTTTTCTATGCTGTTGCCAGTGGAAACTTTTCCACAATCTTCTTGAAAATCTCTGTCTCATCTTTCTATTATATCTTTTGGCCTTCTTTCCAAAACCACTATTTTAGTGCTCTAGTTTCCCCTTGTCTCTGTACTTCATCACTTGAGTCCCAGCCACCATTTTAAGGAAAGTTACAAAAAGCAAAGATACAAAAACTGAGTTGCAATATATTGAACTGACACAGAGGAAAGAACCTCTCAACTGTCTTGGTCTGGTGTTCTAAGGCAGCATGTTCCATTTGAAACTGAAATGGTTCTGTAATTTGTTCAGCCAGTAGAATGGAAAAACAATTTCCATATCATCATCCCAATGAAATGTGGGGACTCAGACGTACCAACCCAGCCCTTTCCACCCTTGAGCAAGAGGGCATTGTCAGTGACTGCAGCTGTTTGTGTGAGCACTCACACAAGCGTGCTTTGCTGCCCTGATGCGTACCAGACAGAAATCCAGCCAAAGCCCACGCTTCACGCACAAAACACTGCCTTCTACCCCTCTAGAGGAGCACAGGAGTCATGGGGCCCTGCAGGGACTTTGGGGCTGGAATGATGACAATACATGACTAGTGCAAGCCATGACCAGAGCATCAGCCACTCCAAGAGAAGGCTTTGTCTGCACACTTCTAAAGAGCTGTTCTCTCTCCTTGTGCTTGGGAGAAAGCAAGCATAAAAGACATTTTGCCACCTTCCCTAGGGACTGACAGTGCTCAGGGCTGCTGTCAGAAGTCTCCAAGGACTCCCAGAAAAGTCTGAATTGTGGTGGTCCATTTGAGCACTTGGGACTATTGATGTAATAAAACATCACGGAGGTCAGCAATGGATGTAAAGCTGTAAAACTGTCTGTGCAATCCAGTTCAAAGCATCCTGAGAACAGGAAAGAACATTCTGCTTAACCCTGCACACTTTATACTCACCTCACACTAGGGTGTTCCTATGAGCAATAAAAGCCAAATTTCGTGCAGGCCAGAGGTAGATACCTATGACTTTGGTAAACAGTTTTTGTTTAAAACAAGCATGCTCTATCAAATCACCTTACCTTTTTCCCCTGAAAAGCAACCTCAGCATAGCATTGAGCCTACAGTTCCATCTTCCATGGCAAAGCACATGAGCCTCCTCCTAACTGTGTTATCAATGGCTTCCTGTTAAGACTTATACAGCACTTACACTGTAATTCAAATGAAAGTGTTCTGTGATTTAACGAGTGACACTGTCAGTTTAATGGCATTTTTATTGCTACACATTTAATGTTTCTGCACAAGATCAACCAGGGAAGAAAGAAGCCTGTTTTGAAAATATCAATAGTACAAAAAATCTGACTTCCCTTCCTGGAGGGACTGCTGTAGTTGATTAGTATTTTGTTGAGCTGGTGATGATTTCCTAGAATGTCTTTCTCCCCCTACACTGTGAGCTCACAGCCCACGCACTGGCCTTATTCAAGTGGTTATAATTCCAAGGACTGCATCCAGTCTTGATGCAGGCAGTTGTGCAAGGCTATAGTTTCACAAATGGCTTTAAACTGATCTCTAGATGGGTTACTGCCAAAGGAGGCAATCCCATCATTCTGCCATCCCTGCCCTTACCACGGGACTGAACACCTCCTCTCATGCCTGCAGGAACTCTTGGGGGTTGCACACTGAGCTTGTCAGGGAGCAAATCTGACTAGAAAAAGGATCTTTTGTTTGTTTGCCTTCCAGTTAATTTGAGCTGGATCAGCTGATCACTTCCTGATCCTGTTCACCACAGTGTCACCAAGGAAGTGGTGAAAACATGCAACAATGTCGAAAGGGAAAAAAGGGTAGCTCACACTTCAGTTAAGTTCAACAATAAAAACACAGTCCAAGCTGCACAGATGACTAAATGTTTCCAAGTTACATGAGTTCAGCCTTGTAGATACAAAATGTGTGCACTAAAATAACCATGGAGAGAGTTTTATACTGGATACAAGATGCACAGGGAGTGTATAAATGGCAAAATTATGTATTATGACCAAGCTCTCTATTTTATGCTGGTGTGATATGAAACTCATATCATGGCTCAGCCCGTCCTTAGCAAAGATCTTTAGTTTATCAAATGCAGACCTCCATCACTCTTAGTATTTAGTGGAGAAGAATTCACATATAATCTCAAAAATGCATGCTAGTTTACTCATATACTTCAGTATTAAAAAAAAAATCTGACCAAAATTGCAGGTGCAGACAATAAATCCAAGAAGTGGCATCTCTGCACAGCTGCATTTGGAACACCGAGTGTCAAAGACACAGGAGATGCAGCAGCCCTGCATGTGATGTTTGCTCCTCTTCTTCACACAGCACACGGAGTGAGCCCCAGCGCAGTCAGTCCCTCAGGCATGGTCTGATCTTAAGCTGAGAACAATTCACCAAAACCCCTCCAGCTGGTGACAGACTGCTGAGCTAGTGCCAATCTCTTGCCCCAAAATTACACTCTACATCTTCAATACCACTGAGGTGCGTCAGGAAAAGCAAAGAATAGAACTGGAAAAAAGAAGAGCAGGTGGATAGATGCCATGTATTCCACATGTATTTATGTGCCATAAAACATTTTTTTCTCTGATCTTCAGCTCTCTGTTCCGCGCAGAAGATTCCTTCCAGCTTTAGTTGTGAAAACACCATGAGTTTTGAACCGGCTACAGAATTCCAGCCTCCACCTCCTCATTATAATTTCTATACATTGCTTGTGCTGACACAGAGGTAGGTGGCTTTTCCTGTTCAATGTACTGGCAGAGGAAATAATGCAAATGCAGTCAGGAAGAAGCAATTTATAACAAAAACAAAAACAAGCGCTATTGTTCATGCTATTTTTACTTCATGTACTTACAGAGAACAAAATACAGAGAGTGAACCTTCGCTTGATTGTATTAACGCAGGGCAAATACTTATTTGCATACAACTCCAAGGCTTCCAGCAGCCTTTTTTAGTACTCTCCCAAAAGGATAAATTTTGTAACAATGTTAATTTGTCAGAAAAAAATGTAAGGAGTTGCAAACTTGTAAATGGTCTCATATGGGGAAAAATCCCCTGGAACAACCGAGTTTAATTGACAATTTAATCAAAATCTGACAAACTTCCAATTTGCGAGAGAAAAAAAAAGAATTTGAAAAATTAAAAAAAATCATCATACTTCAAGCATATTGAAGTTTGATGCATCTTCTTTTCTTTAGCTGAATATACCTGAGCCTGTTGTCAAGGCTATGCTTCTCCATTGTTGGCTTTAGAGGGTAAAGATCAGATCATATAGCATTATGTCAGGAATAATAGAAACACGTTTTGCACCTGACTTAAAAACAAAACTGCTTAAAACTACCCTGAATTGAGAAGGACTATTTGATTAATTAAACCAAAAATCTTCTCTCAGTTTAAGAGCTCAGTGAGAACCCTTAATTACATAATCAAAAATTATGTCAGGAAAGAACATAATGAAAACCTAATTATGCACTTTTTAGTATGTGATTAGTTCTAAGTAGGTGGGTATGATTGAGGAAGAGCAAAAGAGGGGAAATATGATTAAAGAAGTGAATCAGACAGTGGAAAGAAAAGAAGTATCAGAGGAGTGAGTAATAGCAAATGCAGCCTTCTCCCAGAGTGTCTTCCAAAATGGAATGTTTTGACTTGAATACAGAATGTATGAAATAACACACGCTTCTTCTCCAATTATATGTGTTTAGGATTTGACACAAATCTGAAACCTATGAAAAGGGAATAAGCTGCATTTCCAATTAATTAGTGAGTTCAATACCAGGAATAGTTTTAAAAAGTTTTGTCCATCTCCCCTGACCTCATGGGAAGGCTGCAACTCTCCATTCTCATTATGTTGTCCCTCTGCCAAGTGAGACACTGACGTAACATTTTACAAAAGCTTGTATGCAGGTCCCATGATACAGTTTATAGTATCTCCCTCTTTCTTCTCAAATCCCAAATCCTTTATGGCACCAAGTGGTGCTACTTTCTGTTTTCTCTAGTATATTAGGGTTATCAAGTAAGCGGGGACACCAAGGAGAAGCACAAGCCTCGGGCACTGCTGTCTCATCACACTCACAGGTGGCCTAACAACCCCACAGGTAAAATCTGAGTTGCTGACTGGAAACCCATGTGATGTTGTGGGGGCCCCTTTGAGTGGGCTCTGTTTTGCACATATTCACAGTATTCTTGGGCAGCCACTCCAGACGTGTGCATCTCAGTTTCTCTGTTTTCAAATGGACATAATACTTATGTCCTTCTACCACACACCATGTGTCTAATTAAGTGCTTTCAGAGTTTAACTGAATGTGTGTATTATATTATCCTGTAATCACAGAGAATTCCATCCACCCTTCCTCGCAATTCTTTTTCTTTGTTCACTATGTTCACTCTAAGCCTCTATTTGTTCCAAGTCACTCTGCTGTCAAGTTACCTGAGCATCTTTATTTTAAACCTATTTTTAGGCTGGTGTTAAAAAGAGAAATGCAAATGCTCCACTGGCAGTCTAGGTTCCTGAAGAGTTGGAAGCTAAGAAATTATTTCTGCGGAGCTCACTCCAGACTACCTCCATATATCTTGCTTGAAGATTAAAAATTTGTAGAAATCAAAGGGATTAGTTCTTAGCTAGAATAAATCAGCAGTGCCTTTAGCAAAATCAGTTATCTGCAATGAATTAGATAGGAACAGGTGAAAGTTGATTCATGTCCGCTGCACACAGGCCAGAACCTGATTTTAACCACGCACATGGAAATCTCTATTAACTACATTATTTTGACTGAAGTTTCTAGAATTACTCTGTATATCTACAGATGCAATGTTGGAATTTAAATTAGCTGCTGCCATTCAATAGACAGGTGCTGGAGTCAGGGTTTATTCTCTGCTCAGCAGCAGCATTTCCATGCTCTGTGGAAGCAGCACACAGACCATCGCTGTACCCTGAACAGGTCCCTGGCACACAGACTCCTTTAATACCTCACACAAACCTTTTACTGCTGTCTCTCAGAGCATATAGTAGAGCTCCTATAAGTATAGGGAAGTGAAAGAAAGATGGTTAGCCATGCAAAATGGCTTCAATATGAGAACAGCCTCTAACAGGTTAGAGCATTTTAACTTGGGCTGGAGAGCACTGAGAGGAAATAAACTAAAGGTCTGCAAAATCTCCAAATGGTGAGTAAAGCATAGACAGTGACAGAGCTCTAATTTTTTGCAGTTATGAAGTTAAGATGCAACCAAGAAAATTATCAGGTCTAAAGCAAAAGAATTTTTTTTTTGTATGGTAGTCATTAAATGTGGGAAAAACTGCTGAAGGATCCTGGAAAAGGCAAACACCTAAGTGTGTGTCAAAGGAGGATTCAATGGGAATTAAGCCCATTGTTGGCTAGTAAAATTGGTCCAGATACAACCTCTAGCTCAGGAAATTCTTCAACTACCTTAAGCCAGGTATGTCACATGCAGACTTGAGTGCCAAAAGTATTTTGGCTGCTGTTGGGAGAGACAACATAAAAATGTAACAGATGCAAACAATTTACAAGCACATGTAAATTAATTACATCTTTATGAAAAACCTTAAATTCATGGTAATTGATGTCAGACTCCTTGTAATTGACTCCCTGACCGTTTTACAAAGTAGCAGCATTTTTTTGTTTGCTTTTGAAGTGCACACTTGAGAACACATATTGGCAGTAAAAATTCTCTTCAAAACTGAACAATAGTTGTAAACGACCTCGTTTTTAAAAATATAAAAGAATAAAACAAAGCTAAAAGAAAACAAGCTACAACGAACATATTTGCATGTGGAGTTTCAGTCAGTTATCATATAGTAGCCCTTCAATAATAAAAGAGCTTGCTGGCTAATTACATAGTCTTTTTCTTTAAAATAAAAGTCTACGCTAGCAACTAATAGAATATCCATTCAAAAGTAAGGATTATTTGTATGTCTGCAATAATTTGGACTTTGCCAAAATGAATTTTCCTACAGCCAAAAGAAAACACTTTCTAAAAAAGAGTGAAAAATCTTCCTTTAATTTTAATGGAAGCCTTTTTCCTTCTCATTTTAATATTTCCGGTCACAAGTAACATCCTTTTAAAAATCCTTACACAGTAATGCTTTCAATACTGCCACTAAAGCTAGAGGAGTGTTTTGAAGCAATGTAGCTTGTACGGTAAACATCCTACTTACGCTGTGATAGGCTCCTGTCTCACCTCTTGCTACGGAAATGAAATTCATAGAGGATTTTTTAGGAAAACACAGGAGGAAGAGATAGCAAATTAACAACTTTGAAACTAACAACTTTCTCACTCAGCCACAGGGTGGGGGCGTAGCTTTGGTGATGGTGATTTCTCCTAACAGGATGTATTGTTATTTAATTAGGATATTTTAAAAGAAAGTCTTGCCGCCTGCCTCTTGCCCCAAAGAGAAAAAACCCACAAAAAACAAAAACCAACCAACCAAACAAACAAAAAAAAAACAAACCCAACCAAAAACCAACCAACCAAACAAACAAAAAAAAACCCAACCAAAAAACAAACAAACAAAAAACCCCCAAAAACCCCCAGAAAACCCCAAACATTTGATGATTTTTAGAAAGAGATCAACTGGACACAAAATGAGTAAATAAATGAAAACGCTGTAGTGGCTTTCAGAAGAAAATGAAAGGTTAAATGTAAATAACTTGAAAGAAAAGCAGTTAATTTAGAGTCTAATTTGACCTTCTAGAGATTCTGCTTCCATGTCCATGTCCCAGACCCACTCTGGGGGAGTAGTGCTGAATTGCAGCCCTCGGCCTGGTTTTGTGTGCAGTTTGCACTGTTCATCTCTGCCCTTATGCTGTGCACTCGCTTTGCACAAACAGTTGCAACCAACTTAAAACCTCTGCATTTTGGATTCACAGCGATGAAACCTGCGTTTGGTATTTATTCTTTGTTGGCACGGAAGCCTGCGATTCCTTATTTGTGCCCGTGTGTGTCCATTGTGCTGTGTGCGTTCCCGCGTTGCGCCGGGGTGTCTGTGTGCCCCGTTAGCGGCAGGGCCTGTAGGGCTGGGGCCAGTCCCAGCGCGCGCGGGAAGCCGCGCTGTGCTCGTTCGTGTGCCGTGGGGTGAGCCCAGTGTCCGGCCGCGCTGTGCGGGCTGCCCAGCACCTCGACACTCTGTGAAGCGCGGGGGGCAGAGGACGAGGTGTGCGGGGTCTGCGGCGCTCGGGGGTGAGGGAGCGTATGTGGGAGGGGATGGGGGAGTGCGGGTGAGAGGCGATGCGTGTGAGGGGCTGTGCGTGAGGAGGATGCTCGGCTATGAGGGTGTGCGGGACGAAGGGTCGAGGACAGCGCGGGAGGAGGGGATGAGAAAGCCACACTGCCCTCGCTCTCGTCCCGCCCCGCTGCCCTCCGCCGGCCCCCGGGGCCGGGCTGCGCCGCCT
>WBNO01003424.1:243972-265608 GCA_013400575.1 Peucedramus taeniatus | reverse complement strand
GCCTGGCAGCGCGGGGCCGGCCGAGCCGCGGTTCTCTCGCCCCCGGCGCGGAGCGCGGGCAGCGCCGGCCCCGCCGGCTGGCAGGAACGGACCCAGGAGTGGGTCTGCTCTCAGCATGCCTCGTCCCTTTGCTTCTTCTTGTTGATGTTGTTCAGAAGTTGCTTTTACACCCACCTGGAAAATCTACCCTTACTGTCAGTTGTTTATAAATAAATATTGTACATATATCTTTGTTTGATGGTAAACACAAATTTGGGATTGTGCCGGGTGTGTCTGTGCATGTGGAAACAATTATACCTGCCTCTGAAATTATTCACAGGCTAGTTCAGAAGAAAAAATCCATCTGGATATTTCCATTTTCTAGGTTCTAAATGTGGAATTCATCTGTGTACCACCACACTCCTGCAAATAACTAGAAGAGCCTGTAGTAAAAGTTACTAGATAACAGATATTAAAAAAAAAAAAAGAATAAACTAGTGATCACACAGAGATCAAGAATCAAAGCAAAGGAAGTCTCTGCAGAGATTTCTAAAAGGTTGTTTCTAAAAGGGCAGAAATTCTTTCTGGTGTTTTTCTAGATAAAGACTAAACTCTAGTTTCATCTAAAAGAGCTTAGACCCTGGGCCCCTCTTGACCTGTCCTTCTGGCAAGATTTTTGTTTGTTTGTTTTTTAAAATCAGTTTGTCTTTAGTGTTTTTCAGATTCACCAAAGTGGCAAACTGTCTAGCATGAAAGATAAATTACAAGGATGTGGTTGCTTTATGAACTAGTCTCTACTTGAACCCTTCTCTTCTCTCTCCAGTAATTGAACTCCGAACCTTTAATTTGAGTTTTCCAAGTGAAGTGCCAGTTAGCTTCATTTAGACCTGCGGTTCTGTCTCAGTGTGAAGAGGTTTTCTTCTAAGATGTAGAAGAGCCCCACCCTACAGACAAAACAAAACCAAAATCCCTCAGAAAACTCCTCTGTCCTAAGTACTGAATTTGAGATTTTGTTAGCTGCAGGCTAGGATGTAGATTCAAGCTACATATATATTTAATTCCAGCTTACAGCTAAATGTATTCACAGTGTTAGCTAAATGGGATTTTCATGTATTAAAAAAACAAAACAGGTCTTTTATTAATTTGTATTCGTTAACTTGGCAGTTTTCATTGGAGCAGTAGTGAGTAATACGCCCTAGGTAATGCAGGAGAGGATCCTGACGGAGTGCACTCGCTGAAGTCTTGGCTGGCATTGCTGGCAGTCAGAGCCCTTCTGAAGCACTTTGTCCCCAGGTCTAGAGTGGCTATAGTATTATCTTGTGGTGTTGGTTCTGCAAGTGCAGCTTTACCCCCCCATGGAATTTGTGTTTAGTCATTATGTTTGAATAAAGCACTGAGGCATAGGATCTTTCTTATCTTATGGGCCTTAGTTTAGAGCAGCATTCATACACGGGTTTAACTTCGTGCACATGTCAAATATTCATGTGCTGTCCTAAATAATGTCAGTTTCTTCAGTCATTGACCTACATCTTATGGACTGAATCTCTGTACAGCTGCTTTCTTATAGCTGAATGTTGTTAGCCCCAAGAAAAGAAAAATGAGGATCTACTGCAGCATGTGAGGGTAAAAGGAGCAGTAGTGGGATTAAGTAAAAATAAAATTTGGAGTGTGAAATATTTTCTGCATAAATTATGTGGATGGCCATAACTTAATCCTTCTAACAAGACAGCCCACAGGAAAGAATTCTGCCCCACCTCCCACACTGGACAGCCGACACAACGTGCAAGGATAATATAATCTATATAATCACTGGGATTAGGTGCAGTTATAGGCCAAAAGTTTTGCTTTGGGACACCGATGAAAGTACTGCCGTAGCCTTGGGACTCTGTACTCTCAGCTCTGCTTGGCCTCACAAATGCAGGCCACGTAACCTGTTTGTTGGCTCTCCTGAGCCACCCCTCCTGCCCCACGGATCTCTGTTTCCCCAGCTCATGCTCTGTGTGGGCAGCACTTACCAGTGCAAAATAAACGTACACTGTTACAGTGCCCGGGGTAATGTAGCAGGTTAACACTCCAGCGTGACTGGGCAAGGTTAGTCATTTTGTCCATAGTGTGAATTGTACTGGAATGGTTTGTACTCCATATGATCCCGATGTAATTTTGGCTGCACTGAAAGACTGCTGTTCTGTGCAGGAGAACTGTAGTACCCAGATCTTCTGGAAACTTGTTCCTGTCAAAAAGGAGATGAGACAGATGTGGGGTATGGGTTCCTTTGCTTAAGAAACTTCAATAGCTTGGGTAAATAAAGAAAGGCTAAATCTCATCTCTTTTATCATCATAATGAATTTCCCCCAAGTAGGCTGGGACAGCTGTGCTTATGTGAGGGAATCTGTGCTCTTGGCTAAATATTTGCTATTGAAGCCCTAGTCCTCATTAAGTGTTCTCAACAAACAATGTTTTAAAAAGCAAACAGCTAAATTCTATGGGTTTATTCACAGCACTGAGGTTGCTTGCTAGCAGCAGCTTCCTGTGTTCCCTGGTAATGTACAAGAATCTCTTAAGTATTTAGAATCTTGTATTTAATACTATGTGTTTGCAAATTAATTAAAATAAACTCGATTTACTTACAGTATTTTAATCTGTTTTAGGAGATGAATATATGATCATGTTTAAGGAATGGTTTCCTTTTTGTTTTCTTTTTCTATGCTTAGAAATGTTTTCCCACTAAGGTGCAGGGGAAGTAGGTTCATTATTAGCATAAGGACTCAGTCCTTATTTGCTTTACCTAAAAGATTGTGGTTGATATTTTGCTTTCATAAATTAATAAAGTGAGTATATGAAGTTTAATATAAAGTATAATTAAAGTTATAATTAAATAAATAAAGTTATAGAATATGGAGTTCTATTTTCTAACAATAAAAATTGTGCTAGTCACTCTTAAGAATATTTTATTATGAGTAGTGTACTCATTTAATGAAAATGCTACAGATGTTTATTTATTTAAATAAAGTAGTCTCTAGAATCTGTTATTTTTTATACCTGAAGTAATTTTGACAAATGGAGTTATATCTGCAAATTTAACTTGGATGTCCCATCATTTTTCACTTTGTATGTGATTTGTAGTAATTTTATTCCATTTAATTTTGGACATGAGAAGACGTTCGTAGTCAGTTTAGTTCCTGTTTAGTTTCTGGTACTCCTGTTGGGACTTGTATTATATGTGTGTGTTTATATATAATATATCTATTAATGTGTATTATCTATTATAGTATAATGTATCATGAACATGGAGAGAATGAAGCCCAATAGCTTTACCTCGTGGTTTGTTCCACATCTTACAAGATGAGATGATTGATTCCAAGGGATATAGCTGGTTTTTAAAACAGAGACTGAATTTTATATTAAATTGTAATATAATACAGATATACTGCTGTATGTATACCATTATTTCAATAGTCCTAGCTGTCCTAGACATTTCCTCAAAATAAGGAAGGAGAGGGGCAAACTCTTCTACCAGCTGACAGCTGACTTGAAGTTACTGATTTAATTATGAATACACACACACAGTATTGTGTCCTGTCTTATTTGCCATTTTGTTAGGCAGGGATGGTATTATTGCTAATTATGGAATCATCCTTGAAGAAATGCTGTGTAACTCAGGAGTATTAATAGACAATACTGCAGTTATGCAGCTGTGTTACTGGCTGTACTAGTAAAGGCTCATTACACAGCCAAACTTTTTAAGCAGCAGGGAAAACTGCATGGAGCAGATGGAAATGTACTGCTGCTAACATCATTAAAGAACTACTGATCACAGAAGCAGCAAAGCGGAAAATTGTCATAACCTAATGGAACTTTAGTAAAAGTTTCAGGAGTAAGATAAACTTCAAAGACATAAAGACAGATAATTCTTTTGTAAGTCTCTGGTGTGATCATAAGCCATAAGGATTTTCAGTGTCCAAGCTTTAAGATTCAATTAATCCTTTGGCCTCTTTTAACGTATAAAGAAATGTTTATATTGTCCTATGTAATTTTGTAAACATTTCTTTTTTGTGTGATGGAATCACACCAGGTGATAATTTAGTTCGAATGACCAGCTGGATAAATGCCAGCACCTGTGTGGTGGCATGCAGGCTTGTGCAGGAATGTGGGGCTGCCAGTGCACTGCTGGAGGTGCAGTGGCTGCAGGGTGCAGCCCTCAGGCTTAGCCAGGCTCTAGGTAGCTGTTCTTGCTTGGAGCCTCACTTGGTGGGGAGAAGGCGTGCACAGTTTGTTGGGGAAAGAAAGGTTGTGGTGTGTTTGATTGTTGCATGGTCATTCCACAGAAACCCAGTCAAATCTGACACTAATATTTCAGTAACTAAAGACCAGCTCTCAAGTAAGGAGACACAGGATCCCTGAGCAATTTCAGGCGTACTCATTGACCATCATTCTAAAAATAGATGAAATAGTGAATATACGGCAGTTAGCGGTGAGGTTTTTAAAGGGTTTTTTTACTATTTTGTAGATGTAATAATGAATTACATGAGGAAGTGTTGGAGCAGTAGTTATCCAATACACTGGATTGCAGTGGTAGGTATTTTGTTGCATCACTTTCTTCCCCGCACATTCATTTATTTCACCAAACATTCAGCTCAAACCTGCACATGCAGCTCCCACAGCTTAGATAATTGCAAATATATAAAGCCAAATTGTCCTCTACGTTGTATATAAATATCTCTTTCATCTTTCCAGAGACAAACCACCAACTTGTAAATTTTAATGTCAGAATGACAGGATGTACTTTTAGCTTGAGCAATTGCTGTTTGTTCTGTGCAGGCATGAAAACAGTGGGAAAGGTGAATTGTTCTTACCAGATAGGTATCAAATCGGATAAGTAATTGTACCAATACTATTTTTAGGCTTTAGTATCTTGCATTCCTTTCTTTTTGTATGAAAACTATAAGTCCTCTTCAATCCTCTCAATTGTATAAATGTTACATTAGGACATGTGCCATCAGATAAATTAGCCCACATCCTACAGACTCAAAATATTTATGTTTTGCTCCTCTTTCTTGCTTGCTTTGTAGGTGTAATTGATCTGTCTCTGGGTTTTGCACTCCACCCATCTTGAAACATGATAAGCATCACAGGCTTTGNTCTATTTCACAATCTTGTTTGCATCCAAGACGAGGCTCTGGTGCTCTATTAGAGTAGCAAACAGACCATTTGTCTGAACTGTGAGCTGTGGTTTCCTGTCCTACCCTGTTCTCTGCCTGTTCACCCTCAGTAGATAAAGATAAAGGCTGATTTTGGAAGGTGAACCATATGGTTTGGGTAATGTTGCTCCTTTATTATGAGACAGCTAAAAGAGCATTGGGGGAGAGGAAGGAGATGGGAAAGGAAATTGTTTGGAAGTGATCTAAATTAGCTTTGCTGATCTGTTATTTTGGGTCAGTTGGTCACCTACAGCCAGTTGTTAGAACTGTAAATGATCAAGATGTTCTGTTTAGTTTTAAAGTCACTGAGCTTTTTTTAAATTTAAGTCTGGTTCCTGATGTATGTAAATTGAGGAAGATCACGGTTTTCATTTTAAATTACATGTTTGTAGCCCTTCTGGTTGGAAAGCATGAATTGAAGATAGAACATTAGCAAAACAAAAATGCTCCTGAGTTTTTAGGGGCTCTTGTTTTGACTCTTGAATTTGGGATTGGCAATTCCAGTAGTAGAGTTTTCTATTTAGACCAAGTATAGTGCAAAATCAGCAGCTAAAGGCTGAAATGCAAATAGATTAAAAGGTTCTTTTGCCCCAGATACAAAGAAAGGAAGTGAAGAAAATAATCTGAAGAAAATAATAGAAAGACGAAGCAAAAGTAAGACACTGAAAAGCAAAACAAAGCAAAGAGAAAGCTCTGAGAATATTTATTGATCTGTGTCAGGAGAGCGCAGTTTACAGCCACAGGTCTAAGATCAGGGCTGGAGGATCCAGAATACCCAGGTTCTCCTGCTCTGAGCTGTATGAGCTTAGTGTGTTGCTTTGAAAATAGTGTGCCGAGCCCATGCCTTTTGCAGTGAGGCTTTACAAATCAGTTATGTAGGAGTACAGCAGGTTTTTATGTGAAAGAAAATGTTTATTCTTTTTGCACTCTCACAGAATTTTCATGGTGAGAAAATATAAATAAATCCTCTGTGTAGTTTCACAAATTTACTGCCAAACAGGTGAGAAACTAATTTCACTTTGCTTCCCTTAACTCTTCCCAGCTTGGTGTACATCTGACCCTTTTTTACCCTTTATCTCAGACCTTCTTTGGTCTTATTACATCCTTTGGAATGAGGTGTGTGACCTCCTTCTGGTTCTACATCTCTCCCTCCTCTTGCTTGCTGTGCTGTGATCAGTCAGCCCTCTTGCCGTTTGTCCCTCCCTCTCATTTCAGGCATGCCAGTTGTTGTTTGAACATGTGCCATGATCTCTGAGGGAGGAGGGAGTGCTTGGCTGCCTTGGGCTTTCCCAGAGCCACGCTGGTGCCTGTGCAACAAAACTCTCCTTCCATAGCACTGTGGGAGCTGAGGGGAGGGAGCTGGGCACTGGTTGGAAAGGGCATGGGGATCAAAAAGTGAATGGCAGAGAGCAGAGTGTTAGAGCTGCTCGGTACATAGCTGGATGCATGTTTGATTTTACAACAGTTTTGGCTGATATTTGCAGGAAGCAGACTGATACCCATTATGGGAAACTTGTTGTTGCTAAACACAGGCAGGAAAAAAGTTTAAAAGCTTTGATAATTTTCCACTCCCTAGGTCACACAGAATTTCTGCCATAGGCAGGAATACTGGTTTGCACGGGTGGGAAATGTAATTCTTCCATTTTACATTGTATCATAGAATCATGAAAAGTAGCATTGGAGAGAATCTTGACAAACCATTCCATCATGTTCTGATATAGAAAAATCTTCATTTCTGATGGTTTATCCTGGTGTATACATGTTGTTAGTATTAGAGATGTCTTCTTAATGCCTAACATAATGTCTAATCTTTTTAGTGTTCTTTTTTCCTTTGCATCAATCCCTTAAATATTTCAAGAACGTTTTCACATTTTACTTCAGTTTAGGCTAAATTGTCAAATTGTTTAATTTTCTTTCTCAAAAACTATTCAATTTTATTTCGGATAATTCCTGTGCTGTTATCTGGGTTCTCTAATCTATTTGTGTCCTGAACTCTAGTGCCCAAAACACCAGGTGCAAGGCACTCCCAAGGCTTTAGCAGTACCAAGTGAGGCAGTGGATTACTTACAGATTTTGTACAGTATGCAGAGTATTATTGTCACAGGAGAGAAAGGTTTGTCTGAGTTTATACCTGCATTTGGGAACAGCTCATTGCTCATAGCAGCGACTGGGACTAGGTGTCAGCATAAAGCATTTATAGGAGCAGTCAGGTATTCAGACTCCTGGGGGGTGACCTGGAAGTGCAACACTGAACCCTCCTAAGGGGAAGAGGGTGATGTGTTTGCAGGCCAGCTTTCCTATGTGCACATCCTGGCACTCCCAGAGGCACCTGACACAGAGGGTTTCTGAGGCTTGAAAAAGCAGGATCTCCCAAGCACACTGTCTGCCTTTGGGCACCCACATGAGTCTGGGACACATTAAGCTTTCAAGAAATTAATTATTTCTGTTACTTGCCTATTGTTTGATCCAGACACCTACAAGAAAATATAAAGGGACTTTATGAATTTCTGTCTTCTTTCCAGCTGTAGAATCCCTTTTCTGTTTTTGTCACCCCAAATGGATTTCTAGCCTGCAATGGTAAAGGCCTTGCACAGTTGTGGTGTGGTTTAGGATGTAAATGGTGATGTATCTTTTGGTTTTGATGATACTTGAAATTCCTGTGCAAATGGCAGCTTGTCCTGGTTACCAGAAATGAGTACAGCTAGAGACAAGAAAATACTTGTAATAAGCAACCATGTCATTTCTCAGTTGGTTACTGAGAGACTGAAAGACTTCTTGTGGAGCAATGCAATTCTTGCAAAGCCATCTCATCTAGACTGAACACTACCTTTGACTGCTTTTCCCTTCTGTGTCACAAATTGAGGCTTGGACTGGGGATTGCACCAAACACGTGCCTGAGATCTCAGCAGTGTTGGATTTAAACGTTGCCGCAGATGAAGAGTCCTGCTTAATCACCCAGTCAGGCATGATTGAAGCTTTCACACTACCTCTGCAGGTGTGATTGAGTCAAGCTGTAGCAGACGTAGAGAACTGCAGTGGATCTGTACCGGGACAGAACCTCAGGGTGGCTGTCTGGTTAAAACATCTGACTTCTGCATATCACCTTCACCCTTCTGTGGATGCCACTCATGTGAAGAGACACTGGCTCCCTTTGAACTGCAGCTCTTAAGAGCAGAGTAAGAGAAAACAGCTCTGTGATGAGAAAACAGTTCCTTCACCCTTCCTAATGAGTCTTCCTCCTTGCTTACACAGCTGAATGCCATATGTCAGGCCATGAGACACTGAGTGCCCAAAGCTGAATGTTGATCTGATAGGCCTCTTCAAGCCTAGGGACAGGAAGGAAGAATTTACTGTTCTGGTTTGGTGCTAAGGCTTGTCTTAGGCCTGTCTGCCCTTTCACCCAGTGCTATCAGCACAAGAACTTGTTCCTACAGTTCTGGAAACAGTGACAGTTTCATGTCATGTATCTTTGAGTTGCAGAGAGGGCCATAGATTTATAAATCCTGATTATTTAAAGGTTGGTAGAGATGATGGGAGTGTGGAACTGAGTTACAGGAACATTTAGGGTCATGTGAGAATACTGGGTCATTCTCACTGCTATTCCCATTGCTGAAATTATTTTTATGGAAGCATATCAGCCATACAAATAATACCTTGTTGCAGTTAATCTGATGTCTCATGACTCATGGAGTAAATTTTGTGACCATTCTTAACCTTTCATTTTGTACTTCTGGTTTTGCTGTGGTCAGTTCTTGTGCCAACAGGTTAATTTGTTGCTTCCCAAACTACTTCGCTTAGCTAAAATGAAGACACTTTTTTTTTTTTTTAACAAGTGCAGTAGTTTAGTCCTTAAAAAAAATCTTTGTAATTGATTTTTAATTTATTTGGCTCAGTAATACACTTTCAATTAAAAAAAAAAGAAGGAACAAACAATCTGACAGGCAGAGTGCTGTTTATATATTCCCTGTGGATTTGTCAGTTGTTAAGTTGCCACTAGCTAAGGGATAGGACCAACATTTCCAGGGCTTCTGCCTCAAGCATATGTTAGGAACTGTTTGTGACTGTATGTTTTGGGTGTGGAAGTTGATGTGATCAGGCCAAGAGTCTGGCTTGCACAAATCAGGCTGCTGGTTTGGTTGTGAACCAGAGCTGCTGCCAGTGACACCAAACCCACATCCTTTCTGCTGACGTGTCTTGGCCCAGGATGTCAGAATGAGCAAATGCTGATCACTGAGGCACACTGCTTGCCCCTTCCCTGAGAACACCTCTTTACAGGGAGGTTGCTACAGTCCTTTGCACCAGTCTCACTGACTGCTGAGCTTGCCACCAAGGAGTGATGCTTATCTTTGGGATCTGAGCAATTTACCAAGAAACAGCTTTAAACCCATGAGTCTCATTTTACTGGACGTCTGCCAGATGTTTACTACCTTTGTACATGACAAAATGGGCTTAGATTTTAAAAAAAGCCTAACAACACCATCCATACCCTCTTACACCTTCTTTTATCTACAGTAAATCACATTAGTTATAACACTTCTTGAAAGTTTTGCCTGCTCATGCTTCTGGCATTCTAGAAGGGTTTGGGTAATTTGGAACAGCGTGTCATGGGATACATGAGGGAAATACTTGTCAGGAAAGAGGGGAAAACATAAAAGGTTGCATTCAGGGATTATTTTGGCTGCTGAGGAAGCTGACAATGAGAGGAGTTCCCTGGTATTCAAAGTGTGTGTGTCACTGGTGAAGGGCCTTGCTTAGGTGGCAGACTCTTGATAAGAACTCACTAAAATGCAAATTCTTATCTCAGATAGGTGAGTGGGTTTCAGCTACATAGCAAAGTCTCTGGTCCCGTGGGACTTTCTGTCTAATCTGGCAACTGCTTTGAATGCATCACCTCACAGGGAGCCTTGGCTGTTAACCTCATCACTAGGTGGCTAAAGAAGCCCCTTCCATTTTGTATGAAGGGGCAGTAACAGGAGGCTGTGAAAGTTTTTAGGACTCTCAAACCTGATTCTTAAATAGCATCCATGTTGTTGTGGGAAAAATGGACAAGCTCAATGTAGGTATACATGAGTAAGCTGCGTGCTATTTAATATGTAGGTCACAGAGGAGAAGGCATGGACGCAAAAGTTGATCTGTGTTGTTAGACACGATCAGTGGTTAATGCCCTGTATTGTTAAGCAAGAGACTTAGGCTATAACGTAGTAAACAAAACAGTGCCAGGCTTTACTCTTTGGCCCTGTGGCCAATGGTCATGATCTGGTCCTGTTCTAGCAAGTGCCTGTCACCTTGCAGTATCAGCACCTTCTGCTTGTAGAATGTGAACACTATGAGCAGCAAGGTACATCTGGTATTTCCACTGTGACCTCTGTTTTCTTCCCTATTGAAAAACAGCTAATATGCATCTTGACGTGAAATAAAGCTAGAAGGAACAGCCAGGCTCTTAATGGGGTCTGTCTGTTATACTGTGCATGCACTGTGTCATAAGAGATGCTTTTGCACAATACAGGCCATCTTTCTTAAGCAGTTGCACAAGAAAAGCCACAATATTTGGAAAGTAAAGTATGAATCAAAATTTTTACAGCACACAACCAGAGGAACTGAAATTTGCAAACAGCAAGCAAGAATTAAATTGCAGTGGCAGCAGTTACCATGTCCAGGTGGTGTGTGGAGGCAAGGCTGCATGACATCAGTTCTCTTTTAATATGGCTCTGGGTGAGCTGCTGGGGCAGCATGGCATCAAAAACCAGCTCAATCCGGTGGAAAGAAACTTTTCAGACTATTTCACTTAGAGAAGAAGAAAATTTTGTTGTGAAGTGCATTAAGAATAAAGATACTGGTTCATGCAGCACTTTTTTGGCTGGATCCTCTCAAAATAGAGCACCAGTATTTAGCAGATGGAGAAACTGAGGTGCAGAAAGGCAAAATGAGTTGTACGAAGGGTGCCGATGAAGTAACTAACAGAGCCTTGTCTCCCTCCATTTCTTACCTCCTTTAGGAGAAAAAGCTGAGCAAAAGATGTCACCTAAACGATGTGTCTTTTTTTTTTGTGAAAAAGTGCAACAAGAATGTTAATTCTTCAATTCAGTCTTCTGACATCCAGCTGACACATCCTTGGCAGTTAGCACTCGGTGAATTGGTGGTCTTAGTTCAATTCCAGGAGGACTGTTAGGCATAAGCAGAGGCAGTCTCTGTGCACAAACAAAGTACCCATGGGGATGGGAGGCAATAACAGTTTTCCCTTCTGGGAGTACCACTGCTGGATGCAGGAGAGTGCTGGGAGAGTTTTCCTGCCAAAGTGTTCCTGTGTGAACATAAGGTGTAGAATATAAGTCTTGGCCCTTCAGGACCTGCTAGTCAGCACTTTCCCAATACTCTCAGAGAGCAGTGAAAATGTAAACAAAGAAGCTATGTTAGGTCTCAGAATTACTCAGTGGCAGTTGTCTGAACAGTTGTGCTCATGCTAAAATCTCGGCAAGTCCATCTGGTGTCATGCTTGCCTAGTCTGTTTCTGTGCTAGCTGCTGAAACAAATCCTTCTAAACACTGTGCAGAAGTACTTTTTAAAGCAGTAAGTGCAAGCCTGAGTTCTGCAATCAAGCACACATTGAGCACAAAGGGTGTAAAAGACAGAAACAAAGTGAAAATGTTGGTGGTTTGAATGTACTGCCGTACAGGGGTTTGAATGCCCCTGTATTCATAGAAAAAACCAGTCTGGCGAAGCAAGGTAAAACTGTCTAATGCCAAACTGAATCCGAGGTGAAATTTTGAAGAAGTTACAAAAATGAATACCTAGGACATTTCACTAATGTGCCTTCTCTGCACCTTTTTTCTTGGTGAGGAGCTGGAACTTCAGAGATGCCACAGAAAGGAACTTTCGTCTTCTGTAACTTTCTAGCTCTAAGGTTCAGACTTGAAGTTTGAAGGCAAATTAAAGAAGTATTTAAATCCTGAAATTCACCGTGGAAATCTGTCTTCTGGGACAAGAGTATTTATTTTTGGTAGATTTGTACCCCTCTGCACAATTCTGATCGTCTAAGGCTTCACCTCTTTCCTTTTCATTCGTTTTAAAGATACCTCTTCAGTCCATACTTGTTGGGTGTTGTCCTTAAAAATTCTCCTTAATTCTCCTTATTTTCAAGTGAAAAGATTTTTGTTCGCCAGTTCTGACTCTGAGAGGCCATGACTACTTTATTCAAACTAACCCAGTACCAAAATAAAAAAGTAGCCTGATAGATCTCTACAAGTCATGAGACTATCGAACCATTTGCCTAAGAGATTGGTGAGATTTTGAGCCAGAGCAGTGCGTGGAGCGGTGCAGTAATGCCCTCATAGGAGCACTACTTGCCTTTTCTCATATGCCAGCTGGTGTGATCTGCCTAGAAGACCAAGACCTGCTGAGACACCTGGTCTGGTAGGTACTGTAGCATGGGGTGGGGTTGGACTGCTTTCCTCAGTTCTGCATCCCTGCACCACTACAGCATCCTCTTGCGTCTTGTGTCCCACATCACAAATTCTCTGCTGTCCCCACAATCTATTTCTGTTCTGCTTCACTCCAGCAGTTCATGAGGTGGGGTGCCAGTACCTTTGTACAAGGGGAAAGAAAAAAGAGGAACATGGTGTTTTTAGCTTCCTACTGGAGCAGAGCACTGCCACTGTTGTGTGGCTCCAAGGAGATGGACCGGTGAAGGTCCACCAGGACTGGTTGATGCAGAACACAACACAACATTAATATTGTGCATAATTTGAGATCATAATTTCAGTATTGGCCATTGCAAATAATTGGAAATGCTGGTGTATGTGATATGCTGTTATCCTGGAATCCGTATTTCATTTAGTTATTTTACAGTGCAGTAGACCAAACCAGAAGATATTCCCACTAATTTCACTCTTACTCACTGCTTAGAGCTTTGATTTAAGTTTGCAAGCATGTTAAAGTGAGGTGAACATGCCAGTTATTGCCATGCCTGTTTGCCACTGCTTGGAGGTGGAATGGGCGTCTGGGTTTGTCTCCTCAGCTGCTACAGCTTTCTGTATAAATGCAGATTAAAGGCTACAGTGGTTTGTTTAAATGCTTAAATGTTGAGTTGTAGAGGGCAGTGTTTAAGCAACAGATGTAGTCTTGTCAGAAACAGAGGTCTAACCTTAAGGAGAGGAGGGAACAGAATAGAGGACAAAAATTGCTTCAGTCTTGTTTAAATCAGTTTGCAAATGAGAGTCACAGTCCTTAGCCCAAATGCAGATTAACTAACAGTTTGTAGTTGACTGGGAGATGGCAGCTGGAGTGGCTGAGGATTAGGCACTTACCTTGATTTTTAGAAAGAAGAAATGTTAAATACAGATGATATTTGAGTGGCAATTTCAAAGGAGGAAGAGAAACATGCTGTCTTAGTCTGCTTCTGTTTTCTAGGCTTATGTTATTTTGTTGTATTTACTGTGTAAGCAAGTTTCAGCTGAGCTGGTGGAATTGGTCAGAAGGGTTGAGACTTTGGAATGAAGTGAAAACAAATTTCATGTGTTTGGAGGGGTTGGGGGTTTTTTTTGGGGTTTTTTTTTTTTTTTTTTTTGTGTATGGAGAGTAGTTTGGGCTTGAGTGTCCTTTTTTTTGTTTAATGATATACCAGCTGTGGCACCAGTGACAGAAATTTCACAATTTTTTCATTGCAAAGCTTCTAATTTAGATGTATATTACCTGTCCACTGTAATGTGCATTTAAGTGGAATTTGTCTAAGTTAATAACTTCTGTCTTCACTCACCATTATACAAATCTTTTCTTAAAGAAAAAGTCTCTCTTTCCCAGCAGTTTAAACATCACACAGTGACAGGAGATAGATAGAAATCTCCCTGTCTATTGTGTGTCTAGATACTCTGATATTCAGTTGTCAAACTTGTCTTTTTCTGGGATGCCTCTCCAAAAGGGTGATCTGCTTTGGAGTACCTGGAAGAAAAAGGTTTGGTGCTTCATTATATGTAGATCTCCTTAAGAGCACTCCTGAAAAGGTGAGGCAGTCCTTCTATGACACCTTGTCCTTGTTGGTGCAGTTATTATGTTTGCAGAAGTGAGGGAGACAGAAAAGATGTATATAAATTTCAGACTGGTTTCAAGTGTGAAGCTCAGACATGGTGAAATGGGGTGAAATGCTATAGGAAGTTCTCTCTCCACATCTTTCTTTAATGAGTGCTGAGATGTGTGTGAGGTGTGCATGTTGCACATACCAACATTTCATACCCATTGAAGAAGTTCTTGTTTTTAGGAAAAACATATTTCAGGAGAGAGATGGAGAGGAACCATGAAATGCCATTTCTCCACGTTCTGTCCCTTCTTGAAGATGTTATGGGTATGGGCAGAGGAATGTTAGTATGAGAAAAAAGATACCAGTGTTTCTGCTATAAAATCAACTAGGAAAGTTTCCATGGGTCCAGAACGTGACGAAAGTAATTGTACAAAGGTCTCCTGATTAAGGATTAAGGGAGAATGCTGAAAAGTTGTTAATTGAATCTTCAGGTCTATGCAGCAAGTTTTTTTGTTATTTTTGGTATTATTTCCACAAAACCGCTATTTTGAGGATTCATCAGCCCTTACTCTTCATTTGTCAGGTTTAATTGGAGCTGCCTTTATAGCAATTTTAGTATAAAATAACTGTTTTGAAGGGGACTCTAGTACTTATTTTAACTTTCAAGGTGATAAACAAGGTTATGAATTGCTGAGAAATAAAATATGTTTTCCCTTCATGTGAAGTTTATCAGTCATTTGGCTTATGACGGAATTATACACCCAAAGACATAAAGAAGATGGCAAGAGAACAGATTAGAAAAATAATGTCTTATGGGTTTCAGATTCAGTTGATTTTATAATCTGTGTGTATATGTAAAAACATAACTTTGCAGGCAGTATTACAAATGCAGGAGTGCTAATACTTCTACAACATCTCTGAAATTTGATTTCTGTGCATCAATGAGGAATGCGCAACAGCAGAGGAATGAGATTCTGTCAGGTTTGTACCTGTGCAACAAGAGGAGTTGTGTGCAAATCCCCACCTGCACAGGGCCTGGGGGCTGCATACTCTGGGCAGGAGGGTCTGCACCCTGCTTACGCCCAGGAAGAGAAGCAATGAGACCTGGCTAGAATACTTGCACAGTCCGGCCTAAAAATCCTGTTTAACAGTAAATTGCTGCTAGTTTGGAGAAGGTTCCTGCTTTCTTTGTGTTTCACTTTTTAGTTTCTAAAACTTATGCCAGAATAGTACCTCCCACACCACACGCACACACACACAAAATCTATATATATGTACATGTATATATATACTTTGCTTGTTCATTAATGGTAGGTACCTCGTAAGCTATAGCAGAATTATGGGGTTCTTGGTTTTTTTTTTTTTTAGTGAATTCTTACCTATTTACCGATTTGAGTAGTCTCAATGAGTTTACATAGCAGTGATAACTCCAAACACATAAGCTGTTCATATGAGGTACAGCTACTAAAGCATGCATGAGCTGGAAGTCTTGGCAGAATCTGAAGTGTTATGTAGGCTATTCTTGCATAAAGAGTGTGATGCTACATATTAGATAAAGCTGCTCCTCCTTAGCAGCTCATATCTGCTTTCCAGGTTTTGAATTCTACAGTTGCAGTGGCTGTTTCTTCAGCAAAACATCAAAATGAACCAAGAAAAACGTGCTATTTTTTTCATACCATGCAAGTCTTTCATTAAATAAAATGCCAGAGCAGTATAGATGTGCTTCAGTGGTGGGAGCACAGTAGAAACTTCAGTCCCTGCTGCTTTGGACTCTAAGAGGAAAAAATGTGATCTATAAATGAGTGGAGGAATTTGAGGCCAGCAGTTCTTCAGAGACAAATAATTCAAGCAGAATACAATGATTTTTCTGAGGGCCAGGTATGAAGGAGCAACAAGAAAGCATTTCTCTTGATTTCTGGGTGATAGCTTGCTGTGTTGGAGAATGGTTGTGCTCATAGCAGAGCCAAGAGTAGGCACAGTAAGGTATAGGCAAGCCCCTGGAAGTGAATTAAATGAGAGGATTTTTGGAAAGAGAAGAAAAAGAAAAAATCCAATGAGGATCCTCCAGGAACTGAGGTCTACTATTCCTTTCAAAAGCAACTGAAAAGCCATTTGTCTGACTTATGGATACTTCATATCCTGTCCTGTTTGTACCCTGAGTGTTTGTATCCAAAAGCAAGGAAATCGATAAAAAAGCAAGGAAATCCATATTTCCCTTTCTGATTTGCCACCAAGGGTGTCCTGTGTGCGCGCTGGGCCAGTCGGCATCGGCAGCCCTGGCTGTGCTCCTTCAGAAATGCACGTGGGGATCACAGCGTACCAAAAGCTTTTAGGCAGCTTCCATGACTGATTATTTCCTGGTACCTGATTTTATATATTCATAACCCTTATCCTTTTGGTCTCACTGAAGTTTGTTAGGGCTCTTTAATATATCTGAGTGAGAAGTTAGGAAGGTTAGTTTGAGGTGTTTCTTTAGTACCTTGAACTGAGCAGGATGACACGATGCTGAGGCAGAGGAATAGCTCACATAAACTGGCTGAGAGCAGGGACAGTAGCTCCCAGCAGCAGAGGGATAACCAAGAAAAGAGGTGTTGAAGTCCTAAATCATTCCAGTTCTTAGTGAAGTAAATGTGACTTACTTTTTTAAGTCAATCCAAACAATTTACCCTGATTTCTCCAAAAACCAAGCATAGTAAAAAACAGAACAAATCCCTAAAGACACATAAAAAGTGTGGATTTGTGTGTNTTTTTTTTTTTTTTTTTTTTTTTTTTTTTTTTTTTTTTTTTTTTGTTGCTTTAAAACAAAAAAAGAAAGTGAAACAAAAGTAATCTTGGGACTATGCATTTCACTACAGTAAAAATGTGAAATCCAATTTTATGAGGCTGTTACCAGTGATAGGAAAGATACCATGGGTGACATCCTGTTTTACTGCGGGGTGTTTCACATTTGGGTCAGGTTAGTAATGTAAAATTACTGCCTAAGTAATCTTTTTTTTACCAAGTAGTTTGTTTTATTTCTGGTTCCAAATATGTCCTGAAAATATAGTGACTTGAAGATTCTGTGGCAATCCAGAAGATGATAATATAAATTTGTGATGTGACTGTCAGAATACTAATATCCTCTGACATTTGAAGCAAAATGACCTAACTTGTTTAAGAATTTTCTCCTTCTAATTGAGACAGCGTGTAATTCCCCCACATTTCTGGGTAGTCACTTGGGTCAAAAGCATAAGTGTGCTTTGTCTGCCTGGATTCTCAAAGATATAAATCACTGGACCGTTTTCAGTTGTACATTGAAATTCTCTTTCTGGGTTCTCCTGGGGAAACCAGACGCTGTCAGCTTTCCCTCCATGCCCGGCTCTTTGCTGAGAAGTGGCTTCCTCACTCCACTTCCGTAGTAGTTCAGCTACATCTTTTGTTCCTGTAGACAGTATTTCCCCGTAGCACTCTTGCCTCACAGCTGGGTATTCCCACACTTTATAAATATGCTTGCAGTGGTGCCACAAGCTGTCCCTTCTTATTTATGGATAGAATTGCAAATTTGATCCAGATGGTGGTGTTTTTTAAAGTCTGCTTCTGAAATCTGTTTGCAAGATATGATCTGCCTGAGCATATGCCTGATCATCTGTTTTTGGGAGATCTCCTTTCAGGATTCCTGGGTTATTTTTGCTGTATCAAAGTTGTGCTTCCTTAAATGCCGTGAGTCAGTGGAATGGGATCCTTTTGTTTGCCATGGAAGCACAGGTAGTGTCTAAATTCTGCTTAAGACTTATTTTGTCAGAATTGTTTCCAAAAGCTTCGCGCTCTTTGAGTTTAATGAGAAAAAAAAATACTATTTTATGATCTGTAGTAAATGACAATTAATGATCCGAATAGCAGTAATTACTAGCTTTGTATCAAGAGACATTTGACAGTAGTTCTAGCTATACTAGGGGTTTGTGTTTCTCAGTGCCAGTGCATTTGATGGTGCTTGTACTGCCTGGCTGAGTCCAAGCTACCCACCTGCAGCTTGCACTCAGTCCTTCTTGGTTTCTCTTGGGGACTTAGTCTCATGCAATTTGTATTGCCTCTTTTTCTTTTCTCTCATTCTGTTATCTCTTTATGTGCCTACATTCCTTTGTTCTTAAAACTGGCAAACAAAAATTCTTTGGCATTTAGGGTGCCTGAGCATTTTTTCTTAAGCACGTAAATTGTCACTAAATGCCATAAGGAGGGCTCTGACAGCTTCAGTTTTAAGAAGTTATGTCTCTGAATAAAGAGCTCCACAGTTGTACAGCAAAGGTGTGTGATGGAGTATGGTAAAGTCTGTGCTTCAGTCAAATTGAGACCAGCTTGTGGAATCAGTGTATGAGCAGTGAAAGTTTCAGAATTCAAAAGGCAAAGAATTAAAATACCTCTGTCCCAACCCCCACTCCCACAGACATCCTCTAATTTTAAAGGCAGCTAAACTCTCATGGCTGATAGGCCTCTGCTCGGTATCCTTTGCCATGTAGTTAATTTGTTGTTCCATAATCAACAATTTTAACACACTTGGCTTTTTCATCTTTTAGATAGAAATCATGCTGGCAGATTAGCAAGGAGGAGCATGGGTGGCATTGTCATCTTCTGTGGAATGCCCAAACTATGCCTGTCCAAGGGACACAGCTCTGGTTTGTTCATACATTTAAGTCCATTAGTCACTGGCTTTGAGGAGACTGAGTAACTAGTGACTGTGGGTGGAAAAATATAATGCAAATGGCTTTTGTTTTGAACTTTCAAATCACAGTGGTTGCGGTGTCAAAAAGGCTTGCAAACCAGAAATATTTTATCATCACCTTCACAAATTCAGGGCCAACAGAACTTGGCAAAACCTGCTTTTGAGTGTTAGTGCCACACTGCACAGAACATGAAGAACAGTGACCCACAGCCTTTTTGAGGCAACCTCTAGCCACTGTTGATGGCTACTAAACAGATATATGCTTTGGTGTGTAGGATTGTTGAGGCAATTTGGCTTCTCTGTTTCAGTGGATATAAAACTTGAGCAGTGTGTTAGGAGCTTGGTAAAAGAGGCTGGAGCTCTCTGCTGCAGGATAGTTGTTCTGTTGCTTTGCTTTGGTGTTGCAGCTTTTTGACAGTTGTTTCCATAACCTTCCAACCCAGAGCAATGCATGTATCTTCAGACAACATGTTAATAAGAGTAGCCTCTGGAAGAAGTTGCAACACCGAAAACCATTAGTATTTTTTCACTACTACTTGAGTAGTTGATAAAATTGGTATATAGGACTGGGAGAAGTTAGAACTGCCTCATCCGTCTTACCAAGAGTCACCATCCCAGCAGTAAAAAGCTGTTAAAAAGTCACTCTTTTGAACACAAAATTATGTTAACTGATGGGCAGTTTTGAAGTTTGATCCTTGGAGGAATTTGCTGTTGTCCCTGCCCTCTGTGGCACTTCTGGAAACGTGAGGACTCATATGCATGTCACGAGTACTCGCAGTCCAGAGAGGTGAGTGTGTGCTCGCACAAGGAGCAAGTGGACAAGCACACTGATCATCCTGCCTGCTGCTGCTACCCTGGTGCTCGTGCAGCTCTGCAAAAGGACGATTCTACTGCTTCAAGTTGTCTTCAGGTCAGCAGAGTGCCGAGGTGTTTATTTAGGATGTGGACTTGTCCTTAGTATCTTGTGCATTGTACTGCTGAGCGAACTTTGACAAGGTTTGTTCTAAATCACATAGATTCCTGAGGTCAGGGAGTGGGTTTTAATTCCATGTCAATATTGCCTCAGCCATATTCAAACCACTATGTTTTCTCACAGCAGAACACTCACTGTTGCAGTAACCCTTGCTGAGAAGGCCTCCTCCCTTCTGCACTGCTTTTGAACTAATTGGAATAAAATGGAACAAAAAGATAGCTTTAATAATTTTTGTTCTTATTAGCAGGGAAGTCATAGCTAGTTTCCACACTTCTGCTTCCCACTAGTTTTCCTCTTTGCATAAAATCATGGAATCGTAGGTGTCTGGGAAGTGTGGAAGGGCAAGAGTGCAGAAAGAGGTGAGATTTTGCTTATCACATGGCCCAATTAAATAATTAACTCTGTGGGTTTGTGTCTCACGTTTCATGGGACAATAGTGGTTTTACTACAGCTCTTGGTTTTAGCATCAGATTTTCCTCTTTTTGGCATGGTAATTGTCAAAAAACAGGCCAGCATGGACTGTAGGTCCTTTCAAGCTGGCACCTCTTGCCATCTTTATTTCCTTTCTTTTTTGGTTTTTTTTTCTTTTTTGCACACTACAGTGTTAATAAACTAGTTTTGCCCAGTGAAAGAGAACAGGTGCAATCAGTGCAGTCAGAATTCACGTTGTAATGGGGAACTCAAGTGCATTGTTTATCTGTGTTCCTTCCTCCCAGTTAACTGATGCAGAAGTTACAGCTTCAGCGTACAGATTTTCCCTTGAAACTTGCTGTACAAGACAGAGGATCTGCTACCTTTGCAGAAGTTTTGTTGTTATCAGAGAGCTGTGTTATCACACAGCTGTCTGCCCATGCATTCAGCACGGGGTGGCGGGGGCTGTTCTGTTCTGCAGACTAGGAATGGCTGCAGAAGCCTGGGAGCCGTTTTAAGGACAGGTGCCAGTGTTTGAGAGCTTTGCCTTCCCTTCCCTGCACGCATCAACATCTCTGAGAAGTATCAGTTTGATTTAGAGGGAGACACAGGAAAAAAATATGGGATGGGAAAGGGAACAGGAAAGAGAAAAATTGCCGGGTTGGAGGGGGAAGGGGAGAAGTGGCCAAGGAAAGGGAAATGAAGACAGAAAGACAGAGAAAGAACTGTTTCCCCTTTTATGAGGAAAGGGAGCCTTCAAATCAGGATGACTGAGTTCAGCTGTTCAGGCCACTTTATACCCATGAACTTGCAATTAAATGCGGAAGTGGCAAACAAAAGACGAGCTAAAAGAAGATATTGTTAAATAGTCGGCATTGGAGGATGTAGAGGGAAACTCAGAAAATGGACAGAGCCCAAGTCATGAATAAGCACTCAGTTTCCTGGGATTCTGCTGTGGGTGGGAGGAGTGCTGGAGGTGCTGGAGGCCTCTGTCATTCAGAAGCACTGCGGTGGCAGAGACCCTTTGTGCTTCTCCCCTGGTTGCTGCCACAAAGAGAGGTTTTATTCAATTTCATGGTGCTGAGTCGACAGGCCTCTTTCTACTAAGCAAGGGGTTTATTCCCCAGGCCAAGCTCTCAGAAAGGCTCTGTGAACCCTGATTGTTGTTTGGCTTGGAAGTACATTGTCTGCTGCTTGAATTTTTCTTGATCTTTTGCCTAGATAACCTCAACTGGTTCCTGTTTTGGTTTGGAAAATTACACATGCCTGATCCGTTTTTCCTGGATTATTTCACAGTATGGAGACATCCAAAAGGAGTCAGGCCTGCCGGCCAGATGGTTCTGAAGTTTTTTTGGTGTTTTTCTTTTTT
>WBNO01003424.1:175043-243932 GCA_013400575.1 Peucedramus taeniatus | reverse complement strand
TTTTTCTTTTTTTTTGGGGGGGGGGCGGGGGGGAAGGTAAGAGTAAAAGCTTGCCTGCTCTCCCAATGGCAGTTCACACACTTTTCTAGCAACCTGTGCTGGTGAGAGGAAATCCCCACTTACTCCTGTGAGTCCATGGGCTTCTGGTCAGAAGGTAAACTAGCATAATCGAAACATTATCTAGAGCTTTGAAAGCATTTTGGGATTCTTTTGTATGGAAGATGGTGGGTCGGTGTGTGAAGGTTTTGGGAACTAAGAGCAAAGAGTGATCTGACAGTTTAGGATAAAGCTGTCACATTTATTGCCTTGCCATATAGCTTTTGAGTAATGGAGTGGAAATAGATTTTTTTAATGTTTATGAAGACCTTAGTGGAACACAAAGGATGCTGTGTTGAACTTAATAATATCAGATCTACAAAAATTAATACCTTTGAGAACAGAATGGATCTTCTTGTGCCATAATCTGCCAAACTCACTAAAGTAGAGGGGATTTAACTTCAGTAAGGAGTCAACAGAAAAGGAACACATTCTTTAGGATCAAGCCTCATCTCATGAGGCTGAGGCAAGCATCTGAAATACTCATGTATTAAAGATGGTTCTGTAAACTCGTTTTTTGGGGTTTTTATTACTCTGAGGACTGAAGCAATGTTCAGATTGTAGCACATGATTTAAACTGAAGCATGTATATTATTAGTAGGGACTACGGTGTATCAGTCCATAGAGAGTAAAAGTAGGTCATTCTGAGTCCTTTGTAGCATTTCAACTCCAATGCCAGTTTGCCTCAGCATATGAAATCAGGCTGATGGAAGCCCTTGAATGGAGTGCCTATTTTGATAGCCTCTCTGACTGATACTGTCATAACATTCTGCTAGTTCTTTTTATCTTCTTTCCAGGGTATGGAAGCTTTACAATATGATAACAACATAATATCAGCCAACATCTTGGAGGGGTTGGGACAAACTCTGAGTTGAGTTGTGTCAAGGGATGTAATGGAAAGAGATTGTCCTCTGCTGTAAACTGGTTGACCTATCTCTTGGATTCAGTGAAGACAGGTGATGCTACTCCATAATTTTGAGGAAGGAATAATTTCTCTCAAAAGCTGAAGCACAGGCTTAGTATGCAAGGAGAGATCCAGCACTGCAAGTTAGTGTGGCTGAGAGTGAGGGGCAGTGTTACAGAGGAAATGCTGTCTGTCTGTGGAACACTGAGTAAGGGACACAGCTACCTCCTAACTCAGTGTGTTTGAGGGGGAAGGCGTTACATGATGGGCTTGCTGTGTAGCTCACAGGCACTGAGTGCAGCTCAGTAATGCAGCTTGTGATGTGTGTTATGGCTGCTGTGCTCTTTGTGTTTCATGGCTGCTGTGACTCCTGCATTTTCTCCTGAAGGTTCATCCTTTTGCATATCCACACGTGACCAGCCTCACTGATGTGAAGTGGCTGAGTGTGGGAGTAAACTATTCAAATTGAAACACCTTAAACTAGTTCTGTCGAGAAAGGAAACCCCTTCAGTGATTCCTCTGACTAGCAGTTCTTTTAATATTGGTAAGCTCAGGCTATTGAGAGTAGGTACGTACACCTTTCCCTCTGCCTGAAGAATGCTGAGCTGCTATGGATTGACTGGGCAGTCTTGACAGCTCAGGTGTAAATGTAGTGAATCTTATGTTCGCCTTTTGATGGATTTAATTTTCTATAGTGTAAATCTCTCTTTTCTATTAACACTTGAATCCTATTTTTAAAAAAAGGCAAATATTTCATTAAGTTTGTCACAAGAGTTTTCTCTAAGGTAGTAGAGTGGGTTATAAAAGTCAGAAAAATTATTTATTTAGTTTGTAATGTCTGGTATAGGTTTTGGAGTTGCCTGGGTTTTAGTTGGGAAAACTGTGAGCAGAAGGGGGTTTGGGAATTTTGTTTCAGTCCTAAGTGAACGGTCAGGTATTCTTTGTTCTTGTGGCACATGCATTTTTTAGCAGTCTGAATCTTTCTTGACTGAGCGTGTGTTGTTCCGATTCCCTCAGAATGCTTGTGGAAGCTGGGGCACAGCAGTGGGCTCACTGAGCTGCCATTGGCTGGAGCTCCCTTGGCAATCACTGTTCTCATCTGTTGTTGTACATTATTCAGAAGCAGTCGAGTGGAGACAATTTTATAGAAGTTCACAGGAAGAAAATGAGGGCAGCTCTCCAGGAGATGGTTCTGCCTGGTAGTACATTCTCCCTGATGAGGCCACTGCAGAGCGGCTACGCGGAGATTGCGTTTCCTCTCATGAGTTACTTGTTATGGACACCAATCAAAGAGAGCTCAGGAATAATGCAGAGGTGTTTCTAAATCCCCCTATATTCCTTGCATCTTAAAGACCTTTTGTAGTTGTTCAGTGCAGCATTTACAAGGTTTAAACCTCTGTCTGCAAAGATAATGATAAGTAATAAAAATACTTAGCAAGACCCCAGAGTTTGGAAGTGAAACACTGCTGCTCACAGGATTTATCTATCTAAAGTCTAAAAAAGTAGCCCTGATTCCAGCCTGTGATGACCAGGATGTTTTGGCACTGATTGTCAGGGCAGCTGTAGGAAATCTGAAGGTGATATGTACATTATACCCTGGTCTAAAGACATCCCAGATGGGTTGTCTCTCTCTATGTGGTTTTATTTCAGTATTTTTTAATGTACTGTCTTTACTAATATATATAGTAACACATGAGGTACCACAGTCTCAACAGCAACTGTTTTAGTGGGGAAAAAAGATCATTTTGTCCTAGTAGTCTTCCTGAAAAAGTTTTGTCAGCTATTGAATTAAATATTATTTCATCCTTAGTTCTTTCTATGAATGGAATATGGCATCTGAGTTCAGTCAGGGATCGAAAGTTCTTATCTAACAGCCATGAATACTGAGGGGACTGTTTTGTTAAATAAACTGCCTCTGACCTTTCACTAACATTGCCAGGTGTGCTGCTTTCTCTTGTAGTCACTTGGGCTTCCTATCCACAGCCACCTTCTGCGAGTGTGGCTGCCAAATATTTACTGTAGTGAAAACCTTGGCCTGTGCAAATAGACCTAACCTGGATCATTGTCATTTTATTATCTATCCCCTATATTTTAAAGTTTTACTGTTTGCAGTTGAATTAATTCCACTGAATGTTATTTCACTGGGTCAAATGAAGTCTAACGAACTGGATGCTGCCCACACTAATTCTGGAGCTTTCTTACACCTCCCTTATTTCTTTTTTGTGTGTTTGTGTATCTTATTGGAATATTTTCTGCGTCAGTTGTGTTTCTGGGGGCAGAATCAGAAAAGGTGTTTCGAATTCTAAATCGTGTTGTGGCCCACAGGCTGCTTTTGTGGATAGCTTTGATTTCCTGGGTGTTGCTGTTCAGTGCTTGTTTTGAATGCTGTATGTATGTTAGAGATTACTAAAACATGTTCTTTGCAGCCTGGTAGCCAGGAGAGAGACAGACAAAGGCAGGCCCTTCTAATCTGTGATCTTTAGCAGAGAGCTGTGAGTTACTGGAAAAGGGATCTGGTCTTGTGGTTACTGCAACAAAAGAAGAGCCTGGACTCAATGTGCTCTGTAGTTCCTGAAGAGAATTACTCGGTAGTGTGGATCACTTTTCTGTGCAGAAAAAAATATTTTTTTCACCTACTGGGGCTTCATCACTTCTGGATAAAAGCTAATTTTTGTGCTGTTTTTCTGTATTCCTTTAATTGGATCACATGGGGTTCCCCAGAAGACTGCAACTAACTCCTTTAGAAGGAGCTAGATGTGGCAGTTTTGAGGCAAAATTTGGCCCAATGCATGTAACCAAACGGGCTGTGTTTCAGTACTGACACTGAGTATTTCCCCGTGCACAGTAGATGTGTGCTTGCCAGTGGCTGGAACTACAGTGAAACTGCCCTGAGGTATTAGGAGGAAGCAGCAATAGAGAAGGTGAACCAGTAAGGATTGGGCTGGCAACACTCTTGCTTTTTCATACACAGCATTAGGAATAGTGGAAGTGACAGAAAAGAAATTGGCTGAAGGAGATACACACAGAGCCATAGCTTTTGCTCATGGCCTACCTGTTTTTTGCCTTTTCTTCTGAACTAGCCTTTCCTAGTGTGCAAGCCAAGAAATGTGGCCATCCAGAAACACCAGGTTTTTGGTACACATGCAGTGTAGCCAGTATGTCCTAGGAAGTGATGGATTCTTGCACGCTACTCCTTGGCTTTGGAAAGGAAATCCTGTGCTTCCAGACACAGAAAAAAGATAGCCTACCTATCCATCAGGTTGAATATGTCTAACTTAGAACATCAAAAAGTGCAAGGGTTTTGCAGGCAATCCCCTCAGGTGCTGCCCCAGCTACTAGCCAGCTGGAGGCTTTGTTGTTGCTGCAACAGATTTGGAGTCGTTTTCCTTTCCCTCCTGGTTTGTGTGACTAATTACTGTGGTAAATCTCCGTCCTCTCATCCTAAAGGGTTAAAAATTATTTCTCGATAACTACTTTGTGTCTCTCTAGTTGGGGGAATCTGTCTTTATGATTTCCCACAGTAGTATCTCAATTCAAATGAAAAACAGACCTGAAATCCAGGGCCCCACACCTATCAAGTAAGTGTTATGATCCCCCACAGAGCTCTGTGTTTGAAATTATTCACAGGTTGGCCAAACTCTGCATGCAGGGAAGCAGCTATCTCTGAATTAGGGTCTAGCAGTCTAGATCTCTGTGTCATGTCGGATAGATCTGAATGTCCTTGTAGATACTCATCACTTCATTGGCATTGCAGATTTCCTGCTGAGGCTCCTCCATCACTTCATGGGGGGTGGAGTAGGTTGTGCAGGGTTGGGGGCAGTGCTGCCCATGGGAGCTCCCAGCCTGGCCTCCTTTGGTGCTGCCCCGCAGATGTCATGGTGCTGAGTGGCTGGGAGTGGCTGGGAGTGGCTGGGTGTGGCTGGGAGTGGCTGGGAGTGGCTGGGAGTGGCCAGCTCTGCGGATCTGCTGGCCTGTATTTAATACCACATCATAGGCTGTGGTATCACTGGAAGAGCTGTGATGCTGGAGTATCCTGAGAAGCTAACCCTAAGTTAGAGCTGTGGTTCTGAAGCTGTTCTCATGGGTGGGCAGAGGAGGGAAAGGAGTGATTTCCATATCATGCACTTCCCTGTTCAACCATGGCAGCACTGATTAATGTGTTGCACTGGAGGAAGTGGAGTAAAGTAGCAGCAGTTTGAGGGAGCAGGAAAAGAGGAATATTGAGATGGCATTGATCAGTGGGCTGTAGGTCACAGGTACCTATAATCTCCTTCTGTCTGAGTGAAAGGAAGAGCACAGTGCTGACTTCCGGGGCCTACAACTCTCTGTATGGCTGAGACATCTTTGCAAGGAGTCAGACTCAAACAGGGCTGTATCCTTTTGCAAAAGAGTCTGAACTTTATATAGGGCCTAGATCAGTTCCTCCAATGTACTATGGAAGAATCCAGAGTAGCTATACTGACTGAGTAGAAATTCTCTTCAAGGAGGTCAAGTGCAGAAGTTAGTTCAGAATGGTTTGCTTAGAGAGATTTCTCTCTTGGGGCAAATCAAGGTTATTATTCCATTATGTATTTTGGCAAAAGAGAAGCTGACGTGGTGGTCATTTGCTTGTGTCTGTAGGTGCTATAGTAAATACACACACAGTTGCACAGCAGGCCATACTTTTTTCCTGTGATCCCTGAAGATCCCGTGGGCAGAATGGAGTGACATACAGAAAATCAAGTGATTTTCTGCATATTATGTGAAAACTGAAAAACTCCCTGCCTTGTTTGGTTCAGAGAGGAATGATTGTGGCTGCAGTGAAAAATGTTGGGGTGTCTTGCAGTACGTGCGCGGATGTTACTCATTTTTGGAGGCCTTGAGGCTCGCTGTTCACTGCTAATGCATTTAGGATTGTAATGCATTACAGGCTGAACATCTGGCTTGGTTTTTATGGCCATCACTACAGTGTCATCTTCTCCTGAAGTGTTAACTTTCACAAAATACTGTCATTCTAGCCAAGCCCAGAAGTTAACCTCTATGGCATCATGAAGCTTCCCATGGCTGCTTTCTTAACGCTGGAAAGCAAACACATCATTAATTGTGATGCTGTTAGGAATTGTACAGGATATAATAGGTACATAGTAACTCTCCCTCACTGCCTTCCATAGTAATGTTTTATATGTATCTTGAAATATGTTCCTTATCAGACATTGTTGTTGATATCTCACTTGTTTCTCTTCCATGCAGTCTTGGTTAAGCTGATGGGCTTGACACTTTCTGAGACATGGACTACAATAACATGTGTCTGAGAGGAAAGTTGCCTTTCTCTCTTAGACCACCACCAAGAAGGCAGGCTGGGTCCTACAGCACTGGTGGTTTTGGAAGAATTAATTTGTGACCCACAGAACTTTTCGGACACAGTAACCAATTGAGAAAAGTGTTACGGCATTACTAGAGAGATCTAAATTCAACTTGAACAATTTTTATATAATCATATGAAAAATACTTTGGTGGATAGATTTTAAATATTTTTTACCAGCTCTAAGCCCCTATACCCTGTCTTCTCTTTCCAGTACTGTGATTAACAGCTGTAGAGCAGCAGGATGTATCAACTTGTGTATTTTAGTCACATGTGTCTCACCCCAGGTGAGAATTACATCTGCCTTGATGCTGAGAGGGTAAGTAACCAAAGTAAGAAGGGGTCCTGTTCCAGAAGGAGTAGGGAGATCGAAGTAGAGTGTTGGACAAATGATGCTACAAAATATCCCTGAAAGTTTGCTGTACTTTGATAGTGCCAATGAGATAGTCTGATGGCTCTGGTACAAAGTTGCTTGTGTTGGCTACCAGAACATGACAGTCATTGACAAAAAGATGACACTTTTCAGGTATGATGTCCGTCAGTTTTATGTGAAAGTCTTGGAATTACTTTGGAATTAATTTTTTTATTCCTGACTAAATGAAGGGAAGTCTCATATTTTTAAAAGGATGAATTCAGGTTATGCAGTTCTGTTGATGACAGCAACTGTCTAAATTGTCTAAATGTTTTTCCTGAGATGTGAAAAAAGGAGGACTTAGCTGCAGAATTCACTGTGAGCAGCATCTCCTTTGTACCATCAGACAATCACACGTGGAGTTCTCACTATTTATTTCTAAGCAATGTCTGGTCCAGTTATTTGGGTGGTGTATTCCAGTATTGCCTTTTAAGAGACAGAAATGTTTCTACTCCAAAGTCAGGACGAGCTGAAGGCAGTTGATATCTTGTGCTGGTTTTCTCACCCCCAGCAAAAGTGTCCCTGGTGCAGCTGTTGAGGAGGCAGCGGATCATGTAACCCAGCTCAGTGGGAGCAAAGTCCTGCCAGGTGTTCCATATTAGACAGGAAAACCACCCGAGATCTATCCAAGCACTACCTGAGCTTGAATAATTTGGCGTCCAGCAGGTATCACTGATGTCACTGAGAAAATGCATACTTGGGATATTGGAAAATTAGATAGATTTCTGAAGCCGATTGGAGCAACTGAAAGTTTTCTATTCTAGAAACTGCTGGCATAAACCCTTTTCCCTCTGTTAATATTTGTTTCTCTATTAGTACAGTTTTGAGTGTTAGAGAACAAAATTTACAAGTCATCATTAAAACTGACTTTCAATATTTTTGTTATCATGGAAACAAGGTTTGTATCTTGAAAAAAGTCTTCATTTCTGAAGTCCATAATGAATACTTACATATATTGAGCAATCTTATTGTCAAGTTAAGGCCCTTTCAAAGTAAAAAACTATGTAATGGAAAAGTTTGTACTAGTTTCATATTTATTAAAAATGTATCTTCTTGTGAAACATGTGGCCTGAAAATGTTTTTAATTATGAAAGCGTTCTATAGCACTTGCTGAGAAACGAGAGACTGTATATGCTTTCATGCAGATCCTCTACAAAACACTGTGTCCTCTTCTCCTTGTTAACTTTATTATGCAATCCTCATCTCCTCCCCAGAGACTTCTCCATTGTCAAGGGCAGCTGCATTTGCTTATTGTAAGAACCTTGGTCATTAGTCTCATGAAAACAAAGCAAAGATCTTAATCCCATATTATAACTATAAATCAATGCAAATTTCTTTTTAAGTGCAGTTACAATATATAGCTTTGGATGCATTTACCCTAAGGGCTGCAGCATATATATATATATATATATAAAAAATTGGTTTTCCTCAAAAATTGTCTTATCTAGTAGGCAGAAGAATAAGTAGAGTTTTGTGCCTAAGTCAGATCTTATTTATTTTCAAGATGAACAGATAAAACTGAGAATCCTACATCTCTGGAAATCTGTTTCTCTCTGAGCTGCTCTCAGACCCATTCCAGTGCATTGCTGAGTGGCTGGCTGAGTATCTTACATGTAGAGCTGGTTGAAATTCA
Source organism: Peucedramus taeniatus (assembly GCA_013400575.1). Classification (NCBI taxonomy): domain Eukaryota; kingdom Metazoa; phylum Chordata; class Aves; order Passeriformes; family Fringillidae; genus Peucedramus; species Peucedramus taeniatus. Next base: position 235,546 of record WBNO01003424.1, on the reverse strand, counting down.
GATCAATCCTCTTATATGATAACTTCAGATATTTCAGAAAGTCCTCTCATCCCAAATCAGGACTAATTGGCTAGCTCCAGTTATGAGAGGAGTGGATTCTGACATGAAGGATTAACCAGCATTCCTTTTGCTCATTGTGGAAATGGATTACAGGTCAAGGCTGTCCAGGAATTACAGCTCTTAAGGCTTTTGCAATGTAATTTGGTATCTGTTCAGTCATAATGTTTTTTTTAACCATAGTATTTAGGTTTTGCAGAGTCTGTTACTGCTACAGATAATTGATGCACAGAACTAATGTGCTGTGCAGTAACTAGAGCAGCAGAGTGTGGGAAGCAAGCCCTGGGCAGGGTCCAGGACAGTGCCCTGCTGTGCTGAGGGGGAAGCCTGAAGCCTCTCACTGCTGCACAGTCACTCTTGGGTCCAAGGGGCTTTGCTTCTTGCCCACTGGATGGAAGGAGCTGGCAATGTCACCCGTCCTCCCCTGTCGGTACAATATCCTGACAGTGCAATGAAATTTTTTTGTGTACAGGCAAATCTATAACCTCCAGGAAAGGACACCCCTCTCATCAGAACTGGATTCAACTTTCCAGGCTTGTTTCATGGATTCAATTGCTGAGTGCTTTGGGAAGAACTTGGAGCTGACATTTTTCTGGGAGATATTAATGGAAAAGAGGGAGTGAGAGGTGGATGGTTTCCTTAGGAACATGAAGACCTTAATCATTCCTGTTCTGCATTCTTGTATTGTTTGCCTGTAACATTTTATCTTGATTTTAATATTCTTTTGCATTCACTGTGCTGCAATAAATAAGAGATTTGTGAGCATTTGACTAATGCTCTGTCATCTGACCTATGTTACCATTAGAAATCCCTGGACTGTTTTGCATGTCTTGATTTGATTATCAGAATGGTTCTTAACACTTGATTTTTCTAGAGACAGCTGTGCTGATCAGTTGCTCATCTTATTTAAAACAAAATTTAAATAGCATGCACACTTCTTCTTTTAAGTGCTCCTGCACAGGTAATTTTGCTTGCATTTGATAGTCAGATTTCCTGTGGCTTCTTTTGTGGGTACTGAAGTTATAAGAGCATTTTTGTTGGTAAGACTTCAGAATTAAAGAGAAATGCAAGCTGTCAAGGAAGGTCTGCTGTGTGCAGAAATACTGCTAGGAATATTGTTTGTGATGGGAGACTTAGCCTCAGTGACTGCCTTGTTGTACTTAGTGCAATGTAAAATTGATGCTTCTGGGTCAGTGACAGCTTATATTGCCGTGTGGCATTTTGGTAACTGAGCCTATTTCTCTTTGTGAGGGAGGCTTTCAGCTTCTCGTATTTCATCTTAGTGGGTGATACTGAAGAGAGCATCTTTAGTTAATAGGACAACTTTGCAGTCTCTTGGGTGTCCTGGAGTTAGCCTGAGCATGCCATCGTTGCTCTAGCTTGCAGAAGGGAGGGTTGCTGAACTATCAGGCACACTGATGAGACCTTGACTTTGGTACATTCAGGTTCTAGATAAATGTCCAGAGTTGATCAGGCACGTCTGATTGTTCTGATTTTGTTAGTTAAATGCCCCAAGTCCTGAGGATGCTGGAGATTCGTGAATGAGAGCTTCATGAACTTCATGAATGCTCAGACCTTAGAAATGGAACATCCTTTTTTCACCATCTGAGGATGTGATCCTTAATATATAACAGAAGAGCCTTGGAGTGTCAGTTGTAAGGGTCACTACCCAAGACCAAGGGCTGGAATCCTTGTGTTGCTATGTAACGTCAGTGTCACGCTCGATACCTGAGCAGTAAAATCACATATCCTATTGAAAATGCCCTTCCAGATTTCAACCCACAAATAGAACGTTCATGGGGTCTTTTAGAATTGGAGCTTCTAGACAGCCAGCATCATTGCAATCAGCATAGGCAAATAGCCATGAAACTGGGCCTTGAACAGAAGCTTGAGTCAAAGGAACTCTTAGCAATATTATGCAAATGTCAGCCTGACAAAGCCTTATAGCTCTAAATTTGAAGAGTATCAGTGGCTGCTGTGATGACTCAAAAGGAAGAAGGACATAGGAGAGGCTTTTTTTATAAATTGTGCTCTTAGTTCCTGATTGGCAGGTGAGAGTCAGCAAAGAAGATGCCCCCTCAGGTGAAAGTAGTAATTCCCTGGACATTTTAGGCAGAGAGCTTCTATTACCTTGCAGTTCAGCTCTACTGTTTTGTATCTCTATGTAGTTCGGTCGTATCATTTTTATCTCTAGAAGCTTTGCTTTCCAGTCTGAGGATATTGCAATGGAAAAACAACGATGGAACTCAAACTTAAGTGCTCTTGGTGAGTGGAGTGGTAAAGAGAAAGGATTACCATTTGCCAGCATCGTTGGATGTTTCTGTGGTATATGTCTCAGTGATATAAGGTATATGATGATTAATTTAACTCTTTGCTGCGTAGTTTTGAAGAGCTCAACTTCCACATTGTGCTCAAGAATCTTTCTGGTACCTGCTTTCTTAAGAAATGCTTAAGCTGCTCCGTGCAAAACTGGTGGTGGCTGTCATGGGTAGAAAGTGCTCATGTGCAAGAGAGCCCCATTAGCAGGAGATGTACATTGTTGTGTCCATTTGGGAAGGTAAGAGTAGCTCTGTGTTGTTTATCATTTGGTTCCATTAGGTCACCCTGGAAACATTTGTTAACACCCTTAACTAAAATCTGGTGTTTTATCTATGGCTAGGATGTGAGTTTTCTATTCTGCTCTCCCGAGACCCCATCTAGACTTTGTCCAGCTCTGGGGCCCCCAGCATAGGAAGGAGGTGGACCTGCTGCTTTTACTTTTAAGAACTACTCCTTGTAAGTCTTAAGAGATAGGATAGATAGGCTTTGTCTAAATCTGTACATTAGTTTATGTTGTCATGGCAAGGATGTAGATAAATGATGCTGTTTATGTTTTGCAAACGAAGAAATGCTAATGGAGAATCTGAAGGGATTTACTGTGGGCTGTAGGTAGATTACTCCAGGTTATAAATGGCACCATTTCATTGGTGGGATTTAAATTCAGGAATTGCTAGTTTGTCATTCTGTGTTTAAACTTTACAACAGGGAATAGATTGAGACTATAGAACACTAAAAAAAACCATGACAGTGACAGACAATCACTTTTCATCAATATAAAATATTTTTCTCTAAATAATCCCATGTATTCTGGTAGAAGATTAAGTAATTCCCTTCTCTTGGGCTGGTCATGTGGATTTAAGAAAGCTGAAGTCTCTGGAAACAACACACAAGAAACACAAAGAATAAGAATAAGAATAAGCTGGACTCAGACAAGCAAATAAGAAAAATGTTTCTTTATACATCCTGTGAAAATCTTAGCCCAAACAAGTCTTATGTTGGGAGGAAAGGGTTAAAACTAGAAGATTTGGCAAGGAGGAAATAGTTTTGCTCAAAGTGACCTTACAGCTGAGAATGCTGAGTATCAGTGTGGGGAAACTCCATTTATTATGCCTAGTGTTGTTCATCATCTCTCTGCCTGCTTTGAGAGGGGAATTCCTGTGTAGAGATAAAACACTCTCAGGGACATGCTTGAGCCTCCTGCTGGGAGAGAGAGATCCTAAAAACACAGCCTTGTGATAAACTCCGTGTGAAGTCCTTTATGTCAGGGCAGGCAGGGCCTCCCTCCCCCTGCCCCTGTCCACTGGGATGAGCTGAGCAGAGTGAAGTCTGTGTCTCCTTGTGTCTCTGCCCCAGGATGAGCTGAGCCTAACAGCGTTGTTAGCAACGTAATGAAATAAATCTACTCCTTGCATTTTGGGTGTGGTTTGCTGGTCACCTTGGTTACCTGTATGTGTCTATTCACACTTTCTCAGACACTCGGGAGAGGGAAAGTGTAGCATGGGCTAGAGGAGCTGAAGATGTATACACATTTATGTACTTTTTAATATAAAAAAATTAAGCCTTGGTAAAAGCCACAGATCATTTCTATAAAATCAAAATCCTTTTTAACCAGCTGTAAGTTGCATTGGTAGTCTGACATGCAAGTTGTGTCCCACAGGGTCTTACTGACAGGGACTTCCCATATTAAATGTCTTTCTAAGGAGGAGGTAGGTGGTGAGTGCTTAGCATGAAATTTGGAGATCCAAATGCAAAGGCACCAAGACTAAGAGGAACAGATCCTTCCAGATCTCAAACCTAAGTTCATGTCTTGGAGTAATGTGAACCAAAAGACACAGATCAGTCAAGCACATCTGCTGTCTTTAGAGAGACCTCCATGAGCTGGCACCATGGAGCCAGGGTGGGTTGTGTTCCCTGTCCTTGTGAGGCCTGGGAAAAAACTGTCCCATTAGGAGGAAAAAACCTCCTGATATATAAGCGATGCGTTTACTTTCCTTTTGCCACTCTATAACACATGTTATAGACCTAAAGGCAAGGATGTTATAACTGGGTTTATCAAAGAGTGAGAAAAGAAGCAATGGAGTGCAGAAATGTTGGCAAGGTGTGCCAAAATGTTCCTGGGTAGTGCTTATATTGTTACCGTTACTTATTTTATCATGTCAGAGACAGTATTTAATTCTCTGTTAGGTCAAAATTAATCAGTTATTTCAGAGACAGAATTTAGGCATATTCTAAATTTTAAGCAAGGAACTTCTGCAGTCACTCCCCCGAGGTGCAGGCTCATTAGCACTCCAGTGCTATTTTATGCCAGGGCACCATGTGAAAACTTTTAAGGAAAATGTTGCCTTCTGTTCACACACCTCACTTCTTCACAGGTCTGCCTGTCTCCTTCCCCCATATTCTCTTTTGTTCCTTCTGTTTCTGGAAAAAGCGAAAGGAAGAAGTTTGAATTCTGGGAAGGAAGTTGTGACTCGCGCTGTACCTCCTTTTACCCGACCCTTTTGGATAGTTGTGAAATGTGTATAATATGTATCATGAAACTATTCTGATGAGAACAGTGGGCTTCAGTATCTATAGCATGTCTTTGTTCATGACCAGCTGTACTAGGATTTCTTTTTACTTTGTTTCCCAATTTCTGATCGAAATTCCTTTCATAATTACCTGACAAGACTTGGTTTTGCCTATATTAATATGATCAATGTTCTCTTTGTTTTACAGAGGTGTTTGAAATATTCTAGTGTTTTGCAGAGTTTGCTTGAACCATGCCATCTCTCCCTTACAAATTCGTGGTGATTTACTGAGCTTTTGTAGGAAAGATAACAAATCCAAGGAGCACTGAAAGCAGATTTTCCTGAAATAACCCTGTGGTTATTCTGTTGCTTCAGCATTCAGACATGAAAAATTAAATACTGAGAAAATAAAAAATGTCAACATCATCTATGATGGAAGAAAAGCATTTCCTAGAAATGACTCTACTTCATTTGGGTAATAAGGCCTAATATTATTTATTATAGTAGTAATGTTATATTTAATTAAAAACAGTGGATTTTGAAGGGAATGCTAGAATAATGGGATGGTTTTGTAAGTAATAACCACCATAATTAATCATCTAGATTCTGAACAGTCATTGCTATTAGCTTCCTGCCTCCTGTATGAAGTGCCAGCAGCACTATAATGCACAGGAGGACCTTGGATCCGGGGCCATGGGTTACATCTCAGAAGATTTCTGGCATTACTTTATGTGTGGTTCACTCTTGTAAAAGTGCTGCCCTAAAGATGGAGTTTGGTTTGTGACAGTTCTGTAATTAAAAGCGTTTCTGGCAGCCCCAGGGCAAGGGGTAAGGTAAAGATGAGGTACTGGCCTGCCTTTCCAATCAGTAATTGACAAGGCATCAGGAGTGATGCGATAAAAGCCATGTAAATTAGCACTAGGATAACGATCCAGAAATCCCATCAGTACCAAGGGATCTGTCACTTTGAAGGCTGAGGTCAGAACTTCCTAATTCGTAGAATTGTGCCCATGCAATCAGCATGTGCATTTGAAACAAGTACTTTATTGTATGGTGCCAGTGATAGAAGAGCAACCAACCGAGAGTCAGTAAAGTGAGCAGGGAGTAATTTGTGTGGTCTGTTTCAAACCAAATGGTCATGCATAGCTTTACTGTGGTATTCAAAAAATACAGAGGTTCTGCACAGGTTCTGTACTTAGCAAGCAGTAATCAAATGCTTTGCTTTTACTGTTTTCTACTCCATTTGCCAGAAGTAATAAAACAAGGAGTAGCATAGGGACTTGTGGGTAATTGCATCTTGCCTTATGTTGCTTTTTAGAACAGTACGTGAAGCCAACAAACGTTTGAATTGCTAGCTGGAGAGAGCCAGGAGTCATTGAAAAGGGCTTTGAGCAGACAGCAGCCCTTTACCATTGAGGGATCTTGCAGTGCCTCAAGGACTGTCCTACTAGGAGAGAAATAAAAGTCAAAACAAAAATTCCAGCCACCTTGCCAGAATATATATAAAGGGATTGTAATGCTTATAGGTTCCACTCAAATCTGGAGGCACTAATAGCATGACAAACTACGTTTTCCATTGAAAAGATAGTAAGCATCAGAATCAAATGCACAGCCACCTAGCTATAGGGATGATGTGCTCCCAGCTGTGAGGTGCTTTCAGTAGAGCATTGCCCTGAAGAAGATTATAGGTTTTTGGAGGTAAATTAAAGAATAAATAAAATAAATAGAAATACTTCTTGTGACATCCTGTGCTTATTACTTCCTGCTGCGGTTTCTCGATGTTTCTCATGGGTGTTTTGTATTACCTGCTTTTACCTCCCAAGTGGCTGACAGCAAGAGCAAGGCTTTGGCATGGCTGGTTTTGTGTTGTCAGGGATGTTGGTGTCAGAGCTTTGTGTTGGGTTTTCAAAATTCAGTTAAGTGCCCTGGAGATTTTTTTGTCATTTATTGTTTTGCTTCTCTTCTGCTTCTTGCTAGAAGACTAGCAGAGAGTATTCTAAGCTTTCCTCCCCAGAAAACCACAGGATAATTTCAGTGTCAGTAGATTGAAAAAAAGGAAGGTGGGTTCTTCCCAGTTCGGAGGAAAGATTCCCAGAGTACAGAGAGCAAGACATTGCTTAGCCTGTTAGCAAAGAAAGAAGGGTTGCAGTTCCAGTTTTCTTCTTGTTTTTGCTTTTTCCACTATCTGTAGTGCATTTAAACACAGTTCCTTAATTTGGTACATGGCTCAAATAAAAACGGTTTTGATAAAGGATCCTGTATTGATGTGGAAGTTGATGGAGCATCCAGAATTTCTTGGTACCTTTACTGTGCAAAGACTGAAACAGTTAACTAGAACAGATGTTGCCTCTATAAGCTTCTAAACACTTATTTTTAAAAAGCTTTTAGATGTATTGCATTTTCTGTGGGAATGACCAACACTTATTTAAAATGTCTGATGTCTAAATTCAACTTATTGTGTGTGTTTTGCCTTTTAGGTTGGCTTATGCGGTTGTGCTTAGGTATGCAAATTTGGTGTGTTTTTTTCTCTGAACAGTCAGCTATTTAGGCAGAGTAACTGTGAAAAGACATCCACAAATGGAGCCTATTTATAATCCAGGACTTCACACTTTATTTTGTAAAAGTAAAATTTGTTACTGTTTTAATACAAAACTGAGTTGAAGCAGACGTTTATTTAATTGGCAGAACTTTAAATTCCAGCTTTATTTATGTAGGGAATTCCAAGCATCTGCATAGATGCACCACAAGGCACTGGCAGTCTGAGAGTGTTTCCTTTATTAAATTCTGTGGTGTTTTTCCACTCTAAATATTTTATTACAAATAAAAGCCCTGCTCTGTGTGAGCACTCAGAAACTGGCAATCAGCTGAGTTCACAGATGCTATTGGGACTCTTGCAAAGGCTAAATTCAATCCAGTGTGTAAATGTGGTAGATGAGGTTTGAACCAGCTATTTGCTTTGGCCCAGCATGCACCTGAGCTTTGGCAGCATATTTTGAGATTTGTTCTTTGGAGTGATAGAGATGGATCCTTGGGGGAAATAGTGCCAGCAGTGAGGTGACTGGCAATGGACGTGGGCTGGGAGCTGCTGCACTGGCAGACAGGATGAATGGCAGCAGAACTGGCTCTAAAGGGAACTCCGTGTGTGAATTTCTTCACTAGATTGTAGGCGCTGCTAGTCTAGTCTCTAGTCTCATTACTCAGCTGAAGGGGAAGTACTGCAGGAGAGGAGATGGCAGCTTGAATGAGTGGTTTGCTAAACTCACCAGCCAGTGCACAGGCATGCAGGCAGTGTGCTTGATGCCCGTTCTTCAGCAGGGACAATTCCTGTGGCTGGATGGAGTGGTGAACAAAGTCACACCTGATCCTAACAGCAGCTCTGCAGATATGAGATACCTACACTGAAAATAGTTCCGTTTCCAGAGGACTGTCCTGGTGATAGGTCCCCAAGCTGCTCTAATAATTGTTTTTGTAATGCAGGGGAGAAAGCTGTGGCAGTGCTGAGAAAAGGGCAGGTTGCAGAAACAGATTGGAGGAGTGCTTCATGTTTCATAGCAATGTAATGCAGTTGGCTTCAGATGAAGAAAGGTCAAATTTTATCGGTTTTCATTTAAAAACATCATGATACTTCAAAAAACTGTTTTGATCACAAAGCCCCTTCTAAAATTAAAATTTTAGTAATTCCTTTTAAGGTTTCCCATCTGTTTGCACCTCTGTAAAGAAAGAGCAAGTGTATATACCAAAGCTACGTTTTTAGCTTTGCTCTAGACTATGCACAGGTTAGAAACACAGCTGCCAACACTGCCCTCCTGCCACAAGCCAGAACACCAGCTCTGCACCAGCGTGGCCACGCAGACCCTCCAGGCCAGTCCGAGGCCATGGGAAGGCTGGGGAGGGCAGTGTGCCTGCTGGAGCCCTTCAGTTCAGGGGCTGCAGCAAGCTTCACTAGCTCAACTTCCCCTTTATGTTTAAAATATAATGGTCTCATTCTTCACTCTTTCCCAGGAAGCTGGAGTTCAAGACTGTGTGTGATATGATTGTGTTCTGCAAGAACGTGTGTGCAGAGAAGGAACGCCACCATGAGAGAGAGGTTTTCTTCAGTCTGTCACAAGAAAACAAATGTATTTGAAGGGGAGCTATGAAACCCGGCTCTGGCTGGCTTGAGGCACTGGGACAGGCTGTATTTTTAGACTCATCTAGCTCTTAGACGTGTCAAAATGGCATATTTTCCATTTGTCCAAGAGGAAATGTGATTGGTTACCACTGAGTATTGGGTGCAGTGAAGAGTTTAGGTCTGTCTAGGCACCCAAACAGGTGCAGTTTTGAGTGGCCTAAATGTTCTAGCTGTGTAAAACTGGGCAGGAACCCTGACCCAGTAAGTTGAGTCAGCTTTGTCAGCTTTCTGAGGATGTTTCTGAGGTGCTCTGTGGCCAGAGGTTGGCTTTAGACCACTCTGCAGTGGTCTTTAGGTCTGTAGTGACGTTTCTGAAAGAGAAGAAAAAAAAAAAACAAAACAAACCAAAGGCCACGAATGACATTGCTTTCAGGGAGATTTCTGATTTTGTTAAAATGTTGGCATTATATTTCCTGCCTGTTTTTACCCATACAGTCTGTGCTTTCCACTGTATTGCAATGTAGGCAATCTGGTGGGGAAACGGAGCCATTGCCATGAGCACTCAGGTGGTGCACGCTTCAGAATGGTGCAGACTGGTTAGGAAAACCAGCTCGAATCAGCTGCTGGACCTTCAGCCAAACCGTCTGCTCTGGGGTAGTCATAAAAGTGTACTTGTGAGGTTCATTTGTCTAATTTTTTTTTTTTAACCAACACGTGAAAGATGCTCTTAGGGTTTTTTCCCCCCCTCTTTTTTTGTGTGTAAATAATTGCAAATACGTCAAGGCAGATTTTGCATGTGCAGCTGTGGGTGCAACCCGTCTGTGTGTGCAAGCACAGTCACCGGGTGAGGGCGAAGCGCATGCTAAGAAATCGGCAACTCAAAAGCTGTGTTCCTTAATTTCCTGTGGTAGGAAGTGTAAATGCCCTGTGTTGGAGGTTAGGATGGCTCCTTTTGTTTTCTTTCTCCCAGGGACTTTTCTCCCATCTGTTGCTGAGAGACAATAACGACCGGTGCTTAAGAGAGACAGAAGCAGTGGCCAAGGTGCGGGGGAGGGCTGGGGCTGGCTGCTCTCGTAGCTGGGGGGTTTCTCCTGGCGGGGAGAGCTACCGGGAGGTTCGGGCCGGGCAGCTCCTGGCTCTCCTCCTCCTCTCTCGGCCGCGGTCACTGTGGGGAGAATTCGCCACGGCTGCGAGGCTCCTGCTGCCTTCTCCCACCGTGAGTGAAGCTCCGCTCTCAGAGCGGCTGTTGAACTGGGACCTTATTGCCACCCGCCTCACCAAACCGGGGACCCATCGCCGTCTGCTCGGGGGCCTCAGCGCACAGCCGGGCCCCCAGCCTTTCCCCCTCCCGGGAGCCGAGCCGGGCTGCTGCTGCCCAGCCCCGCCAGACAGACCTGCTCTGGAGAGGAAACCTCTGCAAGCAGTCTCAATATTTACGTCCAAAGTCTGACGCTAAAATGGCTTATGAGACACAGTCTTAGGTACGCATCATCAGGGCGTAGACAGTGTTCCTGGGAAATAAGATCCGGGGATTTTGTTACATGTTCGCAATGTAGATGAAGTTTGTGGGCCACCCGAGATAATGCTATGTGGGCCCAGTTTAGTGTCACAGGTAATTTAGAGCAAGTGTCAGTGAACTGATGGCAGTCAGCTGAACTGGTCTGCTTCAGTTAGGTGAAGTCCTAGGCTGTGTTGCAACTAATGAAGAATATTCCATGGACTTCAGGGAACTAGATTTAATTGTAAAGCTTTCCTCTGGGTTATTTAATGTTTAGTGTATTGGGTGTATTTCCATCGCTGGAAAGAGGAAGAGAATAGTCTTTCTGATAGCAAAGTTCTTCAGCTTAGATTGTTATCTCGAAATATTATTTGAAGAAATTCTAATTTTTGCTGCAGTTTCATTCATCATCTTAATTTTACTTTTTTTGGATACCACTTGATGTTTCTAGTCTCTCTGATGCTTCTGCCTCCCTCCTGAAAAAAGAGTAGCTGTGTAGAGCCTGAAACCTGATTAAACATCCCCTAGTGCTGATAGGATCTTAGCAGTTGGAGCCTCTCATGTAGAACTGGTTGCACTATGCAGGCATCTCTTCACTATGAACACGGTGGCTGTAAGTAACACGAGTTGAATCCTGAAAAATGCATGTGTTGTTTACTGGGCCTTTACTTCTGAAACAAACTTTTGTTTAAGTACCATAAAGAGGGAGTAGACAGACTTGTCCGGATTTATTTCTCTACATAAAAGTGGAATGAAATAAACCACACTGTTCAAGCAAACTTTGTCCTTAAACCTTTTTGAAGAGTGCCATGGTACAGTAAGATGATTAAAATCATCTCATGATTGTAGAACAGGGAAAAGGACATGAAGAGGCCAGTAAAAGGGAGTTCCAAAGTCTTGAGAGAATTATGCATGTAGCTTTCTTAAGTTCTTTTGAAAATCCAAACAAATACATTTTCTGTTGATATTAGAATGGGCTGGAATCTTCCAGGGAGAGATATTCACAAAAGGGCATGCTTAAGCAAAGAAGAGGAGGGGTTTGGGGGGTTTTTAAAGGCTACAATAATGAGATTATTCAAAGTGATACAAAGATAACATTGTACAGGAGGGAGAGCGTGGAGTCAAGAGAAGTCCAGGTATGGGAGATATGCAGAAATTATTAGCAGTAAGTCCTGAGGGATTTCGGAGGTGAGAAATGTAGCTTTTGGGGCCCTGAAGTGAATTGGGATCTTCTGACCTGTCTGAGAATGCAAATATTAGTGACTGGGGGCAGGAGGGGCTAGCAGAGGTCAGGGCAATGATAGAGAAGAGACAATGGCCCTTCTGCAGCACCAGCCTGTCTTTCACTTCACAAAAGGTTTTTGTAATTCAAATGAAAACTGCTCCTCCTTAGGAAAGGGATCTCTCTTTGGAGTGAGAAACACTGCAACATATTTCTCTATAACGTCCCTTCAGTTCCGCCTCCCTCCATCAGTCAAGGCATGAATCTGGTTTGACTGTTTTTTTTTTGTTGCAGAATTCCAGTGTAAACATGGTGTAAACAGCAGTACACTGGAAATGCAGATAATGGTCCGGAATCTTTTTAGAGCTTTCTTTGTAAAATACTTTTTCTGGGAAGTGCTGCTAGATCAGCTTACTTGTGATTAGTCCCGGAATACCACCGTGCTGAGAGTGTCCGTCAAGAAATTCAAAGTGAGAAGAAAGCAGCTGGAATGTCGAGTCCTTAAAGCACAGCTGAAAGTCTCAGTGCTGTGCAGTGTCAGTATTTTGCGATTGATTTGATGTTCTAGACAGTGTAACAATGACAAGATAGATGTAAGATAAATCAGCCAAGTGTGGTCATAACTGCAGGAACCTTAAGATTCAGGCTTGGCTAAGGACAAATCAGAGTTTTGGAATTATCTCAGGCATATGCTTCATATTAGCAGTAGCTGTTTTTCTTATCTAGTATTTAAAGAAATAATCAAGTTTATTAATTGATTTTACTTATACATGCATTTGTTAATTAATTTTAAATAGCAGAATTTCTGAATGCTCCTCTATATTTCATTCAGTATTTATCAGCATTCACCATATGTCAGACTAAGAAGTGGGGAAGAAGTTTCAAATTGCCATGATCACTGCTTAGTTAATGTTTCGTGAATTGCCAGTATGAGTGGTGGTTTTGTAATATGGGTACATGTATTTATTGCTTATGTATCTATGCAATTGCAAAAAATACCCATCAAAAGTATGCTTCAGGTCAAAGGATCTCTCCCTTGTGACATATCTGAATTTTGCAACTGAAGCTTCGTTTCTTTTCTGAGGGTCTTTCCAGTTTCACCTGAAATGGAATCTGCTTATTTTGCAAATGGTCATGCAGTCTGTTGTGGGAAGAGGTGGGGCCTCCTGTACCTCCTGTGCTTGCGTGTGTGAAATGATTGTGCAGCTTCTGCAGCTCAGACTGCCTGAGCTGTTTGCAGAGAGTATTTGATACTCTATGATGTGTGTGACTTTTTCTCTTTTTTTTTTCTTTTTATTAATCATCTTGGTTAGCTAATAATTTAGTTCCTCTTCAGGGGATAGATTAAAAAAATAAAAAAGTACCAATAAGCTTTGAGGCTTTAAAGCCAGTTTGATACACAGGAAGCCTGAAATTAGGGCAATAAAAGATATTTCTGGTGCTATTTCCTCTTACTAAACACCTCTGTCTATCAGGCAAGTCCCTGTTCAGGTGTTTGCTGATGAATTAATTTGCCTGTAGAGCTCAGCTACAGCTACAATGTTTTTGCAGAGTTGTTCTCTCTCACAGCTGTGGCTCTATTGTTTAGGAGAATTTTAGTATAATGCACTCATCTGATGCTTAAGTTCTTCCTTCTTCTCCAGACACTGATAATTTAAAATGTATTTTTATAGAAACATTAATATAGTACCCAGTAATTGAGCAAGGAGGGAATACTGGATTGCCAGTAAGAGGTACAGTAACAGAGTCTTTAAAAGTAGTACAGTTGCTTCAGTATTGCTCCATTTTATGTATGTAACGCTAGTCATGTCAAAGGAGTTGCTTCTGATTTCCAATATTCTAACTTAATTCACAACTGAAAAACCTGAGTCAGGCCCGGTATTCTACATTGTATACTGGCATTTGCCCAGGGCAGCAAGAGATGTTGGAAAACCAGTCATCTGTATTTGCTCAAGAATGACTTCATCTGTCTTTAAAATCCAGCTGTCCCTAGGATGGAGATCAGTAGATCTTGGTTAACAGTGCCCAGCGCTGCAGGTCGTGGCAGGAGCAGCAGAACTGAAGCAGGTTCACCCCAGCTGAGGCTTCTTGATCTTGAAGGGAAATGCTGAAAGATTTGAATAGCCCTGTGCAGTCATTGTTATGTTACTTTGCGATTATTTATTGCATTGTCTTTCAGACCTCAGGTCAACTCAGGTGAGAACTGCAGTTGACGTGAGATGGGGATGCAGGATATCTGTTTCCTGTCATTTGTGTAGAGCTTTAGCTTATGAACTGCATATCTGATAGAAAGCAAAAGAACATGATCAGAATGACAAGGTTCAAAGCTAACAATTGAGTAATATGAGCAAGGATGCATCTGCTCTTAAAACATGAACTTCAGCAAACACTCATTTTAATTTGTCAGACTATTTCAGTAAAGCTGAAAGGTTCCCACAGGACCCTTGAGCTGCTTTGCTAAAGAAATGTTTTTTGGTATGGAGGCAAAGACTTCTAACAGTCAAATTTAATGGCAACACTAATTCAAGTGATGAAAAAAAAGAGAAATTAAAATTACACTTGCAAGTTCATGTGTATGACCCCTGTGCTATAGTTGCAAGGTGAAGATGCTAATGATAGTCAAATATTGGGATTTATTGTTCATGTCATCTCTTAATTTGTCACTGTGAACACATTTTCTTGGAAACATGATATCTGCACTTACAAGAAGCTTTAAACTATTGATGGCACAAGTGTAAAGCAATTTATTAATATTAACCCTGAAAATTCTAGGCTCATCTAGATCCCTGGACCCTTGTTCTGAATCAGTCCTGATCACTGATGAGTTTAATGAAATTGTCTCACTTGTCTCTTAAGTGCAATGTGACATTCCAGTCAGCTGTTCAGGAAACAGGTTTTACAGGATTGTGCTTTTCTTTGTTTCTCCAGCAGCAGGGGACCAGTTGCCTCACCGCTGTCTGTTTCTGTTCTCCTTTTCGTTTCCCTCAGGGGCAGGCACACTTTGCCTGCCTTGCTGTTTAGTAAGAAGTCTCTTGCTATTTCTGAATGTTTGAGGAAGTATCTGCCTTAAACATTAATTTTGGGAAGGGGCGTGAGCAAACTGTCACTGCCTCATCCCTAGTGTTAGGCTTGTGTTACTTCTGCTACACAGAAGATGGAAAATACTAATTTTCCCTGGTTAAGGCTTCAAGCTGAGTTCAACAAGGCCTATATGAAAAGCATTTAAGAGTTATCCAGTTGCTTCATGTGTTTCATGTGTACAACTGTTTCATGTGACAACAACTAACAATTAGCAGATCCATTCCTTAAAATATACTCTGTGCTTTTGTGGTTTAGAGATGCTGCAAAGACACTCAATGAGATTTCATTGAAACAGTGGGTTATGAGGGCCCTGAATAGAAGAACAAAACACTTTCATACAAAAGGGGCCATTGAAAAGTATTTATTTAATGAAATGAACTTTTATACTTATAAGGAGGAAAGATATCACGCTGTCAGCCATCTTCTTATCTCTGCTTTTTGTGAAATCCTTATCCTTGTAAGTCCTGACCAGAGTACAACAAGATGATAGATGAAGCAGAGCCTACTTCTGTTGCCTGTTCATCAGTTTCAGCTCTTCAGCAGTCTCAGTGATCTGCAGCTGGTTGTAATTTCAGTAATCCCTGATAGTTTCAGAGAAGAGGAAACCAACAGCATGCTGTGGTAGAGATTTCTGCTCTTGATTGCAATGGAGGGGTGATTGTGATCATCTTGCAGTGTCCTAGGAGTGATTTTGAGAGTCCCTAGGTCATACTTCCAAGATCTCCTGAGAAAGCTGACCCCCGTGCTTCCACATTTCCTTGGAGTCTAGTTGCTACAGAGATTGAAGGTGCTGCAGATGAAAAGGGTTATGCTGTGGGGTCCCTGAAAGCTCCTTGTGAAAAATGCCAAGGACCTGACCCCTTGAATTTATATATGAGTTGTGTAGAGTGTGAAGAGGTTGGACCAGCCAGAGAGAATTTGTCTCAGTAACTTTGTAGATAACCAGAGAAGCTTTTACCTTTTCAACTACTTCCTCTTCTAAAACAAAATATTTTGGAATATAAATAAGATTTGTCACGGCAAGTTTTTTAATATTCATCCACCACCACCTTCTCTTTTGGCATCACTTTTGTGATGTTGTGGTCCAAATAACTCTGATTTTCCAGCTAAATCAATAGGTCTCATGAAAGATCATAGCACTCCCTCCCCCCAAAAGAATTGCACACTACTTGTGTAATAGATCTTGGAGTCTTGTGTCACCAGGTGATTACAGGGCTAGTGCTGGTGCAGATGAGCTTAGACCCTAATAAAATAAGTAGCACCAAAAAAATCACCAGAGAAGTTTGGGAAATGCTGACCTGAATGTCAGAATGCCATCTCTGGGAAAAGGGTTGCTTTTTCCAAGCAGGAAGTGGTTTGGAAGAAAGTGGTGTTACCATGTGAACGAGACATGCAGCATTATCTCCTTGAGCTGCTGTTTAATAGCTTGTGTTTTTCATACTTTTTATTTGAATGACTGTGTTGCAAAAGATTCTTCTTGCACCTCAGTAGATATTGAGAAATGGGGAACTAACTTGTTCTGCATCCACTAAGTTTTGTTAATTTGAGGGGAATTGCATTTTGGAAAGTAGACTACTAAATTTCTAAAACAAAAATCTCTTGTAACTGGTCTTTTCAGCAAACATCACAGAAAAGCTATTTTTTAGATTAACAGTCTGCACTTTTTTTATTGAGTGGCCTGTAACAGCTAATGTGATTTGCACTTCTGTATACAGCTCTTTATTATTAGACCCTTCATGCTGGGACTGACGTGCAGGTAACTATTAGCCACCAGTGGAGCTGCTAATTATGTAGATTAATTGATCATTTCAGTTGGGTTTGTTGTCTCCAAACATGTTTGTGATTAAAGCAAGGAAAGTCACTGCCTGGCTTACCGTGGGCGAGTGAGTGACTCTAGAATGATGTGCCACCCCGTATGGCTCGGGTGCCTGGTTACTGATGCTCAGCTATCACACCCTGTGCTGAAGTGGGAGTGCAGCAGCTATTCCTCCTGTCATCAGTCATCGTGCTGAACCCTTCATCTCAGGCAGTTCCCTGACTGCTGCTGAGTGCTGCAGTTTCTGGCCAGATTGTTGGCAGGTGGACTGGCTGGTCCTTACAAAATAACCCTTCTGCCACTGGCACGTGTGTCCTGTTCCTTTGATGTCTGAAGGAATCTATCCTTCAGACTTCTTAGTCCCCACAAACTTCTCTGAGTTCTCCATATCTAGCTGGAATCTAGCCAAGATCTTCCTATTTAGCAATACTAGAGGAGCAATGAGGTTATGGTCCCTGAAATTTGTTCAAAAGTGGGTTGAAAATCCAGGGCTAAAAATGAATGTAGGGTCTCTGTGCCTCATTAATGACTGTCTTTTTTACTGGTGCCTATCCTGTAAAGTGTGAATGGCTGATGAATGACAGAGAGCCATGCCTAAGCTGGAACAGAGATGTGCCCCTTTTAGAGCTGAAAGTCAGTCAGAGGAACATGCTCATTGTCTGCCGAGCAAAGCACCAGAGACGAAGGCATTCCATAAGCTGTAAATTTGGTTCAGTGACATTGCTTCCTAACAGGTTGTAAGCTGCTGCTGATCCCAGCAGGCAAAAGGGAAAAAGCAAAAGCGGAGTATGCACCAGCTGACATGGACCTTGCTCAGGAATAGTTCAGCTTTTAAAGGCTTTTTATTATCAAGCTATAACAAAGCTGCTTTGTGCCCTAAATAAAGACATGACCAACTTCCCCTCACTCTCTCAGGTGGGTAAGAGAAGTTCTTTCATCCTTGTTCACTGCACTCCCTAGGGCTCACTCCTTTGTTTTGGCAGGCAAGTTAGAAACCACTGACAAGACCAGAGAGAAAAGCTCTCTTCCCTTCTTTGCGGAGGTTATGTAGCTTATTGCAGCAGATTCTGTCCTCACTGGCTGCTCTTCAGTCTCTCCTGCAGGTATTTCCATCTCTGCTGATGCCTGTGGATAGGAAAATTCTCTGCTCTCAGTTCAGAAGTGCCTTTTAGCCAGTTGTTGCTAAACCAGTGGAGTCTTGAGATGGAAATCCCATGCAGTGTTCTTCTCTAAACGCTTCGCACTGAATCAAATCGGTTTGCGGATGTGTTCAGTGCAAATGCAAGTCGGTCCTCTCAACTTCCAGTAGCCAGAGTTATGCTTTTCAGGATGATACTCAGATCACTGTCCATTTGTATCTGGCCTGGAGTTTTATATTGATTTGGCTGTTAAAGCCAGAGTTGTGCAGAGGTGAGAGAAGGGGAAACCCGACCTAAGTGAAAAGTTCCAGCATTGCTTCGTCTTTTTTTAACCAACTGAAATAAAGTGGGCAGGACAGTGTATCACAGGCACTGTCTGGTGGTTTCCATTTCCCTTCCCTGCATATTGAGACTGTTGAACTTGTCCCTAGCCCCAGCTCATGGCTCTGATGTGCCTCAGCTCCAGCAGTGTGACTGTCCCCTCCTTGATAATGCAGTCCCTTGCTGACACACATCTCGCTGTGGGCCTGCCCCAGGGGTGGAACCGCTGCATCCTGGAGACACAGGAAACCTTCAGAGGAGCCAATCAATGGACCCTCCTATAGTCTACTGCTTGTAACAGATAAATAAAGCTAAAAGCTTCAATAAAGGGAAGACATTTATTGTAAGGTAAAGCCCAACAGCTTGTAGGAAATGTCTTTGGTAGTGCCTGCATGCAGCCTGGATATCTGTGGTGGGGGAGTTCATAAATGTTTGCATTCCTTCAGTCTTAAAGGTAATCAGCCACACTGTGTTGATGGGAACCTAGAGGAAATAAAAGAGTGATGTCAAACTATTATCAAACTATTTGAACATAAATTTTCTTTTATTTCTACAGGCATTTCTTCACCGGATCCGACAGAATGCGGTGGACAAAGCTGAGAAGTACATAACAGAGGAGAATGTTAAGGTATTTCTTCTGTCTTCCTTGTTTTCTTGGTAGGGAAAGTGATATGCAATGAAAGGCTAGATTCAGGGATATGGATATCAAATATCCTCTTGTCATATTGATTGATGCTTATTATTAAGCTGATTCCCTAAGGAAAGGAGCTAATGTTGACAGTTTATCTGTCAGTCTGTTTGCCCATTCTTATAGCTGTCATCTTCCACTAATTTTTCATCTCACAGGCTAATTTTAGTAAAATTTGACAACAGTGTAGTGTTGTCAGAAATATTAACTTTTGGCAAGATCTATGAAATGCTGAGTATATTACTGAGGGGTCATTTCAATGTCTTTGAGAGGAAAGGCAGGGAATCCACAGCCCTTGTCTGTTTTGTTTGACAGTATTCAGTTAGCCAATTTGCATCTACTGTTTTCGACTAATAGAAATTTGATAGGGCTTATGAGAAGGAGGCAAGAATTTTACTTTGTGTTCTTGTGGAAAGGAATTTGAGTTTTTGTGGGAGGTCTGCATATTGTGAGACCCTTGCATGACTGGGTTCTTGAATGAATTTTGCACTGGCAAGAGTTAAGGGACATAGAGAACTGTGAGGTACTGGCTTCTCTAGTGCTTGTGGTCACAGGGGTGCATGTTGTTCATTAATGTCATAAATACACAAAACACTTTCTTGTAGTTATTTGGCTTAAAAACTCACCTTGTACGTGAAACCAAACCCCTCTTCATACACGAGTGCAGGTGAAACCCACTGGTGAGTGGGACAGAGCGCAGTTTGTTTGCCACTGGATGGTGCTTTACTGCACTTGTTTGGTCCTGGAGCTCCTGAATCGGCAGCAGCTTTGCCCTGTAGCCCCGTGTAGCCCTGTGGTAGCAGGGCAGTCCAGGAGGTGTGTCACACCTGCAGTGCTGCTGCAGCTGGCTCGTGTTCTCCTGGCTCCGCCGTTTCCTGTGCCAGGCTTCCTGCACGTACCAGGTGAGCAGGGCTCCAGCCCCACCTTGGCTGTCAGTTCTTCAGGCCAGCAAGGTGTGGTATTGAGTGGCTGGCATCAGAAGGGGCTGGGAACAAGACTGCTGGCAGCTTTGTTGAGCTCAGCCTCTTGCTGTCTTCAAATTTGGAAATCCCCACTCTCCAAAAACTCACTGTCCAGCATTTGGAGTAAGTTCAGGGGTGGCTGAAGAAAAAGTAGACAAGTGATTAGTGACAGTAGGTCTTGTGTACATAGAAGTGTGCAAAAACTAAGCTCTGCATGAAAATAAACTTACACAACTATTTGTTGATGTTGATGAAAATTACTATTCTATCATTATTCATGTCATCAATATGCATATTAATTATGACTCCCACATAATCAGATGGAGTGCCTACAAATCCTGTACAGTAGAATTTGTATCTAAGTTTCTTCATGCTCCTCTGGGGAAGTACCACTTTATTTATGTCATTCTTGGAATGTCTGAGGGATCTTTTTGAGGCCACTGTGAAACCTCATTTATTGCTGTTTATTACAATACCCAGCTTTCAATAAGAGAGCTTCCCTTCAGTAATAAAAGGATTCTGTCTATTTCTGGTGAAACAGAATCACAAGGCACAATTGTCGTGTGTCCATAGTTTCCAGAGTTAATATTGTCTCCTCCTTCCACCCCCTGTCTCCTGCTATACTAAATAATTTGTCTTTCCTGCAGTTGAAAGATACTTGTTTTTTATTTCCCACTCCTTTCTCCCACCTAGCTGGTAGAGCCAGGAAAAGCAAGGTGGTGTTGGGATTTCTGATAATCTGCCTCCTGATACTATGTGTCTTGAGTCACCAGAGCTGTGAGATGGCCGACAGTAGAAGAGACTATAAAAGTGGTTTGGCAGCTTATGTAAGGAGAAGCCCGTCTTTACTCTCTTTCTTCACCTGCAGAAATGCCTAGAGGAAAATACAGGGCATTCAGGCAGTCACTAACCTCTGAGGAAAAGGACAAAGTGCTTTTTAAGATAAGTTGGGTTATTGCCTCTAGTATTATTTTGCAGATTTCTCCTACAGCTGGTGCTAAGCACTAGAGATTTTGGTAATCTTTAGCCACTGCAGCCCTCTCCAGAAAGGCCACATTAAGTCCTGTGCCAGGTCCAGATTTTACAAGTGCGCCAGTGACTAACAGCTGCAGCAACATGATAAAAAATTGGTTTGAATTTATTCACTGCCTCATGTGGGAATAACTCTCCTGATGTGTTACTATTGTGCTATGCTCGCAGCAGGCACTGCTGTCACTTCACTGGTGGAGCACTTTGAGGGCAGTAGAACTTGAGGGTGTGCACAAGGCTGGTAACCGGACTTGGTACAGGAGCCTGTGCAGTCAAGGTCCGTCTGCTGCCTTGATTTTCAAGTGACTCTTACTTGCAAATTCTGCTGCAAGCAGACCTTTACCGATCACCTCAGAATTCATTAGCTTGCACAGATATTCCTTGGATCAAAAACCACCCCTGAAAACTGCTCCTGAAGGATAAAATCATCCCTGACAGATGTTTTCCTCTTGCTTGTTAATCCACTTCTGGCAAAGCAATGCAGACAAGGGCTACTGCATCAGCACATCACTTTCAGCCATGTGACTGAACGCTTGCAGGCTCCACTTGAATTAGCACAGGAAATTTTTAGGGAACAATGAAAGGATCCTAGCTCCCTGGCCTTTTTTTGGGTTCGGAGTCAGTCAGTGCAGATTCAGTGTGTTGAAATCTTTCAGCTTCTTGAGAGCTAGGAGGGAGCTCTGAGGCACAAGTGGGCAATAATGATGGTGCAGAGCACTGTATCTCAGAATTCCTGAAGGGAGAGGGAAGCTAAGACAAGGAAGATGCAACAGGCTCTGCTCTGGACAGGCAGTCAGCTTGAGGGAGGAGTTTGAGAGAAATACTCTGCCCATCCTTGTGAATAACAGAAGTATGGAGTTGAACCTGGCTACCTGCAGAGAGGAAGGCCTTGAATTCCTGATCTTGTCTACCCATGCTGAACCAGGGAGAAACTGGTTTTAAACCAGGAATTGAGGTTTCAGTTCTAACTTTTTTGATTAGGCTTAATTTACAGATTGTTGTTTGTCTGAATTGCTCCACATCACCAGCCACCAGGCTGACTCAGTGCTACATCTGGTGAATAAATTCCACTGCATAAAGTTGAAGAGTTTAGTGTCACGGTAAGGCATTTTAGGAAGTGTTTGGCGATGTTAGACGTGATCACTTCCTACAGCAAATGCCAGGAAGATGAAGGCTGGTTCTGTCAGGGTGCATACTTTAGGGTCACCTGCTCACTGAGCCAGATCTGGGAGGCTTCTTCTAATGTGAAAGCTTGCTTGACTGCACTGCAGGTCTTCTCTTTGCAAGTGACATAGTTAAAGCAAAGTGATAGAAACATTGTCTGCAACACATACGTCACTGCAGACTTCAGGATTTACTCTGCCCATTTAGCCTTCCCTCCAGGGGCTGCCAGTACTGATGGCTGTCACCTCACATCAGGACTTCTGCCCCTTTCTAGGTAGCATTCCATCTCCGACACGTGGATTCACACTTTCTTCTCATATTTTGTATGAAAATGACCAAGATTTATAATGTGTTTATAGCATCTTTCACCCTGGCAGTTTATTCCCCTTAGCACACGTATATTCTAATCACAGGGATCATTTAACTGTCACCATTACCTTTTAATACAAGGTTGAATGAGGGGCCTCTTCCCCTCCACACGTGCCTTTTGGTGTCACTGAGGTCAGTGAAAGGGAACTCTAGATACTGCTCTTGAGGTTTGTGAGAAATGTACACTATTTTGTACTCTGGGCAGTGTAAGGCTGGATTGCATATGTCAGATTTTGTCTTCTTTTTACAGGTACACCCTTGTGTGTGATACCTTCAAGTCCCTTTCTTCCAGAATGGGATTTCTAATGCATGGGATGGAAAGGCAGACTACTCCCTGCTTCTGTCTCCTGCAAAATGAGTTTGGCCTTGTGGTTCCATTTACCTGGCTGTTCTCATAGGAAATATTCTCAGTACTTAAAAGAGGTTGCTTGCATTTATCGTGCTCAGGGGTCTGCAAAGATAACCTTAATTTACAGCAGGTACTTCAGTAGCAATAAAGATTTTTATAGGGGGCTAGGAAAGGGGAAAATACAATGTAATTCTTTACAAGTTGCTGTCTGAGCTCTGGATACTATCATGGTGCGTCTAGAGCTCCACAGTATTTTGGCATTACTACTTAGCAAAAAACTCTGACATATATTAAAAATGAGCAATGTTTTTCTCCTTATATTTCAGATCTTATTTTCCAACATTGAAGATATTCTTGGTGTTCACAAGGAGTTCCTGGCTGCTCTGGAATTTTGTTTGCAACCAGAACCCCAGTCTCAGCATGAACTGGGAAATGTTTTCTTAAAATTTGTAAGTACAATGACTTAATGCTATCTGAAAATACAGTTTCCTGTCATAAGCTCTCCAGCCCCTTAGCAAGCCCTAATTTCTAAGGCTTGTAGCAATACTATGACAATGTGTGTCTTGTATGAAAGTTGTAGGTAGGGTGGGAAAAAACTTGTGAATGAGGTTAGAACAATGGACACCACATCAAACTGAGCTAAACAATGATGTATTTTTAGAAACTCTTCCCTTTCCTGTTGAAGTTTTTCCTTTTTTTCTTACCCATCTGATCACATTTTATTGCTGACGATTTGTCTGCTTTTGTTCCAAAAGTTTCAAAAAAGCAGCACAATTTTAAGTGCATCAGAAACAGTACTCCTGCAGGTGCTTGCCTGGTGTTGCAGGCAGGGGTGTGTGATGTTCATGCTCCCTGCCCAAGCAGCCCTTGCAGCAGCCTGGGTTGCAGCAGCCTCTTGCTGCCAGTGCTGTGGGGCTCGGGAGCTTTCCTCACAGCATGCGCTCTTGCCGTTTCACCCAGGGAAACAGTGGGGCACATTTCTTTGGTCTTGTGTTTTGGGCAGGGTTCTGTTGTTGCAATATGCTCAGAAGTAGTGGTGGAACTCCCTCAGTGCTGCTTTTTCATTATCATCAAATCACAGTGAGTCCTGTGGGGAGCGTGCAGTGAAGGAGTGACATAAGAATCTTGAATGTATTGGTGTATCCACTGTTGTGAT
Source organism: Peucedramus taeniatus (assembly GCA_013400575.1). Classification (NCBI taxonomy): domain Eukaryota; kingdom Metazoa; phylum Chordata; class Aves; order Passeriformes; family Fringillidae; genus Peucedramus; species Peucedramus taeniatus. Next base: position 211,758 of record WBNO01003424.1, on the reverse strand, counting down.
CACCTGGCAAGGTCATTCCTGGTCCTGGTCCTGATTATGAGTCCAGTACTTGTCATCAGCCAGATGTTAGCACAGGTGCTTTTCTTTAGAAACTTAGTGTTAAAAATACTTAAAATTTTGGTGAATAGCTTGAGAATTCTTGAAGCACTGTTTTATCCAGACACTGCATTTTTCTAGTGGACCATGTTTTCTCTTAAGTTTCTGTGTATCGTATATCCTGCTAGCAATCCCCAGATTCACCATGTGGAGCTCCATCAGACTACAGTGCTTGGGTCCTCCTAATGAGATTTGTGTATCCTTAATGTCCTCTAGTCCTCTTCCTGGTCTGTCTTGGCCTAGAAGAGCCTTACTTGGCAACAATCCACCAACCTTCAGAAACAGAACGCTACTTTTATAGAATCATGGAATCATCAGGGTTGGAGAAGACCTTTAGGACCATCAAGTCCCACGTCAACCCAGCACCACCACCGTGTTCACCATTAAACCATGTGCTCAAATGCCACACTTACACCTTTTTTGAATACTTCAAGAGATGGTAGTTGTTGTGAGCCTAATATTGTCCCAAGGACCTCTAGTTCAGAAGAATTCAAGTCTTGAGGAGCACCTAAAGCAAGCAAACAGATTTTGCAGGAATTCAAAAAAAGAAATTAATGCACATTGTCTTTTTGAAGTATTTTAAGAGATGATGAAATGTGCTTGCTCTGATATTAGATGTGAAAAATTGTTTTCCTTCAGAAGACAGACATTGTCTGCTCTACTGTACCCCATTTGGTCGGGTGATCAGAAATTCATTGATGGTGGGTGCTAGAGTTTATTCTGGAGCTGCAGTTCAGTGTGACTGTAACAGATGGTACAGAACATCCTTGAATATTCATTCCAAATCCAGCATACAGCTTTAAACAAAACCAGCATAGGGGACGTGTCTCTAATGTCAGAGAGGGCACATGGCACTGACCATGGAGTGACCACACCTTGTGAGCACAGACTCGCTTTTGCAGGGCAGGAAAGGGTGTGACTGTGTGTGGAGCAGGAGGGCAGAGAATTGTCTTATCCTTTGTTTCTGATATTGCCATATTGCTAGAGGTTTGGGGATGTAATAGCTAAAAACCTCTTCTTGGGAAATGTGTGTCATGCTCATTTTTTGGAGCAATGTTGCATGACTGATCAGTTTGTCTAAGTCATCGGGGATATTGTTTAACTAAGAATTATGTCTTCTGTTTAGGTTTTTGATGTTGACAAGGTTGGTTTCAGCCTGCTTTGAAACAAGAAAATGGCATGCCTTGTTAAAAATAAGTCCAAATAAAATGTTGCTGTTTTCAAAATGTCTTATTTGCTTTTTTCTAGTCAAAACTGTTTTCAAATTTGCACTAATTTATGTGCAGTACTGATGGATCCGAAGTAATGTATTTGGAGAATAAACTAAGGGTTAAAGACTTATTTTAACCAAACTGAGAACAGTGCAGTCTTACTTCAGTCTTACTTCACCAGAACAGAAGGTCTAGCTGTGTATCCAGCAGATTTGCTGAGTAAGAAGGTGCCATTTTTATCTGGTCACATCTCTGACCGTAATTGCACTTTAACCTAGAGTAACTGCAGGTTCAGAATTCCTGGGCTGACATCTGTAATTATGTAACTGATAATTTCCTCACCAGGCTATGGGAGAGCCTAGGACTCAGTATCACCCAGAGAGGAAATGAAACACTTCAGACATGGAGTAATTTTAAGCATAGTTCTCATATTTGTGGGTCGCCGGCATGGGGTACAGCTGGGAAAGACTTGAGGAAAGCACTCTGGTGTGTGTATAATTATTGTACTGTCTTGAGCTTCAGCAAAAGGATTTTGTCATCATCTAAATATAGCCTCTCAAACTCCAGTCACTCAAAGCTGCAGTCAGAAACCTAAGCAGTGACATTTTGTGTGCACTGATGTAACAGATGATTCTGTGTTAATGGCTGCTGTTTTTAGTTTCAAGCATGGTGCTTGTGTGCATCCAGGGAGTTGAGGAGAAGTGAGCGGAGAAGATGTGGGAAAAACTTATGTATCTGTTTTACTCTATAACTCTCCTGTTTTTATGGTTGACAACAATCCTGTTGCCTTTTTTTCCATTGTGTTGTGGACCCTGGCCTGCCTCTTCCTGCATCTGGTGGTCGGAAACTTTTGTTTCTTTGCAGTTTCCCAGTACTGCGCCCCAGTAGCAACGTGAACAGCTGCCGATGAAGGATAAAAGTCCTGAACATCTGCATTCCAGCTCTTTGCACCATACCCTTTGTGGCTGTCATTTTATTTGCTTTGTACCATTTTTCTTGTGTTTGGACATACATCTATTTATTCTCAGTTCTTTCTTTTGAAGTACAAGGAGGGGAAGAATTAATTAAACCAAACCCAAAAGCATTTAACGGACTCTGAACATGTATATCTACCATTGAACATCTGACCAGAATGTCATATTCTCCTAAACTAACATAAATGCAATTTCTTTTCTTTGTGACAATAGCAAAGGGAATACCCAGTGACTGCAGCTGTAGTCCCGTGGTTTCCTGCTAGTAAACTCCTTCAGCTGGCAGTAGTTTTTTACTTGGATCACTGTGAGGGATCTTAAAAGTAGCTAGATGCTGCAAATACCTTCAGCTGACACAGGAAGCTCTAAGAGTGCTAGGATTCCAATCAAAACTCAAATTAACTTCCAAATTCTGGGGAGATTAAAAGGTTCACATAGAATGTTTTCAGACCAGAATCCTGCTGTGTGTGCAACAGCAAACTCTGGAAGACATTGGCTACATGGCTTGGTGCTCTGAGGTGGTAGCTCTGGAAAGCCTCACATATTACCCCACAGAGTGCCACACTAATGCTTTGAAATTACTTTTGATATGCAAACTAGCTTGTCTGGGGGCCTCCACATGGCTCTGCATTATGGCATAGAAGCCAACCTGAACCAGGAAATAAAGTACTATCATGAGAAGCACTCAAAAGTGATAGTTTTTTTGGCTTCTGAATCATTCCTTTTGCCTAAAGCCTAATACAATCTCATGACCCCCCTTTTATTCTGGTGAATGCGATACTGGAAGCTCTGAATATAGCTGCTGAAAGTTCAGCCCTTCCTACCAGCTTTGAGAGGATCAACTCGCCCCTTGCCTTATCTGCTCGGACATGGAAATAGCTGTTCCTGCTCCTTTTGTGAATCACTCCAGTGTTTCCAGATATCTAGTGTTTGCAATGGGTTCAGCATCTCTGATCATTTAAATAGGAGTTGCACTGCCTTTGAATCTGAAGATCAGTAGAGCAGAACTTGCTGACCCTGACCTGCCAGCTGACCGTCATTTCTTAACAGGGGATTTCATTCCAGCATGTGCTGGTGGGTATGACATGTCCCAGTGCTAGTAGCTCAATCTAGTTGTGAAGCTACCCTTCCCTTCCTTTAGTATCTGTAATATGTTGGTTATTTAGTGAAATTCTTCCAGTTACAGAAACTATTGTATATATATCTGTTAAGTTTTGTCTGCTGCTTGTTTCAGAACACAAAGTAAACCAGCCAGTCTACTGGGGCCTGGCTCTCACTCCTTGAAAGGCAGGGGATTTCCAGCTGATGGCTTTGTGTTATAGTTCCCCTCCAGATCTCAGAGCTTCTTTCAGGCCTTGGCTCTTCCCAGCCACCTGGCTTTCTTCCTCCTGCAGGAGTGGTGAGCCCCCTTGCTCCTGGCTTTGTTTTGCTTCTGGCTACTTTCATGGAATATCCTGACACACATGCAAGTATTCCCAAGGTAGCAGAATCCCACCTTTCAGGAAAGAATACCTATGATCTCAGTGAAGCATTAAGAGGAAAAGTGCTGAAAGTCTCAGTGCTCAGAAAAGTCTCTGTTAACTTACAGCAGAGTAAGTCAGGAATTAGTGAACACCTCTATACATTACTCACATTAGACAAGTGTCACACACTTCATGAAAACTCCAATGCTAGTGCTACTTGGAGTCCACTTCACTTTATAAAGAATTTGGTAGCAGACTGTGGCAAAATAATCTCTCAGTGATGTCTGAGTCAATAAGTTACTTTGTTTTTCCTTGCAGAAAGACAAATTCTTCGTGTACGAGGAGTACTGTAGTAACCACGAGAAAGCACTCAGACTGCTGATGGAATTGAACAAGATCCCCACAGTGAGAACATTCCTTCTGGTAAGCACCTTCTCTAGCACTCTTGACTGAATGATCTGACTTTGCCCTGTGCTCATAATGACTCTTTGGTTTCCCAGGAATGCTGGGCATTTTGCAGGTATTACCCATATGCAGCACTCAGGGTGGAGGGGTACTGAAATCACTGATGAGTTGAGGCACAGAACTGAGCATTACCAGCACGAGTGATTGCTGTGGAAACAAGGAAGATTTTCTTCTTAAAAAATCAACAGAAAAAACAAGCATAGATGATGAAAGGAGTAATGCAATAAGTTCGCAGCAAGACTGAGGCTAGTTCCCATTGGATTTGGTTCCCTGCTCAGTTCTCTGACCAACTCACCATTTGCAGGCTTGTGAGAAAAAATGTAACCTGCTTCTGACACCATTTTCTCCATGAGTCCAGTTGTGGGCAAGAAGTATAGTCTGGATGAATTGTTTTGAGTGCATCATTGCTGCTTAAATCAAAAGTAACCTAACTCCCATCCAAGAAGGGACTGTGGCCATACAGCCTTCAAACAGGCCTTAGAGACTGGGCTGGAAGGAGAAACAATCAGTGGATGCTGCCTTCTACCACTGCATTCCTTACTTTTGTTTCCTTTCTTTGTTGTTTCTCCTCCTTACTTTACCCCAATTCTGCTTGATTTTTGAATGTCTTGTTTTCTTGGCCATGGATGAGTGGCATTTGTAATGGGGTTGGCACATAGGTGAGGGAATAATTCATCACATCAGCTTTTTTTCCTAGTAAATTCTATGAAGTGAAATAAAGACACTCTTTCTTGCAACGGATCTGCTTTTCTTTCTGCTCTTTTTTTGTTTGCTGTGGAAGTTCTGTTCTTTCCCAATATAGTACAGCAAAAGAAAACTTCCATATCGACATCAGTCACAAGCAGGGCCAGAGCATTCCTTTAGCCACAAGGTACAGGCCTCAGAGGGAGTCTACCCTCGTGCTGTTGTGTAGGCAGAGTCTCTTTGTCATGTCTGAGTTTTAATGAACTTTATCAAACCATTACTTTGTTCATGAGGTTTTTTTGGGTGCTTCTGGTGAGGGAAACCAATGAGAAAGATGAGGGAAGGTGCATGTAAACACAGTCCTTCCCAACCTTCAGAATGTTCTCCACTTCCACCGGATTGACAAAGTTTTCTTTGTTTGTGTTAGAGACAGCTGCTGGCAAACAAATTATGAGGGATATCAAAGATGTCACACTGTCTGCTGTGCCTTGCTGCAGCACCTGAATCCAAGAGACTAGTAAAATTGCAGTAAATATGGGAAGAAGGGCTCCACTGATGTGTCTGCTTAGCTGTGGTGCTGTAATTTCTTCCAGGCCTCCCTTCCCTTCTCTGCCTCCCAAACCAGTGCTACAATGCTACTATGCAGAGAAGGCAGCACTAAAGTACAAGGCTTTACTTGTGAGGATAGATTTGGTCCAATTGCCCCCTCACAGCTACTGAAACATAGAATGTGGGAACATATTTGAAAAGTCAGTAAGTGTTAAAGGGCAATTCTGAGCCCAGAGCTGGAGAGGGGGCTGAAAGAGGAGATGGCAAGGACTGAATCACTTGGGACTTGGAAGTTGGACAGGGAGCATTGTGAGGTGGGTAGCCAGTGCCACAGATCTAGATTAGCCTGGGGACAGGTTGTTTTACAGACAATTGTCTATAAAAATACCAGTTAGGACTAAGGAGATTTAATGTATGATGTCTGAGAACATTCCTTGAAGAGAAGAATTGAAGAGCTACAGCCAAAAAGCTCACTAAATTCCAGAGTGTGTCTGAGCCACAGCACGTATTTCACAGGGGAAAACACTGCTGGTGATGCCCCAAAGCAGGCACTTCTTGGCTGAACTGCATTTAAACTTCAACTTCTGTGTGGACAGAACAGGTTTGCAAATGGAGTGACTTTTGGAGCAAAGTCTGTATTCATGGTTGAGCGTAGGAATGTGGACATGGTTTATCTGAAATAGACTTGAAGTCCATATGAAGCTACTCCTTGTCTCTGGCAGAAACCAATAGTAGAATAGTCAGGAAATGTGTAAAAAGCTTACAGTAGGGGAGTATTGAGTTGTCACGAAGATTACAGATTATTGTTTTTTAAATTGTTTTTTACAGATTATTGTTAAGGACAGGTCAAGGAATATAAGGGTTGTTTTTTCCCCCAGGGTCATACCCCCTGTTCTTAACCTGCCTTTCTATATCAGTCCTGAGAAATGAATTTCCATAATCTGTTGAGAAGTTCCATGTGTGCTGGGTAACCAGCCTGTGTGCCCAGGCTGTTTGTCCAGCTGTGCTCAGGCATAATGTTTTGCCAGAGAATTGGTGGATGTTATGCAGATGACTAATTTGTTTCAATTCCAGTTCAGTCCAGACATAGGAATTGGACTAAAGTTAATTACATGATTACTAGTTAGTAAGCTTTGTTTTAGCCTTCAAGAGTTTTCTGGACCAACAGTATACAACTTTACATAATGAACAAAGACAACAGGTCGTATCTGTTGTGGGGGTAAATTGGATTATTTTAGGTAATGGTCTGTCTAGGTTTGCTGTTTGCCATTGTATTGTTAGGATGGTTTTTGAGTCACCAGCTGCATTGTATTTCTCTGAGAAGATACCTTTCTGCACAGCCATTGTTATCCACAGCAAATTTTCTTTTACTGATGCCTGCAGAACTTTGCAGACTTGATGTCTGTATGTCAGTGGTGTATGAAGTGCCATTTCCTGTACCTTAGGTGTAGTAAAATGCTTTCTCACCATAAGGAATATTTTAGAAATACAGAATCGTGTCAAAAATCATCTGAAAGCTTTGTCTGAGGTAACATTTGTTTCTTTTTTGATTATAGGGTTGCATGCTCTTGGGAGGCAGGAAGACAACAGACATTCCACTAGAGGGTTATCTACTGACTCCAATTCAGAGAATTTGCAAATATCCTCTTCTGCTCAAGGTAAACCAGAGAAAGTATTTCTCCAGATGATTGTTTTGTTCTTGGAGTGATTCTGCATTTTTTTTTTAGCCCTGACTTCTGTTGCCACTATTGCTTTCCTGATTTAGGCTTCTGAAAGTTGGATCTTCTCTGAAGAAAATGGCTTTTTATGGGTACAGGCAAAAAGCTGCCTGATGCTGGCAGGCTGCTAAATCCTCTTATGGTCTGGGTAGAGCAGTCAGAGTGACTTACTGACTAACCAAAGCCTTTTGACTACCGTGCTTTTCAGATGTTTATTAAGGCTTGTGCAGGCTGTTACAGCCACTTCCTGTGAAGCTGCATTCAGCTAGAATTGTGCCAGTGTTCTGAGGGAGTGGATGGCTCTGGGCACTCCTCAAGGGATATGTTTTTCATTACAAGGTCTGTAGTTTGATGGTGAGCAGGTCAGTAATGATCAAAATCCTATATCTTCTGACATCTGTTTGGCAGCTTGTTTGAAAACTTTGCTTGTCTCAGATGAGTTCCCAATGGGCAGGTGTCAATCCAGAAATGACTGTGGTATGTGGCACTAATTGACCCCCTTGCTAGTATTCTTACCATAGAAGATACAAAGCATAAAGGACTAATAAGAGCTAACTTGCCTCTTATCCTTTCTGGTCAGGGCTGGATCACCTGCCTGGTGGGGACAAGAAGAGGGAAAAGGAGAACGTTTCTGGGAGAGCTTGCATCCCCCAGTGGCCTGATAGATACTCTGTGGCTAACAGCCATCAGTCTTCCATGATGTTAATCTCTTCCTCAGCCAGAGTCACACTCTGTGTTTACTAAAGGAAAAGTAATTTTAAAAAATACAAATACTTTCCTTCATATTTTGAAAGAAAGGTCCCTTTATGAGTTCTGGAAGAAAGTAAGAATTCTGTGATGAATGTATGTCAAAACTCCTGGGGACCAAACATCCTTTCTTTGAAAGCCAAAGCCAATACCACCAAGATGAAGACTGAAACAGTGTTTCTTGCTTTCAAGCCACAGTGGGGTAAAGATGAATTTGCCCTCCCTGTGCCTGCCCTTGGCTCTGGGGCAGCTGACCCAGACCCACATGTACCTGTTGAACAAACAGCCTGCAGGGAGGGGCTGTGACTGGGCCTGCATTCCATTTTGCTATGGATTTTTTTCTTGTATACAGGCTGATAAAGATCACACACTAGTTGAAACTTTCTGGACAGGAAATAAAAGTTTTAAGAAAAAGCAAAGAGGAATCAGGTTTTCAGTAGGCAACAAGTCTGCCTCAGTCAGTGAGAATACCGTAACACCAGGAGTTGTTCAGCTCAGAAAATATCAATGACCATTATAAAGTATGGTTGATCCTGATTCTCAAAGGTAGTGAATTCATAGCAAATAAGTTGAGTCCTATTCAAGACTTACTTGATAGTTGCTAGCATGAAATTACCAGAGCAGACACAAATGTCTCAGACATGAGAACACTAGGGGAAAACACAGCTGGATTCTGTTTGTGCTGACCAGGAAAATGGAGCTCTCCAACCAAGGGAAAAAAGAGATAGATTTAAAAATAGCACAACCTTCAAATTAAGTGTTTGCTCTCCCTTTTCTACTGAACTTCACTTATGGCTCCTGAAATAGCTCTTTTGTATTAATGGGGATTGGATCTTACTTTATCTAATTCCCAGGGCAAACAGATACTATTGTATTCCAGCTGATGAGAAAAGTCTTAGGCCAAAACTAGCCTACTTTCCTCTTTTACTTTGTTTTTAGGAGGAGTTTGTGAACATCCAGATTATCTGGTAACTTTGATATGACCTTGTCTATTGTAAGTATCTAGTGTAGCTGAGTAGGTGGGTTTGATAAAGCTAGTATGCACAAGGTAATTCAGACTTGTTTGTGTTTGAAAGTAAACTGAAGTAGTAGGGTAAAGCACATATTTTAAATACTGTAACTACTTTTTATTAATGACATATGCGTGTGTTCTTCTTCAGAACAATAGAATCTGACATGGAGTTGATTTGAGTTACTTAACTAGGAACAATATACTAGAATATCTCCAAGTGCTGATCCACTTTAAACATTGCAATAATTTCCAATGAAATATGGCATTCTGCAACAAGTGACCTTATGTTTTCTCATGCTCTGATGAAACTGTTTGGGTTTTTTTAACTAACAAATGATAGAGGCAGAACAATGATTCAGATGATAGTGACCAATACGTTTCAATTTTATTTATAGTTTCCCAGGTTTTGTGACACAAACATTGCAGTTTTGAAGTGCCTGCCTGTTTTTGGTTGGGTTTTTCAGTTTGGGGATTTTCTCTGGGGGGAAGGGGGAGAGGGTAGGGTGTTTTTTTGTGGGTGGGGTTTGTTTGGATTCTTTTGCTTGGGGTTGAGTTTTATCATTTTTGTTGCTTTTTCTCTGTCTAATTTACTAGCCTTTTGTGTGGTTTGAAGGATGGGACTCAAACCTAGCTATGGCATTTCATAATCTCGGTACATATAGACAAATAACAATATTAGTATTTTTGCCCCAATGCAGTTCTTGTATGATGCAGACAGCATGCAAGAAAATTAGTGTAGAATTTGTAAATTAGTTCCTTATAACTGAGAAAGGGGCTTGGACTAGGCTCAAGCAAAATGAAACTGTTGGCTGGGATGGGCATTGGTTTTCGGGAAGAAGGAAGGTAGCAGAGGTAAAGGGACACCCAGCACGGGTGGCTGGAGAACTTGCCAAGCAGATGCTTCCAGCATGGGGGTTTGGGTGAAGGCAGCTCTGACTCGCCTGTGCTAATTGTGGGACTCTATTAACTAGCCTCAACTCTGCTGCTTAAGAGTAGAAGTAGCTGTCGTGTAAACCAGTCTCTGAACAAAAATAGTCTTTTCCCCTTAATAAAGAGCATTTCTGTCAGCAAGAAGCAAACCCTGGGGCAGTGGTAATCATGAGTTAATCACACCATCGTGTGGGGATTAGGCACAGTCACTTCTGTCTCCTTCCTCTGGCACAGGAGGAATGTGCAGCACATGACAGCCACACCCGCTGCTCCTGAGAGCCCAGAGCTCACAGGGCTTGGACCTTGCCTGAGGTCTGGTCTGTTGACGATTTGCTCAGACTCCAGCCAGAAATGCACGTTCCACCTCTGATCCTTTAAAAACATCTGAGGGCATACAGCTCCATGGGCAATTTGGACAGTAATTATATATTGCTTCATATGGAGAAGAGTTTTAGAGTTTTTCTGCTTCATGTGGTGAAGAGTTTTTCTGGCCCTGGAAGGGGCAGAAAAACTTGTATGCAGAGAGCAGTCACCAGAGTCAGAATCCTCTGGAAAGGAAAGCCCAGCAGTGAGGCACACACAGGCCTTCATGAATCACTGCCTGCACTTGGAAAGGGAAAGATGGGAAGCCACTGGTGTACGTACAGAACAGGATGAAGGAGGCTTACCTTGTTGTCTCCCTCATCTCTCCATTCCTCTCAGAGCTGTTAAGAAACAGAATCTTCTATTTGGCTGTAACTGAATATATTTATCTTTGGAAGATTGGCTTTTTCTCCCCCTCTTCCCTCCTCCAAGAAAAGTTGTGTTGCTCTTTGATTCATGACATTGTGTGGTTGCAATCCAACTCTATGTAGTATAATATTCAAAACTGTCTATTCCCTGAAGAGTTGTAAGGAGCACTGCCAATTTATAAATCATGCTTTTGTCTTCCACACATATATATAATCACAAATAACTGCATGTTTTTATTGCATTTTGAATTAGCATATGTTGTAGGTTCAGTGGCATATTGAAGCTAATCTATTTTATCTGATTCACCATTGCTTGTCAAGTGTTCACCCTGCAGAGACATTGACATAAATTACAAGTTTTAACAATATGCATAATAAAAAAAAACTATTATGATTTGCAGGTACACAGAGGAAGTCTGATGTTCCATTTATTTTCTGGTTAGTACAGGCAAATACTACAAACTGTAAAATACAAATATAAAACTCACAGGAACATATATGTTTACAGAAAGGTGGTTTGCATTTTTGTTGCCTTTTTAAAATTTTTTTCTTAAGCACATTTGGAGCTGAACTGTTGATTAAGTTTTTGAACTGATAAACAAAGGAGTATGTTGCCTTTTGCTATCTCTGTGAAGCTGTGTTGCTCTGCAGGCCAGCGAGGGCCACAGCTCTGAAGCCACAGTCAGTGCGTGCCCAGGTCTGTGGCACAGAGTAGGGCAGCCTGGCAGCAGGGATCTGCACCAGTCAGTGCACAGTATCAGCATCCCATGGACAAAGTCCATGTTAGGCCATCTCTGAGTGTCCTCAGGGGAATAAAGATAGGAGGAAGGAATTTCTCAAATAAAGGAATGTGTAACTTTCAGCTGCGAAGTGTATTTGCTGTCAATTTGAAGTACACAGTCAACATTGTGTGACAAGGGAGGCCATGGGGAAGGACATCAGAGACTTCTTTTTCTTTTAAGAAGGAAGTGTCTTTTATGAATTATTTTAAGAAACTCTTGACAAGATGTAGTTTTCTGCAACTGGCAGCAGCCTAATTTCCTGACCCTAATAGCGCACAAGTTGCAATACAGGAGATAGCAATTCCAGACAGCAATGTCTGTGGGCTTTGTGGAGGACAGGGCTTACCCAGGTATTGCCATCTGGGCTGTCTTTCAGCTGCCTTTCAAAATGTTGTCAAATGCTCTTAGAGTTTACATCATAAATGTGTCACTAAAAGAAATAAGTACCCAGAGCTCTCTCCATGGGTTTCAAAAGTGCCAAGCTCTTTTGAGAAATGGCAGTGTCAGGGTAGCACAGCTTTGCCTTGGGTGGCTTCAGACAGGGCTGTGGAGGGGCGAGTGCCAGCCAGCACCCTCCCTGCTGTTCCCAGCCCTCTCTCCTGCTCCCGGGCTGTGACTGGCACAGGGAAGATGCTGTTTGTTGCAGCAGGGCATGCTGTGAATGAAGAGGTCTTTCTCTGTGTTTTGGGGATATTTCTGAATGGGATGTTTAGAAAGTGCTAGTGTGTACATACCTGTTCCCAGTGCAGTATGGGTGACACTGGAGCTGTAGAACTTCACTGATTTTTAGTGAGAGTAATCTGTGTTGCAGTCACAGAGGCTAGTGTCACCAAAGCAAAACACCTGTCTCCTGCCTGTGCTTTTTGAACATTTACTTTTCTTGGCCTCATTTTCAGCAAAAGTAAAGACTTCCACAGGGAATTTCATTTTGATATCAACTGACATTTGTAGCAGCAAGCCTCCTTTTCCCATGCGTCTGTTACTCTGTAAATCACAGATGGGTGGTAGCAATTTAGCTCCATTCAGATCACAGTGCTGGGCAGGCTCTCTGGCTGTATCCAAACTCATTCTTGTCTCTCTTGCAGAATGATGCAATTCAATAGCACAGGACTTTTAAACAACCAAATAACATATTGGGGTGAAAGATAGTGAGAAAGTTAAGTATTTCAGTCTTAAACACCATATTGTGATGTATCAAGGTTAAATTACCAGCCATATTTTAGATTTCTTTAATGTATTCTTATTCAATTGTGGCTGAGTATGAAATACTATTGGTCTAAAAAAAAGATTAATTGTGAGTTGACAGTGGTTGCCCCTTTTGCCAAACTCATTAATATTGTCAGGTTCTGAGTTTTGCCTCTGCTGTTTTTCAGTGGACAGGGCTTAACTGGGCTGTTGTGCTTTGACACAAGTGAGGCAGAGACTCTCACGGACTCCTTCAGAGCAGAGGTGTTTGTCTCAATGTCAGAGCACGTGCCCCAGCCTTCTAAACATACCAAGTAAACACATCTGACACAGCAAAACATACTTGTCTTGAGCTCTCTTAATGTAACATATTTAACATGAGCAATTGCCTCATTTATTTAACAGCATTCATATTAACCCTGTACACATGAAGAATAGAGAACAGCATCTGCAGTAAAATGCCCCCAAATTCTCTCTAATTTTGCAATGGTTCTGGCATTTTCCTGCAGGATTGCTTGCTAATGCTCATACCTTTCCATGAACCACTTCTCAGTTTCCATGTTTTCTCTTTTTTTTAAAGGAATTAGCTAAGAGGACTCCCTCTAAACATCCTGATCACCCAGCTGTCCAGAATGCACTGCAGGCAATGAAGACAGTCTGTACAAATATCAACGAGACCAAGAGACAAATGGAGAAACTGGAAGCCCTTGAACAGTTGCAGTCCCATATTGAAGGATGGGAGGTAGGATGCGGGACCAGCAAGCTCCCTGGAGGCTGTTAACTGCACAGTTTAATGACTCATGCTGTGTACAGGGATTTATTTCTTTTTCTTTTGTGACATGTAAACACTCTTGAAGCTGCGGGCAGCATCACTCAGAGGAATTTAGAATTTAATGTGTATTTTGTGTGTGCAGGCTGGTGCTAAATTGTAGCAGAACAAGATTATGGAAGAAAGGAAGGTGTTAGAGCTAGAATAGCTTCCTAGCTAGAACTAGGAACTGACATTTCTAGTGGGCAGATCTCACTTGAAAGGCAAATAAATCTGGCTGAAATCCTTATGAGTGCATCAGTTATTTCACAGTTTAATGGCAGATAAAATAAGGGCATGTTAGTAAAAGACCTTCATTGTGCACTCATAAAGGAAAATTAATCTCTCTTTTTTATGTTTCAGGGATCAAATCTTACAGATATTTGCACACAGCTCTTGCTGCAAGGGACTTTGTTAAAAATCTCAGCAGGAAACATCCAGGAGAGAATGTTCTTTCTCTTTGATAATCTCCTGGTCTATTGCAAGAGGAAATCCAGGTGAGTCCCTCTGTATTTTCAGTTTTACAATCCAGAAGATTTTGTAGGTGGAAGCTGTGGTCAATTACTGGTCATTCACTGTATTCTCTGTTGCTCTGTAGGGCTGAGTCACAGGTGGAAATTTCCTGTTCTTGACTATTTCTATTACTTAGGCAATAGGAGAGAGGAGTCACCATGTGGTAGGATAAATATTCCAGGCAGTGTCGGAGTGCCCTTCTGAGAAGTGTGCAGTCCAAAGAGGAGTTAAAACAGTGCAGCTAAAGCTCAGGGTGAGTTCTTACAGACAAAAAGCTTCTGAGGGCAGCTGTGTCTCCAGGAATTATGTGAAGATGCCAACTTACATTGTGAAGTTATGCTAAGTGTAAGAGGGTGATGTGAAAAATTATAAAAAGCCAAGATAGGAGAAAGTGGAAGACTAAGCAAACATAAAATAGATGCAGGGCCTAGGGGAGTGAGAAAGAGATGAAGATTTGGCTGCTGCTGTCAGCATTTACAGCCATGTGCTCTGTTTGTTGTCTTCCTTTCTTATCCTGGTAATTTTTTTTGCATCATTCCACCTAATAAACCTTAAGTATTATTAACACCCGCTGCTTGTAATTAAAATAGCAGTGGCAGAGTGGAAGGCAACTTGGTTCTGCAATAATTATACAATATTTCAGTTCCTGAGCTTTTCACCTTCACAACCCCAGTCTCATTCTCATGTCTTGGTCTGTTCTGAATTTACAATGCATTTTCTGCACTCCCTTCTCCTCTTCCTCCCTTTCCTGTAATACAATCCCCCTGCTTCAAGTTATACTTCCTTACTAGTTATGGCCAAATAGAATGGCCAACCCAATTAGTAATTCTGTAAAACCAGTATTCCCTCCAAAGAAAATTCTAATTTCTCAAAATTTGGCTATTTTTATCCCATTTTTTTTTTTCTTTCTCTCTTTTTTTTTTCCCTGGGAAACAATGAAAATTTGGGAACCGTTAAGCTGTGAAAGCTAATTTCAGTAATGTTCAGACTTTTTTTGTGTGTATAATGCTGAATTTATTCAACCTAAATACAAATTATTAGATGACACCTACATTCAAAATTAAATGAAATATTAATGTTTAAATTTAAAAAAAATTACACCATTAAATCTAAAAGACTTAAAAAAGTTATCTGCCTGAAGCATTCTGACTCTGAAATGACACAAAGGAGAGGAAACAGTTCACTTGGACCCTTACCAGATTTACCAAAGTCCAAAATTCTGTATGAAGTGCAGTTCAGAATTTTGTGTGTTTTTTAACAGAAACTATTCCTTAAAAAAACTCCAGTTAAATTGATACTAATCTTTTACTCCTTCAGAGCTCTTAGAAACTGTTTTTCTAGCCTGTTTGTAGTTGAGGTTAGCCTAACTCCAGTGCTATCCAGACAGTTTTCCTGGAACACTAAGATTTAGAAAACAAAATGTTCTAGTGCCCTTTAAGCAGAACTTTTTTTATGCAGGAGACATTACCAAGCTCCTCTGTAGTTTGGCTTGATTTTGGAGGAGCCTGCTGTAACACTTGGATTTCTCAAGGGATTGGTATTGTTTACCTTTGTCTGACAATGTAACTCGAACTGATGGGATGTCAAGGATCTGATTTCCACTAAAAAGCATAATGTTTCATTAAGTCTGCTGGGAGTTGCCTAATGTACAAGATATATTTTGATCACTGAGCTACTTTAATTTTGGATATTTCTGCTGTCTCGCTGCTATTTATAATCAGTCCAGAATGGAAATCAATGTCTTCTCCTCCTTTGTGTTGGTGTGTCCATTTGGCCAGCTGCTCTCAAACAGCTGACATGTTAGTGGGACACATCTTAAAAAAACCTGAAACCCCGTTAAGAAATAGTCTCTGTCTCTGTTCCTAATTTGAGATTAAATGACTTAGTTCTCATCTCACTGTGTTATGCTAACTTACAGAAATCAGTGGAGTATTTCTTGATTTAAAAATGCAGTCAGAATTCAGGGCTCAGTCTTTGATAAGTAATCAACAATGCAGCATTCTGATTTGGACATCATATTTTTTCACAATTACATAAAATAGGAGTAGAATTGTCAAGCCCAGTGTAAGGTGTGTTTAGAATCAGAATTATTTTAGCTCTGCAATAGTTTCTTTTGCAGAAGTGTAGGGAAGTCTGTCAAACTGATCACATAGATTTTTCAGAGCTGAGCATAGTTTTTTGGTTTTAGCAGGATTGTAGACTGCTGTTTAAATTGAATCCTTATGTCAGAACAATATGTTTCATGTAGGGAAATAGGCTGAACAGTTAAAGGGCTTCCCTAGGGCTGGACAGGTTTTCTTTTGACTTAAGGAGTTGTCTTTAGGAAGGGATCCAATAGCTCCAAGATCACAGTCCCTGTCAGGCTGATTGAATATAAATATGCGGTTATCACCAAATGTGTATTTGTCACTAAAGGTGCATGTAAAAGAAAAAAATGTTCAGAAAAAAATGGTAATTCTAATCTCACCTCAGTTTATTATAGGTACTTCACTCTGACAAGAATTTTTTTCCTCACCTGATTTTTACTCCAATATTTCTTGAATCTTATGAGGTACTGGCAAATTGCCACAGCAGAACCTTCACTGGCTGGAATTTGGACCCCTGCCACCTCTTAATGACCATTTGACCAGTTGCGTTTTGGCTTGCATAGCGGGGTTATTCTTGGATAGTAAAGCACAACAGGTGTCACTTGGATGGTTTTAAACCCATTTTAGCCATAAAAATCAGAACATAGCTAGTAATGAAAAGTGTTCCTGAATTCAACAGAGACACTATAAAGCTTATGGATAAGGATGTAAACTTGGGTGCAAAATTGCCCCATCAGAATTTTCCCTACAACAACATGTAACACGTGTGGCAGGCCGTGTGACACTGTCCTCTTTATGTAGTTAATTTCATATTTGAAGTTTGGTGCATACCACAAAATGATCACAGCTTTAGGCAAACAGAGGAGTCAAACGTAATGTTGTCAGGTGATGCTGCAGTTGGCATCCCAAGGCCATGTGCTGTTCATGGACATGTATTTCAGTAAGTCATCAAGAACGTAAATCTCAAAGCCACCCTCATCTTCACATAATCTGGCAAAACAAGCTTGTTATTGCTGTACTAACACTGGTACACACCTACCTTGGAAATCTGAATGAGTATTCCAATTATTTAAGAGGTGTGGTCAGATACCAGCAGTCACTATATTGGAATCCTCCTTTAATAGTCATATCTCAAATTTATTTATTCATATATATGTTAGACTGTTTGCTTATGTGTTGTAACAGTCTTCATCCTAATTGCAGAGTTACTGGGAAAAAAACATCTAAAAGGACAAAGTCAATCAACGGGTCCCTTTATATCTTCAGGGGCCGAATAAATACAGAAGTCATGGAAGTAGAGAATGTGGAAGATGGAACAGGTAAGTGACTAAATATTGTCTTTTAAGAACACGGCAAGTTCAGATCTTATGTTGGAAGGAGGTGCAAAAGTACTTGTCCATCTCCTTCAGTGAAATCTGAAGCAATTTATGGAACTTGTAGCACCTTCGTTATTGGACCAACTTACGTGGTTGAAAGACTGGATATGCTTTTAGGCACTAGTCCTTCCTTCTGAAATGACCTTATTAAGAGTATATGTTCCCAGAAGCTTGTCTGTTTTTGGGTCCTAATCCAAGTTAATTTAATAAAAGTTACTTCTGTCTTCTTTCCATCCTTTTCTTTTTTACATCTTAAGCCATTACAGCTAAAATAACAGAATTTCTGGATCTTCTTCTCATTTAGAATGCTACTAAATACTAGTCTTAGTATCCAAATTAGTAGCATGGAATGTGACCATGAACAAAATACAGGAATGGCAGTTCTGTTATGATTCTTGTATCCTGACACAGCCAGGAAGACTGGGTGGGATTCTGATTCCATCCATAAAGGCCACACCACCGCTGCCCCTATTGTAATAAGCCTGGAATTAGTTTTATGTCCTTTAAAGAGTCGACACATGATTTCCATGTCACGGAGACAGAAATCCTTACAGTGCAGGAAGATAGTGTGTCCCCAGAAAATTCAGAACAAATACCCTGAACAAACATCATAGACTCTTCCACTAATGGCCTTGTATTTAAAAGACTTTAGTTCTTCTGAGGTGAAATCAGCAAGTGATTAGGACTGAAGCATTCAGTCAGTTTGAACAGCCTGTTGTTACTAGTACTTCCAGAGTGGTAATACAGCTGGTTCCATGGGCAGTCAGTAAGGAACACCTCAGGAATCAAGCTCTTCAAAGAAGATGAATTTACTGAAAGTATCCCACACTGGTTTGGTTAAAGGAGCAGGCTTCCTGCTCACCGTGTGCTTTGTGCTTGGGTCTTTTGCAGCAGATTACCACAGCAACGGCTACACAGTGACAAATGGCTGGAAGATTCACAACACAGCCAAAAACAAGTGGTTTGTCTGTATGGCCAAGACTGCCGAGGATAAACAGAAGTGGCTGGATGCTATAATCAAGGAAAGGGAGCAGAGAGAGAGTAAGTGGATGATGTATTTTGTACTGCACTGAATTAACTTGTAGGACAAATGTATATGTGCATACATGTATCTGAGAGAAAGAGAAAAGGTTGCATATTTTCCTCTATGGAGGGAATTAAAATCTGTCCTTAATGTTTTCCAAAAGCTAAGAAACAGCTCTGAGGTCTCAAAAGGTTCTTGATTCATTGCAGTATCTTACCATAAAGCAGTTAGGATGAACTTCTCTTCCCAAAAAAAGCACAGTTCTCCTTTTATCTAGCTTTACACCGATCACTTAAATTCTGCCTAATGTCAGTCTCTGCTAAAATTAGGCATGAAAGTAAAGGACCACTTCAGGCTGCCTGTGCTCAAGCTAGTCTTGGAGGAGTCTGAAATCTTTGTCTCTTTTGGACTCCAGAGTTGCCCAGATTTGCAAGTTCTAGAGTAACATATCCAGAAAATGATGTGTTCAGGCTAGAAGACATAAATCATCTACAGCACCAAAACAGCTTTTGCGAATGCTGTCCTCCTAAAGCAATTTGCAAATCTAAAGAGAACTGGGCCAGCAAATGCCAGCTATGAGGATAGCTATAACAGAGACACCTGCTGTTTTCAGAGATCATCCCCCTGCCTGTAGCAATTTTTAAGTTAGCCACCCTATGTACTTGGGAACTTGTACAAAGTGAACATGAAATGTTTTTTATATTCAATTATCAGTCATTCTGTAAGTCATGCAGTATTTCTTTTATTTACTGGATAATATGATTGACAAACACTATTTTTAGCTTAATGGTATTAGTAAATAGGCTAATTAATAAAGGATGAGAAAATAATGTGCCTGCCCAATTTTGATTTATTCACAAATGTGAAATTGATTTCAGCAGTTTTGTATTTTTGGCTTCAAGTAATAGAACATTCAAAAAGTGTCCTGCTCTTCCAAGCATTTAAATACCTTTTACAAGGCTTATGCTTGAAGTTATTTCAGGTTCACAAGTGAAATTGCCACAGGAAATCAGTTTCAGAAGGTTGAGAATCACAGACTCATTGAGTGGTTTGGACTGGAAGCAACCCTAAAGGCCATTTAAGGCCATGGGTGGGGAAACCTTCTGCTATCCAAGGTTACTCCAAGCCCCATCCAACCTAGCCTCAGACACTTTCAGGGCTGGGACAGCCACAACTGCTCTGGACACCCTGTGCCAGGGCCTCCCCACCCTCACAGGGAACAATTCCTGCCCAATATCCCATCCAGCCCTGCCCTCTGGCAGTGGGAGCCATTCCCTGTGTGCTGTCCCTCTAGCCCTTGTCCCCAGTCCCTCGCCAGCTCTCCTGGAGCCCCTTTAGGCACTAGAAGAGGCTCTCAGGTCTCTCTGGAACCTTCCCTTCTCCCGGTGAGCACCCCCAGCTCTCCCAGCCTGGCCCCAGAGCAGAGGGGCTCCAGCCTAGAAGCAGCTCCGGGGCCTCCTCTGGACTTCTCCAGCACCTCCACATCCTTCTTATGTTGGGGGCCTCAGACTGAACACAGCACTCCAGGTGGGCTCCCACAAGAGCAGAGCAGAGGGGCAGAATCCCCCCCTCCCCTGCTGCCCACTCTGGGGCATCAGCCAGCCCACAGGGGGTTTCTGTGTGGCAGTGCATGTGGCTGGGTCACGTCCAGCTTTTCATCCACTTGCCCTCATAAGTGTTTCTCTCCAGGGCTGTTCTCAGCCAATTCTCCCCAGCCTGTATTTGTGCTTGGGATTGCCCTGACCCATGCTCATCTTGCTTTGGACTTTCTTCATGTTCTGGAAACCATTCTGTTTTCTGTGGTATGATATAAGCATAAGTTTAAAGCTGCTTTTTAAAATGTGGAAGAAAAGCTGCATCTTGGTGGTGCTAAACTTGACAATGACAGTTTTGTACTCAGATAAAAAAAAAATACCTAATTTCTCCCTTAAATGGAAAATAAGTCAATAAATTTTTGTGTTTCTACCATTTTTGCTGTTTGGCCTCAGCTTTTGACTTCAAGCAAACATTTTATTTGGTGTTAAAGATCTGAAGGAATTTCTGCTTTATATTCCAGGTTTGAAACTGGGAATGGAGAGGGATGCATATGTCATGATTGCAGAGAAAGGAGAGAAGCTGTACCAAATGATGATGAGCAAGAAAGTGAACCTTATCAAAGATAGGAGAAGAAAATTAAGTACTGTTCCCAAGTGCTTTCTTGGCAAGTAAGTGGTATTTGAATTGAAAAGGTCTTTCACGCCAATTAATGGACTCTAGAATTTCTGGGGATGGCATTGTGAACAGATCAGATGTGCTTTGATGCAGCTTAATTAGGAGGACTATAAGCCCCATTACAGTAGTGATTTATTAAAAAATAATCATTGATTTTTGTTTCACACCATATGCAGGCTGAATAGTGAGACAGCTCACTCTGTTTTATAGTAAGTCATAACAGCTGCTTCAGATCAGCAAAAGGAGTAAGAAAACTACCTTAAACTCCCACAAGCTCCAGGCTGTTGGTGGCCTAATTTGGACTCTTTTGTATACAAGCAAATGCTTTCCAGGTGATACTTAAATCCAGCAGAACTGTCCAAGCCTCAGGACTGTATTTAGAAGTTTTCTGTTTGTCAGTGTAAGAGGCACCAATGAAATTTTATGCATCACGTGACCTGATACGTTTGTTAGAAGTATAGGACTTCACTGGCTGGAAAAAAACACTTTGATTCAGCTAGATATTACAAAATAATGACAAACCAATTCTGAAGGATGACGTTCTGGCAGCAGAAGAGACTCTGTGGGTGTCTTGGGTCAGTGATTGGCAATGGCAGCAGTGGGGCTGCTCTAGGGACGTGTCCTGTGTGGCACAGCACTCAGTAGCTGACCTAGGAAGACTTTTCCGCCTCAGCTGTTAAGGATTGAAATGATCAGCTGTGGGAAGAAAAAAAGTTCTGAGGCAGTTATGCGTTCATTTCCCTTCCCTCCCCAGTCTCTGTAACAGCAGTTTGCAGCAGCATTGCCAGTGCACAGGGCTGGAAGTGTCTTTCTGCCTGGCAGAAGGCAGCATAGGTTGGTGATGCTTCAGCTAGAAAAAAAGTTTCTTTATATTGGAGAAGTAGTTGCTTTTTTCTTCTTCACACACATCCTCCACCCCCCCAGTTGATCTTGTTGCATTAAAACGGAAACCTTTTAGAGCTGATAATGGCAGTTCTTATTTTTCATGCAAAAAGAAGTACAAGGTCAGAAACTTATGTTCTTCCAGTGCTGTTATGTATGAGAATATTGTGCTTAGTTTCAACTCCTATCCAGGATTTCCTGCTACTACTTTTCCTTTTAAAATGTCTGTTTGCTTACAGTCTGTCCTGCTCAATACCCTCGGTTTGCTTGACAGCCACCTGATATTCCAGTAGGGAGGACTTGACCTACCTTTGCTAATGGCTAACTGAGCCCAGACTGAGATACCTACAGGTATCCTGGTCTCTTACAAAAGGATTATTTCTCCTAATGTTCCAGCTGTTCCCACAGCAAATAACTTTGCTGATATTTTTTCTGCATTCACTTGTTGGTATAGTCCTGGGAAACTCAGCTGAGGGGCCCAGAACTGGACACAGCACTCAAAGTGCAGCCTCACCAGTGCCACTAATCTGGCTTTAGGGGCTTCACAAAACTGCACTGGTTTCCATGGGAATCTCCTGGCATAGTTGAATAGATTCTGCTGCTTTTTTCTATACTATGACAGCTACAGAGTAGCCCCTCAGCAAACCAAAATTTTCAGTCCTGAAGTTGTCTTGTTATTCTAAAGGCAAAATGCAAATAATGCCTATAGCTTAGATCAGTCAGTGCTGATAAATACAAAGAGACTAAAAATACTTCAGTTAAAGCCCACAAGTGGATACTGGCTTTGTTAAGCAGCAACCTTCTGCACGTTGGCAGTCACCCAAGTGTTTTATTGAACTCACATTTCCCATAAGTTGCTCTACTTTCATATGTACCTTTTGTTCTTCTCCATGACTGTAACACATTTCTAGCATAACTGCTAATTAACCTGGCAAACAGCTCAGTCCTCTGGGGCTTTGACAGAGCTGGATTCATCAGGCTTGCTGTGGCTACTTTTTTGCACTTCCTTTCTAATGAATAGCATCCTACATATCTATCCATTTTTTGGCTTTTATTATTCCTATATGTGCAGCTCTGCCCCTCAGAGAGGTTTTGTTTCATGCTGCATGAGCAGCAGATGAGACTTAGCATCTTCTGTGTATAAATTAGAAGTGTGCTGTATGTAATGTGCCAGGCACCACCTCCAGAAAATTACCTTAAATTAACCTGTCAGTGGGACTCATGCTCTCTGTTACTACTCTGTGCTTGAATTCAGTAGGTTGAGTCTTCTGTCCTAGGTCCTACTGTGATTGCATTAAAGCAAATCCAATTACACCATGGAGCTGGGGACAGAAATCAAACCCAGTGAAGGAAGGATGAGTGTGTGTAATTAAGTCAAATCATGAACACTACTTGGATAGCTAACTTGGAAAGAAGTAGCTGGGAAGGGAGGATACGTTACTGTTGAACTTGATTTAGGGTCCTCAATCTCACTTGCTAATCCTTTCCCCCATGGATGTCTGGATTGCTCCATAAGATAAGGATTTGCATCATCCTTACAGATACAGGCGGGTCATCTTTCCTTTTGTGTGCACACTGTCAGTGAGCTTAGGACAATGATGGGAAGAGGCTAAATCTTCTGCAGAGCATTTCCTCCAGGAATGTAGGAAATGAAGCCACTGGGTAGAGGTGCCATTGCTTACAACAGTTTTCACACTTGCTTGGAGGAGAGTCTCCTGTGGTTGGCTGTTGACTCGCAGAGGCATGTGCCTGCTGCCACTTGGAGCTAATTGTGTGTGTTCTGTTCCCCTTTGCAGCGAGTTTGTATCCTGGCTCGCTGAGATTGGAGAGATAAGCAAACCAGAGGAAGGGGTCAACCTGGGACAGGCATTATTGGAAAATGGAATCATTCATCATGGTGAGTGTGCCATGTCATAAAAAGATACCAGATTTCAGTAATACCCTGGAAATAGGGGTGGGAAACTTACTGAAGCTGTTCACATGATGTTCAAATACTTTCTGCTGCCATACCCATCAAATCCTTAAAATGTTTAGTGATTTTTGGGATTAATGAGTGGGCAAATTTATGCCATGAAAAAGAGAACTTGTTTGGTATCCAGAAAGTGTTTGTGTCTGCAGTTGCTTGATTTCTCTGCGACATTTCAGTTGGGGAATATATCAAATATTCCTTTGTACTATGTGTGTTTAAAAATGTGTTGCAGTCCATAAATACAGCTTTGCACATGAGTCATCAGCAATCCAGAGAAGAGTGGAGTGGTTCTCTTTTAGACCAGGGCACAGGTGATGGGTCATTCAAATGACTCTGCCTGTCACAAAAGAAAGAGATGATGGAGGGTTTGTTGTGTTTCCAGCTCATTTGGCAAGAATGTCTTTCTTTAAAATAGTGAGGGACCTTATTTCTTCATCTCACCCAGCTGATGACCTTGAAGTGTTGTGATGAGGTGTTCTAGAAGGGTAGGACAGCATGTACAAAAGTGCTGCATGACTGAAGTATGCTTGTTTGAAAATTTTCTGTGCTACCTGCATTTCTACTAAAAGGTCATTTTCCAGATGACATTGTTTAAATTCAGATTTCTCCTGCTGTTTTGTACTGTTTCCATATTGTGTTATACAGACAGAGCAACTCAGTCCTACTCTAATTAAACAGCATATATCCCGATTTCAGCATTCAGGTGAGTTTAGCTGCAAAATGCACATCAAAGGAATACTGTAGATGGGTCTTAAGTCACCAGTGGTGACTGCATTTTCATACAGTCTCTTCGAAATCAGTTTAAATAAGGGAGCCATTTAATTAGACTAGTCTTGCTTTAATCTCTTGGTTACCTAGCACCACAAGCTTGTCTTTCAGGTGACAGTAACATTTTAAAGAAATTGTGTATGTTAGCTTCTTTTAATTAGCACATGGAGTAATCTGTTATAAGCAGTCCCATAGTCCTTCATGCACATACGCTTCCATCCCCACATACCAAGATGTGCTTTCAGGCACACTCAGACTTTGAAGAGTTTTGAGCATGAGCTCAAAAGTGCTAAACACTTTTGAGAACTTGGTTTTGGAGAACTGAAGCACTTTGGCTCCAGCGTGGAGGGATCCCTCTTTAAATGAGGAATGCTCTTTGCACTCACACCCTTACTGACCTACATTCTGAATGTGCACACATGCACTGCTGGTGCAGAAAGCTCTCCTGAGACTTGTTATATCATGTGACTGTTTACCTTGCCATAAGTTCATACTTTGACACTTTCATCAATGCTTTTTTTTTCCTCTTAACTCAAATTTACCCTTCAAAAGTTGTGCTGCTAGATCTACTGCTCTCCTTATTCAAATGCCCTCGGTAAGATGCATCTGTTTTGGTTTTAGTGTGACCTCAGAGTTCCTGATGTTCATGTTTTCAATGAAAGTTACTGTTAAACATTGGAAGGTACTTGTAATAAAAAGCATGAAAGTATCCTGTCTCCTAATGTAGCAAGAGCCAATAAGCAGCATAATGAGGCTGTTAACCCCATTCTGCATTAGGCAATTATATTTTATTTTTCGTTTTCATTTGGCATAATGTCATTGCTCTCTCAGCCTGCCTGAGAAGTAGGGTCATAGAAGATTGCTAAATGCTGAGCACTGTGTGTTTTATCCTGAAATTTCCTCCTTATATTCTTTAGTTCTGGCTATTTTATCTGGGACTGCTGATGGGGAAGTTCCTGTCATAGGGCACAGAAGTGATCAGAACCTGATCTGTGTGCCAGACACAGAAGACACTTTCTGCTAACTCAGTTCTCAATTGGATTTAGAAATACAGAATCAATTTGATTTAGAAATTCATAAATCCAGAGCCTGTAGACACTTGAAGGAGTCAATAAGTTGCACATCTTAGAGCTTCAACTGTAGACAAAAGGGGATACATCAAATCCTGCAATTTTTTTGATCCTGTGAAATTAAGGGAAAATATTATCAGAAGCAGGAATCTGAATTATAGACCAGGATGTCCTACATAGTGAGGGAAGGTCTTAAGAATCTCTGGTGTCTGCCCTCAGAACAATTATCCTACTCACTCTGCAAGAGGCAGACTAAATCTCAGACTGTGTCCCACCCAGTACTTTGGAATCTACCTAACCCAGGAGATTGTCTTCAGTCATCCAGAGGAGCCAGTTTTCTCAGGTTAATCAGATGCAGGTTAAGATGCATCTTAAATAGTG
Organism: Peucedramus taeniatus; assembly: GCA_013400575.1. Classification (NCBI taxonomy): domain Eukaryota; kingdom Metazoa; phylum Chordata; class Aves; order Passeriformes; family Fringillidae; genus Peucedramus; species Peucedramus taeniatus. The sequence goes on along the minus strand of WBNO01003424.1, from coordinate 186,125 downwards.
TAAATCCATATTTCCTCTCAGTTCATCAAATGGTGCATCCAATGTATTCAGGAGTGCTCCGGCACCGAGATCTGATCATGGGTTTGGGATGCTGGCAAAGGCAGGGAAGACTGCAGAGACTCAGCTACCCTACCTTACCTGTTCTCCAGATTTCCTCCTCCTCTTTATTGTTGGAACTGGCTGCCATTAAAACAGGGTGGGAACAATGGCATTTCTCTGCTACATACTGTAAAATCTGCAAGATACTCTATTACTTTGTTTTAATTTGCACAGTTCTTGGCACTTTTATACTTAACTAAATTACCATCTTCAGGATGAGGGTTTCCCACCTCCACCTTCTGTGGAAGTAGTTTGCCTTAGAATAGTGACTGGATAAACCTACATGTAATTGGATATAGACTTCAACCATCTTCCAGTCTGATGCATTGGATAAATCTGAATCTGAGTATGTTTTTTAAATATTTCCTGACTTTGGCCAATGCTTCTTTTGAAATTGCTCTTGATCACATTGAAACATCTTTTGTGTCCTCACCTTTAAAGCCCATCAACAGATAGCATTGCCCAATAAGATTTTAACTGCTCTACTGTGGAATAGCTTTTCTGGGTGAAAAAAAAAACCAGTCTATTTTTTAGAAGGAACTCATTGATAACTATAAGAGCCATGATAGAAGAATACCTCTGGCAGCTGTAGTTCCTGCCACCATCATGCTTCTGCTTTTGGAGTTGCAGGGTTTTGGGCAACTGCAAAAAATGGCTATAAGTGCTGTGATAACTGTTGTGGGAATTTGCAACACTGTTCAAAACTCATTGAGAAGGGCCAGATGTTCCAAATACTTTTCACTAGGACTGTCCCTTCAAACACTTACTTAAACTGAATCTGATGTAAAATTTTCAAAATCCAATTTTTATCCACTGGCCTATAAAGAACATGGTGGGGACAGAAGACAATTTAAATTATCATGCTGATGTTTTAGTTTCAGATAAGCACCAGTTTAAGAATGAACAGGTGATGTACAGGTTTCGCTATGATGATGGAACATACAAGCCAAGAAGTGAATTGGAAGACATCGTGTCCAAGGTTTGTATCATCATTCTCAGTTGGGGCTTTGTGATTTGCATCAAGAAATGTTGTGTGGGACATTGCTGTAGCTGTTGATCCGTGTTGTACTGAGCTGCCCATCCTAATGCCACAGGAGACATTTGCATTAGGGAGAGGAAGAGTTTAGCAATAAACAACAATACAGTTGTGACTGCACCCAAAACTGCTGATTGCAATCCCAGTAGAGTAACAAAAGGTCTTAAAACAGTAGGTGGTAACATGTCTGCTGCAAATCTGGGCATTATGGCTCAGGGGGATAGAAGAGATCAATATTTAACCGTTCCTAATAATTGTTTGTCAGATGAGTTCTGTTGATCCCATATTTGTCCACATACCTTTTAATAAATTTGATTTTTTTCTTGTGAGGAAGGATTAATGGAGAAAATGTTGGAATGGAGGTGATTAGAGGTAAAAACAGATTTCTGGCTGTTGGAAGCCAGGAAAGAAGAAAGAATGTTTGACAGAGAAGCTAAATGAACTGTTTTGAATATCAATATTAATAAATAAAAAATTCCATCTGAGTAGAGACATCAGTGTCCAGGTTTTGTTAGCATTAGCTAGTCAGTGTTTCTTTAAAAAGGAAAAGCTGCTAACACTGCATCTTCCTTTCTTCAGGGGGTGAGGCTGTACTGCCGACTGCACTGCCTGCATACTCCAGTGGTCAAGTAAGCTCCCATTGGTGATCCCCTTGTATTTATTATCTGGCTCTGTTAAAAGGATGACGTTACTATTGAAATCCTTCTTGTTTCTTATTATAAGCAATACTTTTCTGAATTTTCTTGGCTTTTACTGCCCTTGCATCTCCACAGCTCAGATCTGTAATTGCAGTGCTGCTGCTAGAGGATGTTGGAACTGGGGATTCAGGGAGAGTGAGCAGCTGGGTATGGTTACAGAGCCTCTGATTCAGGGCAGATCATGTGGTGGGGATTGTAGTTGCTGTATTATTTGGGTTATAGAAAATGTCAACAGATGCTGAAGTGATGTAAACAGATTCCAGTGTGGTGCTAGGATTCTGTCATTCAGAGCACCCTAAACAAACTAAAGCCAGTCTGAAGCAGAATAAAAGCTGAAGCTGTAATTTGAAGAAACCCTGAAAGTTTTGTGTGGTATCTTAAGAACTTGGCTCTGTATAAATAACTGCTGAAGAATTGAGATAGTCTACAAATGCTAGGTAACTCTCTTCCCAGAGCCCAGGAGATGATTTTCAGATGTTGTTTACCTTACTGTGACATCAGATGAACATTTCTGGCCTAGAATGAAAACCACCCTGAACTCTGTAGTTGTTCTGTTTAAGTATTTGTGATAGAAGATTAGGCCTTTTCATGTAGGATAACTTAATTTTTTAAAAATAAAAAACTGACAAGAAAGAAAAAACCTCTACTGGAGATGGCTGGATTCCCAAATTCAACAAAACTGCCCTTTGTCCATGAGTTGTACAACTGAATTTTTACTGAAAGATGCCACTGTCATGCTAAAAGGAGGTGCAATGACAGTTACAGTTTATAAGTCATAAATTTGCATCATTAGAACTCTGGGTTTTTCTCCCAGAATAACTGTTCTACAATGGCACAGATTTCACTTGGCCCAAAAGGTGTGGAGAGGTCAGGAAAACATGATGCTGCCAGTGGCAGACAAATGGTTCTGTAGATGCACGTGTGTATTTGCACGTACACACTGCACCCCTGAAGATGGCAATTCATATGCAGAGTAGAAATGATGGGATGTGAAGTTCAAAGACTGTCCCTGACCTCTGGGTACCCACAAACTGAAGTGGATCTACTTTAATGCTTTAAGGAAATCAATAAGAACAAAATAACTCCCGCAGGCCCATCTTGTGGTGTTTTGTCAATGTGCTATTTTTCTAGTAGCTTCCCAGCTGGAGAATCTTCTCATATCAGGATTAATCTGTGCTAGTGACATCGTGAACACAAACTGTGTATAATCAGTGAAAGGTAACAGACTCTCAGAAGTTTTAGGATCCTTCTGAATGGACTTAATTCTCAGTATGTTTAGGCTTTTAGGCTCTTCTTCCTGCCTTTCTCTTCCTTATTCCTTCTTCCTTTTATAGCCATGTTAGAAAACCTAATCTCGCAGGCTGGCATTGTTTTGTCTTCTTATCATGATTTTTTGCCTCTGACAAGCTTCACCTTAGCCTAAGGAAAATAGCTTTTGCCAAGTTTGTTGCCATTACTTTGTGCTGTGCCTTTGGATCACTGCTTTATCTGGCATCTTAGGACTGCTGATGCCTTCTCTCATGCTGCCTTTTCTCATGCTGCCTTTTCTGGCACAACCTTCCTTCTAGAAAACTGGCAAAGCTGCTTGGAGTAGCAGGTACATGTGCCACAGGGATCTGGAGGAATCACGAATTCAAAACTGTTTTATTGACAACTTTGAGATACAATTCTACTTAGTTTTATTCCCTGGAAGCCTTGGAATTTCCAGTAGTCTTTGCCTTTATATTTTTCCTCAAGTAAAATCTTGACACCCTGGTACTTTGAGGGCAAGATGATGTACACCACTGGAAACAAATAATGCTACTTTAGGGATTGAAGTATAAAAAGTAAAACATTTTGAAAATTCCGAATGTATCTCTGATATACTTCTGGGAAGTTGTGAGGTGAGAGAACTTATTCCCACTTAGGTATGTGATGGACAATATGTCAGTGTATTGCTGGGCTAGACCCTCTGAAGAGTATTCTATTCCTCTAGTTTCAGTGAGGCAGCAAGGTTATGCCAAAATTTCAATGGTTCCCACCTCTGTATTTGACTATTCACCTGAAGTTCATAGGTCTGGATAATGTTCTATGTTTCATGTTCTGCTCCTGTTCAGGGTAGATTGAAATGGGGAGAAAAGAGAGTGAGCTAAAATTGATCTGACCAGCACTGACCTGCAAGCAGGGAAAGACGGCCTTGGACCAAGATTGATGGCAGCTTATCAAAACTGTCAGCATCTCTAGGAAAGTTTTGAGATTTACTTCTCACCTGGAACCACCTACTCATTAGTGCTCAATATTTTAATGTTTTCCTTTATTGTGCTGACATTTCAAAATCACATTTTCCCAAGTGAGAATAAGATAAGAGTGTGAGGGGAAATCTGCACAGAAAACTCCTACAGATTTGTGCTGTGTTTAGCGCATTACTGGAAGGCAAGTTGAAAACTGTGTGTAAGCACTATGAGGAAAGCTTTTTTTCTGAGGACACATATTACTGGAAATGCTGTCATGTTTCTTGGTTTTTTTCCAAGCTCTGAAAGTCCCACTTTTCTTTCTAATTTCTCACACCCTGCATTCTGCAAACACAGACATTTCTGCTGCATTTATTTACAAAAGCCAGTCACAACACATTTGTATCTGTAGATGATTAGTAAAAGGAACAGGGTTGGGTAGGATGGGTTTTAGATGGCGTTTGGATATTAGATTTTTAGGAAAAAAGGCAGTATTGGATAGCGTGATGCTAATGAAAGAGGCTGATTTGACCGAACTGAAGAATAAAGTCCTGTCTTGGCCTGCCTCATGGATCCATTCGGACTGTAAAACAGCCCCAGAGGCTGCGCTTCCTTCTACAGTCATGCCAGTGGAGCTCAAGCTTCAAATACAAGGACCACCCCAAGGGTGAGAGAGGAATTAATTCTTCATACCCATTCAACATTTGGCCTCTCTACTGAGACTCTCAATGAGAGGGAGCCAATTAATGCAAATTAATTGTGGTAATGGCTTTTGTGATGTGGAAGTAGGACCTGGATCAAGACCATGAAACTTATTTCACATAGGCCAGTAAACAGCCTTAAAATGGCTTTTATGCTCTTCCAAACTGGATTAAATCCAGTGACCTTGGAGGTGAAAGGTGTTAGAGCCCAAAGTCCTGAGCCACATATACCGCTTGTATTTGTATAAAAATTCTTTAGAAATATTTCACAAAGGGCTAAAAACATCAGTTATCTCCATGGCTTTGAGAAGAGAAATGGAAGAAAACTGCAAAAAGCATCAAGTTACAATAGGGTTCCTTTTCCTTCTTGTAGGAGCACTGCTGTTCACTGCTGTTCTCTGCAAGGGCTGGGTGTGAGCTGGTGCCAGTTGTGTTACAAGAACTAAATGCAACCCTTCTTATTTACAAAGACTGAAATTATCTAATTCCATAAAAGGATACTGCATATTATATTTGTCTGGCTATTATGTGTTATTTTACTAAAGGAAGTGAAATCTGAACAAGTGTGGAAAATCTCTCTTGACAAAACAGACTAAAAGCTGCCTCATTCCATGAGCCTCACAAAAAGAAGGCACAGAGGTAATGTTAAGAGTCCCTGTCTACGAATACATTAATAGGTAAATGCTAGAGAAGAATTATTGATGCTTATAGGTGGGACTGGTACTGAGGCAAAGGATGTAAGCCGGACATCAGTTATCCAATGGATTTTGGATAATTTCCAGCCAAAAAAAAAATTTCCAGCCAGAAAAGTGTGATTTTTAGTGGGACTGCTGGTGGCAGTATTCTAACATGAGTTACAGGAGCAGCTTAGGACATCTGTGAAAAGAATCTTCTGGTTGCCTTTGGCAGGAATGTGAACTCCCTGAAAATGGCTCAAAACAACATCTAGAGAAATTTTAAGTAACACTGCTTTGTGTTGATCTGAAGTATCTTCCTAATTCAAGCTGCTAGAGAAGTTTAAAACTTTCTAGAGAGAAGAGATGGCTGCTTATCAGTACTAGATCACAATAATTTATATAGGTTTTAGAGTGTAAAAGAAATGTATACCTTTTTGTCCTGATTTTCCCTGAATTCTCTTTCTTAATTAGAGACCGTGACTACCACCTAAAGACATACAAATCAGTAATTCCTGCAAGTAAACTGGTGGACTGGCTCATTGCACAGGTAAGAGATGTTTTAAGATACTCTCTTTGCTAAGAAGCGCTTCATAACCCTAAAACTTTCCTTTTTCAATTTATCAGTGGAAAATTCAAAAGTGGTTTGGTTGATGTTCTTGCCTGAGTGCATCTGCTTCCTTTCCTCCTCCAAGGGAGCTGAAAACCGTCTTGGTCTGAGACCATCTTAATTGCTGGGTTTACACATCCCAAAGCCACCATGATTAGGGCTTTAGACATCATATCATTACCAAAACCAGACAGCAATAATAATAATGGTAATGGTGGCAGTAGTAATAAGACTAATAGTAATGTCCTCTGGACATGCTTCTTAGAACACTGTGGTACTGACTGTAAGCTGTTTCTGTAATTCTGATGACTCAAATGGAGAGACTGTATGGAATAAACCTAAGTTAGCACGTCAAAATTAGTGTATCTAGTTTCACATCTAGTTTCTGTATGAAAAGATTGACACATTTTGTCAAGATTGATGATTGTAAATGGCTTTATTTTCTGAAGATTTTCATTACTGCCTTTATTGTATTTGGACAAATACCTACGTAACATTTAGAAGTTCTTAGTGAGCTGAAAGAATTTAAGCTATATTTTCTAATTAGAGAGTGCTATTTTGCTAGGGGAATGTTTTGAGGCCAAGGTAACGTCATCGAGAGTAGCCAAGTCTAGTTTAGACCCTTCCTGTGCAAAGATTTTGTTGCCTAGAAGAAACATAGACTGCTAAAGGTTTAAGATGGTAATATTAGAAGGCATTTCTCCTCCAGTTTATTTACAGTTGAAAGAAGAAACTGGATTTTTAAATCCCAGTCTCTGTAGAATAAACTACCCATTTGTCCCATAAAATAACACAATGTGATTGTTGAGCATTGTCTCATGACAGGATGTTGAAAATGAGAGAAGACTTGTAATTAGTTCATAGTAAAAGTTAAACTTCTGGTTTCTTACACCTGTTTTCTTAGCTTTCCTTGTGTGATTACATAGTCATGCAATTCTTTCAGAGCTACCTTGATGCCTTTTCTACCGAGATAACAGTATTTAGTTCTTAATATGTAAATGTTGTGCCTTTTCTGCTCTCAGCCTCTTTAACAAAAGTTAGTAGTGCTGTGGATTGGCCAGAGCTGATCCTGTTTTATCCTGCATTTAAATAATACTGATACACCATAGTGATGGGCTTTGCCAGTGTTTGCTTGGCAAATAACTACTGCTCTCCTTAGCAGGATTTGAACTTGGACTGATGTTCTGCTGACAAGATCAGAGGGTGGTTGAAACACTTTGTTTTTGCTTAAAACAAAGTCAGTACACTACCCTGCAGCTGCTGTGAGAGCTTTTGGGCTCTCACAGATAGAGGGGAGAAGAGGTATAATACTTGTGTAGGATACAGCTTCTTGTTAAATAGGACTGAAAGTAATACACTGAAATTGCTTCTGTTGCCAAAGGAGCAGGTGCCCTCCCTGCTGGAATGAGCTGAGCAGCTGCTCTCACTGAGATAGCAGACACCAGGTCCCCCTGTGTCCCTTTGCTCATCTCGCATCAAGGGACCAGTGTTAACAATCTTTGTAAGACCAGTACTGCCTTCTGATTTTTAGCAGCACTATTTATAACTTACTTGTCTGCCTAAAAAGTACAACCATGTTTGTAAAGTCTTCACTTGTGGCTGCAAATTAGCAGATATATTGAGAAAACTAGGCATTTCTTGTATTTAACTGAGTTGTAGACATAAAGCTTAAGGCTGCAGGGTAGTCTGTAAATTTGCAAGTCACCTTGGTACCTGTTTTGAATGACTACACTCAAGGCTTCAGGTAGTGAGAAACAGAAGCCTTTGTAATCTGCTGTGTAAGCAAACTGCCACTGTAGTTTTAATCTGTCTGACCTTTGGAGTTCACATACTTAGCTTTTTCTCCCTTGAGCTGAATACGGATGGGACCTCTCAGCTTCAAAGGAGGAGTTTTATTGTCTGTGACTAACGGGTCCTGAAGTCCAATACTCTGATTTCACATAAAAAGTCTGTACATTGAGATAATATGGTATCTTTCCCCAGTACTGGTTCTTGATCCCCTGGTTCCTGTAGGAGGGAGAGATGCTGTCTGGAGGAATGAAAAATGTTTGGGCACTGGGATACCTGTTTTAATGGTTTGCTATTGTTCCCTACACAGATCGTCCTGCTAATTTCAGAGCTGCAAGCTATGCGGTGGGGAAGGGGGAATAGTTTGTCTTAGAAAATGGGGTTAGGTGTAACATTATTCTCCTGTTTTTAGGGAGACTGTCAGACTCGGGAGGAAGCTGTTGCACTGGGTGTGGGACTCTGCAATAATGGCTTCATGCATCATGGTAATGCATTAATTTTGCCTCCCCCAGCAAATGAAATGAGCTCTTATTTCAGTCAGATTACCTATTCCAGGCTGTGTCATACATGCTGTGTACACAATTTGCAGGCATTCCTGCAGGTCTTTCTAGAACACAGTTCTCAAGCTAATACATGGCTAAGCCTGGTGCCTTCCCAAGGGAAGTTACTTGCTGATAGTTATGGGAACCACTGAAGGGATTAGACAAGCTAGAAGAAGCATGTTTTTTCACTGCATCTCTTCCAGAGCCATGTGAGCAATGCACAAGCCAAGTACTGTCCTGAAATATCACCAGAAAATATCAGCTGTTAAGTAAAATTGCCTAGTTCTTGCCTCTTGGATAACAAACACAATCCTCAGTGCTGAGGCATTCAAATCTGAAGTGCCAAATTGCCAAGTTAGACATCATCCATCCTCAAACAGGGGAAGTAAACAAATCACACCTGTATCAGTATGAAATAGAACATACAAGTCGTAAGAGTAAACATAGTTTGTCAAATGAAACATTCAGTTTTAGTCATAGATAACATTTGCTCACTGTATTTTGAATAGTGTTTCTGAAAGCCGATTATTGTAAATAACTAATGGAGAACTTGCATAGTAGTTAATAATAATGTAAGAATAGTTGGGGTCTTTTTTTAAGAATTTGGTCTGTTCTGAGCTCATGCAAACTTACGGCATTTATTGCATCCTTTATCAAGGAAGACCGTTGCATAAGTACATGTTGAATGTAGGAGTTGCTCATCACTTGCTGCTTTTATTTGAAGGCCCCAGGTCTTGTATTTGAAAAACTGGTAAATAACTTTTTCATGCCTTCTAGAATTCTGTAGATCTCATTTCCCTCTCAATTATTTTTTAAGGTTGAGCCTTAGTCTATGTGGACACCTTGCATGCTTTTAAACAGCCCCTTTAGCCCTCTTTCTCCTTTTATATATTTTTTTTATATTCATTTGGATATAGGAAAGGAGCATGAGGTTTTGAGTAGCTTCTTCCTTCCAAGAGGATCTTTTGTATTTTATATAAATTCTGCATGCCAGGGAAGTCACATCATGTCATAAGCTACTATGCACTGTGAAGAAAATTCTTGTCCTAAAATACAGAATTAACTTAAAAATACAGAGCTGAGGAACTGACTGATGGAGATGTATCCAGTCTGTGTTCTATAAAGACTGGGGAAATACTAAATATTTTCTTTAACTTTCTCCTCTGTTTCTCTCTTTTTTTCTCCATATAAATGCATGTATGCATTTCATATATATAATTTCCAGTCCTGGAGAAAAGTGAATTTAAGGATGAATCCTTATATTTCCGCTTTTATGCTGATGAGGAGATGGAAGGCACCAGTTCCAAGAGCAAACAATTACGTAATGACTTTAAGCTCGTGGAAAACATCCTGGGAAAGAATCTTCTGGTAAGAAATATGTTAATGTGTAGACCTTGATGTTTCTGCTAAAATGGTATTGTTTTATAATAGAGGAGAATAATGAGAGAGTAGAGTTAAAATGGGCAATTACATGTGTAGCTAGGTTTTTCTTCACTGTATAAATGCTACTAATTCTTGATCTGCTTTGCTGTATAACTCCAACTTCTATAGCTCTGACTTTTTAGTTAGGCAGGCTGCATAACTTACTCTAGGAGCATGGGAAATCCTTACATTGCAGGCTCCTTTCTGGAGCTTGTGACCATCCTGCTGTATTGGGAGTTCTGGATGTACAGTTCACGCAGGTGCAAGTGCATGGAAATTCCCACCTGTTTCCAGTGCACAGCTCAAGCCCTTTCTATTCCCAAGAAGCTCTTGCAAGAGTGTAAGGGAGCTGGGAGCTGGAGATGTTTAGCAGGTATTGTAGTGTTGATATGGTGGAGGAAAAAGTAATGGCCACTACTCTCTTGGAAGAGATCTGCCATTAAGCTTAACCACTGTTTGAATTCAAACACGCTTATATGTGAGGTAAATTCAGATGCAAGTTAAAAGACTGATAAGAACACAGATATTTCAGGGCGTCATTCTCTAAGCCATATGAATTCTGTTGTAGTTCTGAAGTGCATCAGTCACCCTCTGTCAAAATGCAGTCCTGTCTCAAACAGAAAACAAATGAAGAGCACATGATGAGAAAAAAAATCTCCTACTTAGAGGGCACAGATTTGTGTCAAATCTGTAGTGGTCATGCTTAAGTCATGAGCTGCTTTCTTTTGCATTCATAAATTAACAGTCCCTTGTGTGAAGGGACTTGTGAAGACCCTGCAAAAGCAGTACAGTAAATTCATGTGATTTTCTCAAGACTAAACAGCTGCTGCCTTACATTGCAAAAAGTGATTGGGCTTCAGGGGCATAGAAATAGTTCTTGCAGGTGGCAATTTAGTTAATAGCTTTGGACTCCCTAGGGATGAATGGGGTTCAGCTGTGGAATTGCAGGGTGTTCCTACTTCATAATAAAGAATGAATCATTGTCTTCTCCAGGTATTACAAATGGAATATTATCCATAGCCTGCCTTTTCATTAGGGCTGTCTCCAGCACAGGAAGTTCCTAATGTTGATGCACGTGGGGTTTCTTAAAAGTGTTTTAGTTCTTTGCTTTCAAACAATTCATATTTGCAATACCAATGATCCGAGCAAGGTAGGCTATTAAAAATAATAGCAAATAAAAGATCTTCATGCACAGTAATGATGGCTGCACCCCAAGAGATAGGTAAGGATGTGTAGCTGCTGGGCAAATCAAAGCCTCCAGGTTTTTAAATATCTATTTCACAAATACTTTCAAAATTCAAC
>WBNO01003424.1:99818-175025 GCA_013400575.1 Peucedramus taeniatus | reverse complement strand
CAAATGTAAAGTGCAAATTGGAGAGGAGAGGTAGTCTAGAAATTTTCCATTGAATCCCAGATACAAAGTGATAAAAGTACCTGTTGTGTTGGGCTGAAACTCATTCCACTTGCAACATTAAAAATCTGACCAGCAGTTTAACTGATTTCCTAAAGTCCTTTGCTGAACAAGCACTACAAGCATTGTTTCGGAAAATACTTTAAAATAGCCAAAAATGGGAAACTTACCTTCCAGTCTTTTTACTTTCCTGTGCATCCTCTAATGTGAACATCACCTCATAAGGACTTTTCCCCAGATATTTTGCTATACATTATTTTAACTTGACAGTATGGCTCCTGCAGGACAGAATTATTCTGGTTCTTGATTTTTTCTTTTCCCCCAGAGTGATTTCCCATAAAAGGACATTTATAATATGATGTAATTGACTTTACAGGAAAAAGGACAGTATTTTAAAATGGTGCAAAAATCATCAGAAGCAAGGAAACAATTCTGAGTAATTTGTTTTCCCCCAGGGCGTGCTAGATTGAGTAGCTTTATTTTTCCTCTTAAATCAGTTCTGTTTTATTAGATGGTTCTTAAATACATAATGTTTACTCAAATGCAAGGTGTTTATGAGTTAGATTTTCCACTTGTCCATTTACCAGTGACTAGGCTTGGTCTATTTTTCTGTAATGGGAAGTGAGTTGTTAAGCTTTTTATTTATTGTTAATAAAGCACTAGAAAAGAATGAGTGAAATGTGTATTTGTCATTATTTGCTTTTAAAGAATATGTATAAGGCAGGTCTGTGTGACCTCAGTGCAAACAAGAGGAAGCAGAAATGCAGGAGCAAGAATTATGAAGGCTTCTGTCTACCATGTAAGGTACAAACTGAGCACACAGTGTGGAGTTGGTGTTTTTGCCTTACACAAAACCTATGTGCCTGTCTCTAGAGGAAGGACTTATGGATGTCAGAAATTGTTCTGTCATTGGTCAGATAGAATTTTAGCCATCAGACTGCCATTGTGCTGTAGAATTATGTAGTGTGTAGTTTGATCTATAAAAGGTAGGCCTGAGATCTGTAGTTTGTGTGAAACTGTTAGCTGAGAAGCACTCAGATCATTCATTATCAGGTAGGTGGGATGTATTCTGAAAAATAAACAAATGACTGCACTCACTCTGTAGTACATTTACCAATGGAAAATACTGAATAATGATGAATTCCGTAATCTAAAAGTGAAAGATCTATTGAAGTATGAAGGGCTAGGAGTTAAAATCAAATGCAGTTTCTAAAAGAAGAGTTGATTAACCATTGGAACAAACTCTCAAGGGTGGGAATAGATTCTTCTTAAAGACTGCAGATCATACCTGAGTAACTCAGGAAAATCTGCTTTAATATATATTAAGGGCTCAATGCAGAAATAACTAAGATTAAATTTTATGGCTCATGTTTTGTAGCCAATCAGACCAAATGATCTGATAGTCCCTTTCCATCTTAAGACAGAAGTCCAGATCAGTTGTGGCTTGCAATGAAAAGTCTAATTTCTCATCTCCAGTCTTCACCTTTTCTGTGAACTCTGTATTTATGGAGCATAAAGATCTGTAAATATTGTGCTCTGTTTAAGATTTTGCCAGAAGAGGATGACTATGGATTTGACATAGAAGAAAAGAACAAAGCAATTGTGGTGAAGTCAGTTCGACGAGAGTCTTCTGCTGAGGTAGGACCATGTGAAAGTAATCCAAGAAATGTCTATAAGTAGGGAACAGTTGAACCTTGAAGCCTGAGCCTTCAGAGTTGCTACCAGTGATCCAAAGTGCTCTGTGGTGTTTGTTCCCTTTGCAGATGGCCGGCTTGCAAGCAGGAAGAAAAATCTATTCCATCAATGAGGATTTAGTATTCCTACGCCCGTTTGCTGAAGTGGAAACCCTCTTATCCCAATCCTTCTGCTCACGAAGGCCACTTAGGCTTCTGGTAGCCACCAAATCAAAGGAGTAAGTGCCAAGATGGGCAGAGAGAGAAGATTATTGAAAAATGTCAGTTACTAAGTAGTACTTCTACAGATGTAGTGAAACCTGTGTAAACATTTTGCTGTGCAGAAGCCACTCAATAGGAAAACATGACAGAAATGAGAGGTACAAGAGTCATGGCTTGTTTTTAGTGATGACCCTTTGGCTGCTAGGAGAGGTTGGCATGTGTTCTCTTTATACTGCAGATAACTTTTGGTTTCCTTGTGTACAAACAAAACTGAATCACAAGGATTGTCATTCTTTCTCAGGTGTGAAGCTTCTCACGCTCTATTACGTGCACTGGAAAACGATTTCCACCCATTAAAGCTTGGCTTATTTTTGGATGACTCTAGCAATATCAGCTCTTACAGTTTTTCAGTCTGTTATTGTTTATTATAATGAGAGTTGGCCCTGTTAGTGTCTTGTGTATTGTTAGATTCTGTAATCCCAGAATGTGCCGTAGAACTGAATGTCTCAGTGAACATTTGTTGCTGAATTCTAGTCCAGAATGTCTTGTCCAGTCTGTTTTGGTTTTTTAAAATTTTTTAGTGGGAAAAAAATCCTCTGCTGGTACAGATCAGCACAGCTGCACTGAAGTTTGCATAGAAATGGAAGTAAATGCCTTAGAAAGTTTCTGTCAAGTGTTATTCACTTAAAGATGTAATAAATTAAGAAGTGCCAAATTTTAATTAACAAATAGAATCTCCCATCTGCCTTGGAGATTGAAGATGGAGTAAATTTCTTGAGGTCTGCTTATTTTTTATTTATTTGTAAACACTGTGGATGCTTTCTTTCATCCAAACCCAGTTGTGAATGCCAAGGAAAGATGCTGTTAAGAACTGCCCAGAACTCTGGCAGCCTAAATTATAACCATGCTTTCTCTTCTCCGTTATTTATCTGCAGGATTATTAAAATTCCAGATTGTCCTGAAGCACTTTGCTTTCAGATCCGGGGAGCAGCACCACCATATGTTCACGCAGTAGGAAGAGGTAAGTAGAAACTCTGTGGTACAGTTAAGTTGGGAGTACAGCTGAATAGACAGACGTGTGTATGTATATATATATATATTTCAACGAAGACAGATCCAGGATTCATTGTCTAGCTTGTTCTCTACAAGTTCTGATAAATTTAGTGACCATAGTGACAAGAACCTGTGATAGACAAGAATCACACTCACATAACCATAGAACAGTGTGAGATTTCCTGCCTCAAACTGCTTATCACCTAAAGAGGTTCTAAGACAAATGGTATCATTCTTATGAACTGAGTGTTGGGTCTCTAATCCCATCAACACAATACAAGGAATAATTTAATTCCACAGTGGAAGAAACTTGAATGCTGCAATGCACATACCATGGACTCTTTAGAAGGCATTACCACTTTAGCTCTTGCAAGCTAGAAATGGACTTACTTAGTGACCCTTCCCTTGTTTCTGCTGAGACTACTACGGTAAAGCTTAACAGCCACAGGGAAAAAGAAACCATAAAACTGAGACAGATGAGAAAAAATTGGGAGGTCATGCTGTCTGTTGCTTCCTCAATATTTTTGCCTGTAGTTATCCCCAATTTGGGTCTGGGTTCTGTAGGATCAGCAGGTTGGTAGACACGTCATAACATGATCTGGACATCACAAAGTATGACATAAGACTGGGAGACACTTCTCCCTTTACATAGGCATGTATTGCGACAAATTGCCAGTATAAGACAGAGGCAAAACTGCTCTCATTGATCTTTTTAAAAGGAGAAAACACAATTTGACAGAGATATTTACTACTTCTCTACCTGATATATTAACTGAAAACATGAAGGATAGACACATGATGTTATCGTTACACAACAAAGCTCTCTGAATAGTAGCAGAGGCATGACAGGACTGACCCAGCTCTTCTTACTTTTTCTAACCAGAAAGCTTTTGCAAACTTTCCAGTATTCTCATCCATAGGCAGATGGCATTTCTATCTATCTTCTCTCCTGTTATTTTTCAGGTTCTGAAGCTGCAGCCGTAGGCCTTCATCCAGGGCAGTGTATTTTGAAAGTTAATGGGAATAATGCAACACATGGAAATTACAAGGAAGTTCTGGAGCACTTCACAGCCTATAGGACCAGGCAGCAGAAAGCACTGGTATGAACGCACAACTTCAAAGGAAGTACATTAATTCCTGCCTTTCTTCTGCCCTCCTCTATTCCTGTGTTTTTATGCTCACTAAATATTCAGAAAAAGAACATCTACATGTTTGTTTTGACTCATTTGCTTTTATGCCAGGATCCTGCTATCACTGAGGGGACCTGATTCCATTTGCCCATAGTTGCAAAACACCTACAAATAATATAAAAGCCATTTCATGCATACAGTACTGAAAATTATTAACTGTTACTATAACCATGGAAGTTTACCCAGCTGTTGATCTAAATTTTATGTTCTCTGAAGTTCAGAGAAAAGCTGGGGGAACGTTGATATTTCAGCCTATTTAGAAGATATAGAATTGATGGCTAGATTCACCTCTGTAGTCCAAATATTTGGAGATTGGGCATTTTGAGGTCCTAGCTGAAGCCTATTCTCTTGAAAGGGGTTGTACCAATGGGTGTACAGAACACATGAAGATGCTGAAGAGGACAGAGTTCAGCAAGTAGCATCCCCTGCCTGTTTGCATGGCAGTTGCCCAGGCTCCAGCAAAGACAACTCTGCACTAGAAGGATATGCAGAATTGGAACCCCTTCAAAGCAGCCAACAGGAATCAGGTAAAGATTCTCCTGGGGGAAGAAAACCTAGGGGTAATTCAGGGGCTTTCAGAAGGAAAACCTCAGTAGAAATATAAAGTATCATTATTATTGTAGACCGTCTCTTGTCTTAGCAAAGCTTTGTAATTGAATGAGGTCTGCCAGAGGACATAAATTTTTGCTGCAGTTTATTCAGGGGAAGAAAAAATTGAGATGCACGTAGAAATCATACGCCTGTGACTCCCTGTTCTCTACAAGGCAGCCAGTTATGGGAATGAAGAGACTCGGCATTTTTAGAATCCTTTGTTAGCCCCTGCAAGCCATGCATTTATGGGCAGTAGCTGATGGAGAGGGAATGTCTGCAAGCAACTCCACCTAGAATAATCTGTATTTTCTGTTACTTTTGATTAAAGATTAGGATGTTAAATTACTTCGATCTGGAGCAAGTTTTCAAGGCACGTTACTACTGTGTCAGGAAAAGTTGTGGGTGTATTTCCTCCAACTTTTAAAAGCATAGCTCAAAAAACAGGTCTACTTTCATGTTGAGGGTTTATTCTGAAAAGCAGATGTTAAGGGAGACTACTAAAGCAAAATTTAATCCAAAGGACTGAGCCCAGACTCTCTGAATGCTATTGGCAACTTCTCCAGGAACAGATGCACGTCTGTGTGGATCCCATGCAAGGTCTGGTGATGCTGGTAATTTCATGGTCATACTGTTCAGCAGTGGAACAGCTGGAGCAGCGCCCTGGTAGGAGTGTGTGAGCAACTCCCTGGCAAATCTCAATTTGGCCAGAACTTGAATCTGGACTCTAGTGACAATAGAATTGCTTTGTGTAAAAAATGTTTTCTCCTCACATCTCAGTCTTCCAGAGAGTTATTGCAGACAACAGGACTCAGAGATTAACATACTTCCCTTCCCTTATAAGCTTCTGCTAGGATCTGTGAACAGAACTAGAAGTAGTGTCCTGAGCATGGATATGTGCACACATACATGGAAGAACATCAGAATGGTGATTGACAGAGTCTAAAACTCTGTCACTGTCTCCATTAATGGCCAACAGCAAATGTCTTCCTAAGAATATTCTCTCAGTCTCCAGCAGCACATAGTTCAAGACATTACTTGAGCCAAAGGTTGTGTCTCTGCATTCAATACTTCTTCTCAGCAGGTTTCTCTTGCCTGGGCAGGCTTGTGTTCACATGTGCTGCCAGACACCTCTAATGACTTACTTTGGTTCCAGCCCAGACACCACAGACTGTTTTTTCTCCACTGGCTGTTGGTGAAGAAACCCCTCTCATCAGCCTGACTGTGGATAACACCCACCTGGAGCACGGGGTGGTATATGAATATGTTAGCAGTGCAGGAATCAAATCCTTTGTCCTGGAGAAAATTGTGGAACCAAAAGGTTGCTTCAATCTCACTGCGAAGGTACTGAAAACCATACATGGTCAGCTTTTGCCTAAACAGAATGGGAAACCAATAATATAGTTTATTATTGGATGCTGTGGGCTTGGCTCTTCAGTTGAGATTGACATTGGTCTTCTCAGCCCTGCTTAGAGTTTTGTTCATTAGAATGAGTTACAGTAGCTTGTTTGGTAAGAGTAATCAGCAAGTGCTTCCAGGACTTCAGCTGTTGAGGCAGATGGTGGGGAGCCCTCAGCTGTGGAATTCTTGCTTTTATATGCCTGGTAACATACATATTTAAGATTAACCTTTCAGGCAGGAATTTGCTTTACTTTGCAATAAAATCAAGCAACTTTTTCCCTTCTGAGAGGCTGGATGGGTTGCTACGGGAATTTAGTAGAACTGCTGCTATTGGAAAGCAGCAGAGTGCTGAGTGGCTTGGTCATCTCTGACAAAAATGAGCTAATAGTGAATGTTTGTCCACATCCCAGTAATGTTATGTCCTATGGAAGCATGCTAGAGCAGGTAACTTGGACAGTGGATATTTTGATCCACTTCCGTGATTCTAAACATTTTTAAGGAATGTTAGATGACACTGGCATTTAAATGATGACATTAGTGATCATAAATGATGATGACATTAGTGGTTCTCAGGCAGTAATGAAGGCAGCTTGTTCTGGAGGCAGCTTTTTTCTACCATGGGGCTTTGCCTCTCACTGAGTGGAAGAAAACTGTATTTTCCCTCCCTGCCACAACTCATACCATTGACATCCTGTGTTTTTGTTTAGATTTTAGAGGCCTTTGCCGCAGAGGACAGTAATTTCGTAAGGAACTGCGAAAGACTCATATCCCTAAGCAGTGCTGTGGCCACCATGCCCCAGTATGAATTCCGGCAAATCTGTGACACTAAGCTGGAAAGCATTAGCAGGAGGCTCACGAGCTACCAAGAGGTACAACACTGCTAGTTATTGGTGAAGTCTTGAGACAATACTTCATTGTGTTAAGTGGGTCTTAGTATTCTTTATTAATGAATCCAAACTGTTTCTGAGGTGGGTATCCTGGAGGCATGAGAACAGCTCTGCAAGTTACTGAAATTGCAAGTTTTGAGTGAAAATAACTTGTCTGTAAATCACTCTTTTCTGCTTGTCAGAGCTGTGGGTTAAGACATATTATTGCAGGTTAATTTCCACTGTATTAATGAATAAATAAGAGAACAGATGCATGTCTTACTTAACATGAATGTAACTACAGTGTATCATGGTGTAAACAAAGAAAGTGTATGTGCTTTTTTTGTGCAGTTACCTGAGCTGCGTGAGAAGAGAGTGCTAGGAGGTATCGCAAATTGCTTTCCTTTGTTGTTTTATGAGCTTTTTTTTAATGTGTTATTCCAGCTGCAGCAGAAATCTGAATTCCTGGATTTCTGGAATAGAAGGCAGTAAGAGAAAAGAATTGTCTGTATTGCTTCAAATTTTTTTTTGAAGGTGCGGTAGCACACACCTACTTTATTTCTCCCAGTTTGCAGATGAATTGAAAACAAAGGTGAGCCCAGCCTTCAAACAAGCCGTTATGGAACCTCATCCCCTCAACAGCATGGATTTCTGCCCCACCAACTGCCATATTAACCTCATGGAGGTATCATACCCCAAAAGCACTACCTCAGCAGGGAGATCGTTCAGTATTCGCATTGGACGGAAACCTTCTATTATTGGTCTTGATCCAGAGCAAGGTGATAATTAACTTCCAAGTCATACTGATTAGATCTGTATAAAAAACTCTGGTTTTCCACTGCTCAGCAAGGTCAAATGCAAGTTCCAAGGAAACATAGTCTTGCCAGTACCCTTTCTTCCTCCTTAAAATTTTATAGTTAAACGGCAGCCTTCTTATGTTGTAAAAAAGTAATGGCTTCAAGCATAGAGGGGCTTCAGGTGCCATGTTTTTGCTAGCTGAACTGTTTGGACGTGTTCTCATGGTAGTTACGTGGCTGGGGTGCTGTTGCCCTTAGTAGAGGTGACTGGCTGACTAAAAGTGAGCAGGGACTGATGGCAATGCTAGTGCTTCATTCAGGGGGAAAATTGAAGTCAATCACATTGTGGTGCTGCTTTCTACTCTCATTACTAAATAAATTCCATGCACTGGAGTTGAAAGTCTCTGCTGTGTCAGGGGATCTATTTTCTGATAAATCGCTGCTATGCAGCATTTCTCCTACAATCTGGTTATT
This sequence comes from Peucedramus taeniatus, assembly GCA_013400575.1. NCBI lineage: Eukaryota > Metazoa > Chordata > Aves > Passeriformes > Fringillidae > Peucedramus > Peucedramus taeniatus. The sequence goes on along the minus strand of WBNO01003424.1, from coordinate 166,704 downwards.
TGAGTTCCAACATTTCTTTACCATGATCTCACTTAACATGCTTCTGATTCATTGCCTAGTGAAGGTCAGAGTGCAGGAATGTCTGGAAGAGGGAAGTATAAGACTAACCACCAACTTTCTGAACAATGGCATTGACTATTCAAATTGAGGTTTATAAAGGACCTCTGCTTGCTTGGGCAGTAGAATTTTTAATGTGAGCTAAGGTAGGTAGCAAAGTACTGCACCAAAACTGTCAGCAATTCTAAATGAAAAAGAATTAATTTAATTAAAGATTAATTATCTTCTGTAAGGACAGTATCCTATTCCTTTATATGCATGTGTGTGTGTAAGTGTAAATGTCTGTAGAGCTCGAATAATGGCATAGAGTGATTCCTGAGAACCCAAATTCATTAACTTTTCAACAAATGCTTTCAGAGAGCTTCTAAGTTTTCTGTGTGAGTATACATGTGGACATAGGTCTTTACTTCCATAATCTAGCCAGTTTCTGAACTGCAGTCAATTCAAAATATCTTGTTGGCATGCCAGGAAAAGACACCCAACTTCTTTGGGTATTTTTCCAGAATTATTTTGTCATAGAATGTAATTATACAAAACAGTTCCGTGAAATTTTAGTTTTTCCTGTCAGAACTCCACTTTATCCTAAATGATCATCACTGGGATGAAGAAAGTCATGAGAGCCATAATAACTAGATCCTTTAATGTTTAGTAGGTACCTTAAATCCAGTCTCATATACTCAGCATTGCATCACCACTATGGCTGCACCATCTTGGAGATGTCCAGCCCCAGAAGATGGAGATCCTGATGGTAGCTTTGGCCAGCAGAATGGAGGAACAATTTGGGAAGAAAGGGGACTCAGTTTTCTGCTGAAACAGGAAGACTGGGAGATGCAGGACTCCTACTTGCACCTTTTTAACAAACTAGACATTGCAGTGAAGGAAATGAAGCAGTATGTCGTTCAGATAAATAAGTGAGTACAAAATCCTGTATGCACAGGGGGAAAAAATCTTCTAACATTGAGGCAGTAAGCTCCGAAAACACATTGTGCTGTCAGCCCCAGCTGTCAGCCTCTTTACACCTGCCCTTGTATGACGGGTCCTCACTGGTTCTGTCAAATCTACTCCTGGGCAGATCCACTAGTGTTTGTATTACTGTCTTTTGCTTCTAAAAGTCTACATGAATTTGACAGCCACTGTTTTGCTTACTGTGATAAGCCCTTTAGATTTTGTCTGTCATAAAGCAGAAATAAGGACTGAAATAAAGACAGTTCAACAGGTGAAGCAAAAGCTGCACATAAACAAAGCAAAACCAGGGATTCATTCACTGCTTCCCATGGGCAGGCAGGAGTTCAGCCACTTTCAGGAGAGTAGGGTCCCATCCTGTGCAGTGAAGACTTGGGAAGACAAAACACCATCTCTCCAAATAGCCCCTCTTTCCTCCTTTTCCACCCACTTTATATGCTGAGCGTGGTGTCACATGATCTGGAATGTCCCTTGGGTCAGTTGGGGTCACCTGTCCTGGCTGTGTCTCCTCCCAGTCTCCCACACACCCCAGACCCCTCCGCAGTGTGGCTGTATGAGGGGCAGAAAAGGCCTTGGTTCTGTGTAAGCTCAGCAGTAACAAGAACATCTCTGTATAATCAGCTTTGTGTTCAGCACAAATCCACAATAGTCCCATACTGGCCAACAGAAAAAAAAATTAACTGTATCCTGCCAAAAGCAGCGCATGACCAAAACTTCACCTGAGTGGAAAGCACATGGAGCCTTGGTTTTGACATGTATACAGAAGGGTAGTAGCTGCTGGGTAGAGCCAGCAAGCTGAGGAGGAGAAATCCAGTGCCTTGGAGGAAGAAAGTGAGGACTTTTGGGCCACCATGGTTACAGTGATTAAGCTACACCTTATAGAAGCAGGGTACCAGTGGAAACAGGACCTTTTGGGAACTGGGATTCATGGGAATCTCCTGAGGTTTAACAAGACCAAGTGCGAGGTGCTGCACCTAGTTGGGACAGGCTGGGGAATAAAGAGACTGAAAGCAGATGTGCCAAGAAGGACTTGGGAGTGCTGGTGGCTGAGAGGCCGGACATAACCCATCAGTGTGCACTGACGGTCCTGACATCATTCAGTCCTGGGCCATCTGTATCCTGGGCTCAGGCCCACAGTGTGGGTAGCAGGTGAAGCCAGGGGGGAATCTGCCCCTCTGCCCTACTCAGGTGAGACCCTACCTGCAGAGGTACCTCCAGCTCTGGGGTGCCCAGCTCCGGAAGGATATGGCAGAGAGTCCAGAGGAGGCCATGGAGATGTTCAGAGGGACAGAGCAGCTCTGCTGTGGGAAAGGGTTGAGAAAATTGGGATTGTTAGGATGGAAAAGAGGCTTTGGGGTAACCTACTTGTGGCCTTCCGGTACCTTATGAGAGCCTGCAAGAAAGATGAAGAGAGACTCTTTAGAAGGACCTTGAGTGACAGAACAAGGGGAAATGGCCTCAAACTGAGAGCATGTTCAGATCAGATGTTGAGTAGTAGTCTATGTAAAGTGCTCACAAAGGTAGCTCTCATTTCACATAGCTGCATTTAGCCTTAGTCATGACAGTTCATTTGTGGGACTGAGAAGCTCTATGTTGTGCTTCTGCAGACTTTTGTCCACCATAACAGAACCTACAGAAGCTGGTGCCTGTGAGCCACCATCTACTGAGGACACATCCTCACCTTCCCTGGGAACAGAAGAAAGTGATCCTGACAAAGCTGAGCATGGTGGAATCAAGAAGGTCTGTTTCAAAGTTTCTGAGGAGGACCAGGAAGACTCTGGACATGACACAATGAGTTTCAGAGACTCCTACAGGTGAGTCTGAAGATTGTGCCACTTTTACCTTACTAATACAGTGTTTCAAAGTTATCATTCCAGTATGGATTCAACAAACAGGTTGTTTTCCAGTGAGTGACAGAACAAGTATTCACTTAGTAGAGTATTCACTTCACTTACATATTAATTACATTTATTACCCTGGAGACATACACCGCAAAAATACTTCCCCCAAAATACTACCAAAATACTAAGGTATCTAGAAAAGCGAATAAAATTAAATAAATAGGTCTGGTGTGGTTTTCTGTGTCCTGTAGCCAGAAACTACAGAAGTCCAACAGATTTCTCAGACTGCTTGGTCTTATAATAGCTGGTATTAACATTTGGTTCTGCAGCCAATTTTCCTGAAAGTCTAAGACACTGAGAAACAGAAATGGACATTGAGTTTTTTATTTTTAACGAGCCTTTGAAACCACAAGCGGAAATGTTTATTCAGGTGTCTCAAAATCTTTTTGGGACATGATTGACTGCTAGTTCTCCTCACCCCCATTTCTCTCTATTTTGGGGGGAAACATTTGGAGACTCAGCTTCAGAATAAGTGGGATAACAAATTGTGGCCCTGTCTGATCACTGCAATTTAACATCCTTAACAGGCTATTTTTAGATTTCTAGTAAGACCATAGAGCTGGGAGGATTCCAAGGACTTGAATGAATGACGTGTCTCTGGATTGTCCCCGCTGCAGTCCTGATGCTTTACTTGATGTTTTTGGGCACTTGTACCAGTAGCAATAGGCACCACTGACACGGCACTCCAGAATGGCAGAAGGGGAACAATTTATGTTGGAAGGGGTCTCTGGAGTCTGCACAGTCCAGTCCCTTGCTCAGGACAGGGCCAGTAAGATTGGTTGCTTGGGGTCTTGTCTGGTTGAATATTGATCGCCTCAGAGGACAGCAAATATGAAGTCAATAAAGAAATAGAACAAGTACTTGCAGTGCTGAGATCTGGGGCATCTCTATTGTGTGAGATTTCAATCTGCACATGTGCTTTGGAGCTTTCTGAGTGAAATGTGCTTTATTTCTTTCACTGTTAATAGGGTATCCCTGCAGTTTAAATTTCTGTAATTGAGGCTAATTTATTCTGGGTAACAAAGTGACAGCACAAACAGTCTCACTGGATTTGTCATTTGTTCAGGAATTCTACACATAAATTTGAGAAACATTATTCTGTCTTATCTGCATTAGACAGAGGCAGAGAATTAAGCATATATTACAGATAGTAGTTACTCGAGGGGGAATGTGTTTTTATGGGTTTTGATTTAAAAGAGCATTGATTAGCTACAAACCCAAGCAAATTGTAGATAAGAAAATACCTTGTTTGCAATAGCCAACAAGGCTATTTTCTGTGATCATTTGGAGGTGTAATTCATAAGGGTTTGTATTGCAGAGTAGTTGCCATAAGTATTAATCTTCCTGAGAAAAAAACAGATCTCTTTGATACTAGATTTAAAAAAGGACAGCAAGAATCCCAATTAGGGTTCTTTTAGTTGCTCTTATATTTTTCTCTCATTTCACTTAAAATTTACATCAGAGGTAGAGACAGTGGAGAATTTTTTAAGCTTTGTTTTGGGCTTGTACCATTAAAACCACTGTCATTGTCATTTTTTTGGAAGGGGACAGCCTGAGATCCATAGTCTTTTTGATTACTTTCAGTAAGAGTAGTTAAAGTGAACTTTAAAGAGAGGAGATTCACTGTAGAATTTCCCAAGTGTGAATGAGCCAAGATTGGTGTGGAGCTGTCATGACTTCTCTGCTTCATTATAGGATCTGCAGTGCCTGATTCTCCAGTGGCTTAGATTCCCTAAATTTTCTCTCCCACCTCCAGTATCTGCGCTATCCAGCCTCCCTATATGCTGGATTTGGATGCGGTAATACCCTGAGAATTGGTAGCAAACATTTAGTGGAGATGCCTGTTTTCATTATTTACAGAAGCAGGGTGATGTATTAAGCATTCAGTGTTAACTGCAAATAGAAGAAGACATCCTGTGGCAGTCCAGCCTCAGAGTCCTTGCTTAATGGCTGTTCTGCATGCCATTAGTTACAGTCATTTCATTTTCACAGAACTAGGTTTGGGGAGACAGTGCTAATAAAGCAGAATAGCAGTGTGGGTGCCTGGGTGTGGGGACAGCCTTTGTTCAATCCCCTCTGTGCTCTCCTTTGCAGTGAGTGTAACAGTAACCGGGACTCGGTGTTGTCCTACACCAGCGTGCGGAGCAACAGCTCTTACCTGGGCAGTGATGAGATGGGATCAGGTGAGTGTGTGCCCAGGTCACAGGCGTCCTTCTCGTGCCTGGCCCTCCAGCAGCGCTGAGAAGTCTTTGCTGATTATGAGCACTTGCATATTTAATTTGCACCGGTGGTCTCTTCAAAACCAATCACAAGAACCTAAAGATAGAGATTTGTCTTTTTCTAATAAACCACAGTAAATTTGGAACATGGGGGATGTATTAGGCAGGGGTAAGTTTCATTAGTTATTGGATACTTGCATAGTATGAAAATAATGAGTATTTTGATCTAAGAATTGGAGATAAAGCAGCAATCATTATTTACTTCACACCAGTGTGAAAGGTGTGCCCATGCCTCATCACAGATCATGTTTATAAGTTCAAAGCTTTTAATTTCTCCTGTATTAGGAGACGAGCTTCCCAATGATATGAGAATACCTTTAGACAAGCAAGACAAACTTCATGGCTGTCTGGAACACCTTTTTAACCAGGTATGTAAAGCGTTATTCTTACACAGAATTGCTTTCTCTTTATCAATGTCAATCAAGAAATTGGAAGTACTAAATTGTGTTATGAAATAATATTTTGAGGAAGGCATACTATCGAGATTTTGGGATACACTGTAAGCAAGTATATTATAGGAAAGTTTGATAAATCACTTTTATCTGCATTACTGAAGTTGCCTTGTGATTTAAGCAAGGCCAACTTGCCCTACCTAAGGCATGAGACCAAGGGGGAAAAAAGGACAAACTCCTAGTACTTTGTTTGATGAAAATGGATCACATTTGCAGATTTCAGAAGGTTCTCAGAAGTTTAGCATGCAGATGTGTTTATAATGTGTAACTCCAGAGAGTTGTTTGCTATTCTCTTACCTCATCAGCACGTAGATCATGGTTGAGCAAAATGCTGTTATTAAATGTGAGAGGCTCTGGAGGCCAATTAATGGCTACAAAGTCTGACTGCTGTGTGTCAGTTGTTCCAAAATACAAATAGTGTAAGGGCTTTGGCAGTTTCCTACAGGAGTTCTGTTCAGATTTTCTTCTGCAAGTCTTACTGACACTGATTGATAATGTTCCAATTATAGGTTGATGCAATCAATGCACTTCTAAAAGGACCAGGAATAAATAAGGCCTTTGAGGAAACCAAGCACTTTCCCATGGACCACAGTTTGCAAGGTAAAGAAATTATTGTCTTTAATAATGTGATTTCCAAGACTTAAGAGCTTAACATGAAAGCATATGTGCTGTGGCCACACAGCGTTCCTTAACTCCGCAGTCTACCCAGTTGTGCATTAGGCAGGTACCATGTCTGACCATGAAATTTTTGTTTCTCTAAGAGGTCATTTTCATGGGAATTCCTCCTGAAACACACAGAAGCCTCTTTTGTTACATGCTGCTCAATTCTCACCGCTTTGACAAGTTTCCAAATCCCTGCTTTGCTGTGGATGTTTTTGAAAAGGTACAAAATAGGGATAGTCAGATTCAAGGTGAAGGAGTGCTCTGATAAGCTGATGAGGGGCTGACCACTGGACATCCAAAGCACCAAAGGTTCTACCTCAGTTTGCTTAATGACTTACTCTGCTTTTCTTCAGATGGATGATTGCCAGTAAATTCATCCACACATAACACTTATTTTGAAAACTTATTTTGATTCCCATAGAGAGAAAACAGATGATACCGTGTTTTCTTCTTCCTCAGGGAGCATGATGATTCTTTGGTCTTGATGGTTTTGGGGCTCAGGATGTGGTTTCTTTTCTGCCTGAAATACACAGAGTTTTATTTTCTAAATATTTGCTGCATTTCCTTTCCCACTTGAAAGCTGAAATATTCCCTACTACTCCTGCTGTACCTCAGGTGCTGTAGGAGGTGAGAGCTCCAACTTCTCACAGGCTCTAGTTTTTAGTTACAGTGGCAAATTCTAGAACTAGAGATCTTTTCCTGCCTTTTTTTTTTCTTGACTCCAGAAATATCTCCTGTGAAGTTCTGTTATATATACTCGTCTCTATGAACACATTCACATTTGTGTAGACTGCTAGCCTTTCCATGCACTGTTGGAATGAAGTGAAGAAATAGCAGACATTTATTTTATTTTGCTTAAACAGAATCTCATTTATTAAAAGTAGATTAATTACCCTGAGAGAGTCTTTTAGTAGTAACTGATCACACTGAGGAAGAGACAAGCCCTGCTTACACTCAGCTGGAATCCTGGACCAAAGTGTCTGTTTAATAGCTACCATAGACACATTTTTGTGATGGATGGATATTGGAATGCTCTTCTGGTCCTGTCTAGCATCAGTTACTTGGCTTTTTTTTTTTTTTTTCTCTGTCTGCTTATGCACTTCATCACCAACAATGAGGTGTTTGGCTTAACTATATAGTTAAGTCATGGAGAATAAATTTTCTACTCTATAATTAATAGTTAGCTTTCATCAGGTGAAATAAAGCAAAATATTTCAGAACTTCTCATTGTATTACGGGATGTGACAGTTGCAGCCAAAAAGTTGATCTTACTCTCTGGATCTATCCGGTACAGCTGCCTGCAGGTCATTAAAGGCAGAGAGGCTCTTTGCAGGGGTTCTCTGTCTAGTGAGTGGAGCAGAGCTCTCTGCACTGTGCATGTCAACCAGGCCCAGAGTCCTGAAAGCAATGCAGGGAGACTGCTGATAATGAGACTATGGGAATAGTCTTTTGTCCTCTCTATTAGTTCTATTTAGGGATCCTTTGAATTCTCAATTACTACTATTGGTACTGCATATCTGCTTTCATCTGTATTCACATTACAAATCCTAAACCACTCTTAGTTATGTGGCATTTCCTAAATGGCTAACACCCTCCATGTTTTATAGAGTTTAAACAGAAAGAAGAAACCACAGTTAGGTGCCGGAATAATATTCAAGCCAGCATTCAAGAAGATCCATGGAACCTTCCGTTGTGCATCAAGAACCTTGTTGACATCATACAGAAACATGTGGAAGGTCTGTAAATAAAGAAACGTTTGTGTTACTAGCTTCAGGGAGATCTTAATCAAATCTAGCATTTGATTTCATAATTTTAACTCATTTTGTAATATGCCTGTCCTGGCCTCCAAGAGGACCAGGTAGAGTAGGTTATGGTTTGCAGAGTCCTGGTGCTTTATGGTAAAATGGCACCTGTGCAGCAATTCCAAAGAACTTTTTCCGTCTTACTTTATTTCATCCTCCCATTCAGATTGATGTCAGACTGATCTATCTCCCTGTGCTTTTTAAACCCTTTTAGAAAATGAAGAGAGAGATGCTTGGTATATTCCAAACTGTGAAGTGAATGCTAATCAGATATTACAAGATCCTAAGCTACTGCAGTCTGGTTGAACTGAAACAGGAGATGAAGCTGATGTTTACAGATCAGTGTGAAGCACTGGATAGAAATCATCTCCTTAGGGATTCATCTACAAATGCAATTTGTTTCCAGTAATTCATGGTAGTTAACAGAGCGTGTAGCCAGTTAAATTCTTTGCTTTACACTTAGATTTTTTCAGTCATGAACATGTCTGTGCAGCTGAGGGCTACCAGAGTAAATAGACATGGCCATGCATGTGCCAGGGATTTGGGGAGAATGAGGAAACTGTTAACCAGCTTCAATCATATCTACCTTGGTATTGTGTTGACTACAGCATTTATTTTCTTCACTGTTTTAGATGGGAAGAATCAGCTGCTTTTGGCCTTGTTAAAATGCACAGGTAAGGGGTTTTCATTTTTTACAAAACAACATACCCAAGAAGTCCCTAAGACAGGGTTTTTCCGTCTTCATTTTTTTCTTTGTACAACCCTCCTTCTCAGATGGAAGAGAACCCTCCTTCCCTTTACTCCTTCCTGCTGTTGTGAGAGCATACAGCAAAAATGAGATCTGTTGCACAACTTTTTTGAGCCCATGGACTCTATCATCATTCCAAACAAAACAGGCATACTGAAATTACAACTAAGAACAGATGAAGACCTTACTTGTACAAGGAGAACCCAAATACGCTGGGGACATCAGGAACCTGTTACCACTCACCAAACACTGTGCTTGCAGAGCAAGGGACAGGTCTTTACAAGGAACCTGGGCACAGTCTTTTTGTAATTGTAGCACTTAATTGGAGTCCTTTTGTTTGAAAATAACATATTATATAATTGGAAACTGGTGCCACACTTGATTCTCAAATCTTCATAGAATGAAGATCAGAGATTTGTATGGCTCTAACTTATCTCTCAGCTCCTGCCAGGGTTGTTCTGTGAGTCTGTCCAAACCAAGCTGTGTGCCAGTCTACTGACCATAAAGGCTGGGTTTTGATAGCAGATAAAATGTCTCCCAAAGTGTCTCTCTATGGATGCCCCATCTCCTGCAGCATTTCCATGAACATCCGCTGGAAAGGATGGTTGCCCTTAAGCTGAGAATATAGCCCAGGGCCTGGAGTGTGTTAGTCAGTCTGTTGTGTTTAGTGCTTATAAAAATAATCCAGATCTTCAAAGCCTCTGGGTGATGTCTTCAGCTTCTTTCCCTAGGGAACAGTGCCTTGCCAATGAGTGGCTGCTGCAGCACTGCAGAGCCTGCTGGAGGGGCTGGGGGTGCCTGGGAAGTAACTCTACTTATTCATGTGCCTCTCTGGCCTGCAATCCCCTGAAGCATGACAAGATTGATTTGACCAGCATGTGGCTGCCTGGCAAGCACTCTGGATGCAAAATTAATATGGGAGAAATCCTCCCAAGAAACAAACCGACTGGTACCATATGGGTGGGCCCAGTTAATGCATTAGGCATATGGGAAGCCCACAAAATACAAATGGGTGGGGGAAGATTAATCTCTAATAGCCCAGGAGAGAAGTAATGGGCGGAGATCTTCTTTCAATAATTCTCTTGCTCTTGTAAACATAAAAAGAAGAGAATGAATCCAGATATGGCTGTAACTAAGGAGTTAGTTACTTTCCAGTAGTTAGTTTCTTTCCAGTCAGAAGGAGCATTCAGATGGCAGAGGAAATAATGAACAGTCAGTTGGATTAGAAAATTTCAGAACATGCACATGTGCCAGCTGTGCTGTCTTTATCTATCCACCCAGGTCACACAGCAAGGAGAGGTTATCTGTGAAGTCAGTGCAAAGCTACAGCAGAAGTCAAACGTCATGTACACACAAACACACACAAATTGCTTAGTTGACAGTGAGAAGGAAGATGAGTGTATTCATGACTTCTTTATGCTTCTCTCCCCTTCTCTGACAGATACTGAGCTACAGCTGAGACGTGATTCCATCTTCTGTCAGTCTCTTGTGGCTGCTGTTTGCACCTTTTCAGAGCAGTTACTGGCTGCTCTCAACTATCGGTACAACAACAATGGGGAATATGAAGAGAGCAGCAGAGATGCCAGCAAAAAATGGCTGGAACAGATAGCAGCCACTGGAGTTTTACTGAACTACCAGTCTCTTCTCTCCCCCACCGTGGTAAGAATAAGAATTGTTTTATCCTTGGGTCTGCTTACGTTTGCCTGTGTGATTCTGTACCACTCAGCACAGCCAGAGCTGTTGAACTTCTTACCTGCATTCCAGCAGCATATTCAGACTCTCACTACTATAAACTCTGGAGATTTCCACAGCCGACAACCAAGTGCCATATTCTTTATCCAGTCATATTCACCTCTTCACAAATGCTGGACTCATTGTCACACTAGAACACTATAGAAAACAGTCAGCCTTCATATTTGGAGCAACGCTGCTGCATTTAGAGAGGTTTTAGTGCCCAGCTGTTGGTGGCATGAGTGTCCTCTGCCATCCCCTGGTGAGGACATGCATCTCCCAAACAGGTGAGGAAGTTCTGAGTATTGCAGGAGTTCAGGCAAACGGATGGAGTTCAGTCTCTCTCTGTGGTGAGAGTTCCGTGGTGCTGGGGCTTGAGGCACCATGTCTAAGGAGAGAAGCTGGGCCTGCATAGTTAATTTGCACCTAATGAACAGATGAGCCACAGCTCCAGGAGATCAGCTGCTGAAACTCTAAAAATGCTAAGAAAAGAGAGGCATAAAACAGACAAGTAGCTCTGACATTATAGAGAAGGGAGGTGTTTTCCTCTGCTTTGTAGACATTGTAGACTGAGTGTGGGGATTTTTTATAAAATACAATCCAAACTATCTATGTGTGTAACTGCTGTTTGTTTGCATTGCATAGAAGGCATCAGTATTTATTTTGCAGTAACTGATCAGCTGTTCTTCACATTTGTAGGTATAAAGTTTGGAGAAAGAGATCCCTTCAAACTTACTCTGTTTTTAACCCTCTCTATGAATCACATCAAATGACATCTAAGCAAAGAGTGGTTAAAGTTGTATCACAGAGTTAAAAAGCTGTTAGTGATTTCCTGGCTGGGATGGAGCTAATGGAAGTCTCTGCACTCTGCTTTAGGTGTCCTAAACCAAAACATGCCCATAACAACAGTACCTTCCTGTCACTCATCTTCTAGCAGATAATAACCTATTTGTATCTGTTGCCTTGCCCTACAGAAGGAGGAGCGCACCAGGCTGGAAGACATCCAGGTCACTCTGGCTGAGCTAGACAAAGTTGCTTTTTTTTTCAAGCAGCTGGATGAAAGTCTTGTAGCAAGTGAGTATTCTCTGTTTCTTTCAGGCACTTTTTTTTTTAAAATATGTTCTATGGATTAATATCCTCTGTGATTGTAAATCTAAGAGACCATGTCACACCTGGAGAGCAACAGGCAGCTTCTCTGAAGCACTGCTGTATTCCCTCAGCTTCCCCTGCAAGCACACAGCCCCTAAAGCAGGATTGACACGATGGAATGGTGGTGTTCTGTGCTGTGTAGCTGTGGTCTGTGCCAGTGTGCCTTATCTGTGTGATTCTGTGCAGGGGGTGGAGATATGACAGAGAATTAGCACCACGCTCCCTGTGGTGAATTTCCAGCTTTTCAGTGTCCAGTGTCTTACCCTGCCAGATCTCTGTCTTCATGTCTACTGGATATAAAATGCCATGAAACAACATGGGATTCTAATTATTAACCACATTTACTGTATTTAGATCAAAAATCATACTAGGTCACACTAACTATGATCTTTTAAGTATAAGATTTCAGAGCCTGCATTCTCTCCATAAAGGCTCTCCCTTATTCACCTTATGGTGATGTGATATGTCATCAGGTAATCTAACAAACTCAGATAGCAGTGGTTTCATAATTCTCCTGCTGTGGTAAAGCAGCAAGTGTTTTATCTTTATTTCTCCAGATACTCATGTCGTCTACCACATCGAAGGAAGTCGTCAGGCCTTGAAGGTTATCTTTTATCTTGACAGCTACTACTTCTCCAAACTGCCTGCTCGGTTTCAGAATGGGGGAACCTTGAAACTACACACAGTGCTCTTTACAAAAGGTGTCTATAAAAAGCTTTTTTGAGAAAAATAAGCTAACTACTGACTTTGAAAGATTAAAAATAAAGAATGACCATGAAGCTCTTAAAAAAAGCAGCTGAGGCCTACAGAATCACTTAGGAAGCAGATATTTCTATTTTAGGAAGCCCTGGGGGAGTTCTAAAGCTAGATTTTAGAATTAGACACAGTCATGAGAACAAGATGTGCTGGTTTGGGGCTTTTTTATGCCTCAGCTGTAGAGACATTATACTGGACAACATGGATAGTTTGATCAAGTGTAGGATCAAGAGATGTGCCGAGGCTACAGAGAAGTGTTTCAAAAGCTGAATGCTGTGACAGAATCATCGGGGCTAGACATGGACTTGATAAGCAAATATTCACACCAAAATACAGCACAGGAAATTTCTTTCAAGGGACCATTAATGGGAAGTAATTGCTGTCAGACAGAATTGCTTTCTGTGAAGCTCACATCTGTGATACTACCACTGTACTCCCATACTGGAAAAAGCATTAAATTTATAGAGTAACAGAATTAGCCTTGACATGATCCAACAGTCATCTGCTGAGCAATGAGATGATACAGAGATAAGTAAATGAATTTTAAAAAAACACTAATAACATAGCTTTAGTAAAGTGTTTTCTTCTTCAGCTCTGGAGAGTACAGAGGGGCAATCACAACCAGCTGGTTCATCTCTAGAAGAACTCCCACAGCAAATTAATGGTGTTTCACTCGAAAAAGTGCAGCAATACTACCGTAAACTCAGGTATTTTGTACTTCTGCTTTGCCTTAAAAGACATTGAAAATTTCAGAGCACTCCTTGTTAAGGGTCTTAAAATTTAATGAAAAAGATGTTTCATTCCTGATGAGGTTTTTTGCACAAATAGGATTTTTGGAGATCCTCATTGTGTGGGAAACTTAACTTGGTAGTTTTTTTCCAATAGTTTAGCCTATTCAGAAAGAATGCAGATTTGACCTCTGAATTTTGTGCAGAGCTAGAATTATATTTTTCTTCATGGGGATTTGGAATATGTTAGTACAGACTCTGTAAATTACTGCAATCTCAATGGTTCAATAAGGAAGCAGATTTTCAAGTGCAAGACTTTTAGCATAGACTTCTCAGCTGTTTTATACAAGATAATATACATATATGTGCTTGAAGTGGGACAAATCCAACTAATGTAGTACCTGCTGGCCTTTTTGCAGGACATTTTACCTAGAGAGATCAAACTTGCCCACTGATTCCAATACTACTGCAGTGAAGATTGACCAGGTATTGTTTCTGTGCTTATTTCTGCAATAAATTCTCTCATGGAAGTATTATTTCAACATCTCTAAAATTCCATTTGTGGGATACCTGTATGGCAGATCTATACAAACATGAACAGCATTTTAAAATATTCCCAACCTTAAAGGGGGACCTGCCCTTGCCAAGCATGGTGTCTGATACCAGACAGAATGGGCTCATTTTCCTCTCCCACAGATGCATGAAAACGAACAAGCGTTCAATTTGCAATTTGTCACACTTCGTTCACTTTGTACACTTTGTTGCAGAGAAAACAAGAAAATAGTGCTGCCCAGCATCTCACATGTAGGCAGTCTGTCTGGTGACTGGGCAGGTGATGTGGATTCGTGCATGTAAAGCATTAAAATGCTACTGCAGGGAACATCTTTGCAATTGTAACACACATTGTAAACAATCTGTGTGATCTATGATAAAAAATTGTCCCAAGCATAAGTAATTTTATTTTGCCACTTCCAAAGTTCAAATATATTGTAAATAGTTGTTACTGTGTGGCAGTTACGCGCGTGTAAACTATTGTGCTTAGACAATAGTCTAAAGACTTAAATGTCTTTATAGCTTGAATATGCTATGGATTGTTTTTGTATTGCTTTGTTTAGCTTATTCGCCCTATCAATGCAATGGATGAGCTTTGCAGGCTGCTGAAATCTTTCATTAGTACAAAGCCAATGCAGTCAGGATGTTCCAGCAGTGCCTCATCAGGAGCTGGCCTGCTGCCCATATCCTCTGAGCTCTGTTACCGGCTGGGAGCCTGTCAGATCACCATGTGCGCCACTGGGATGCAGAGGTGAGTGAGGGTTGAACCTGTGTGCTACTTCTGTGATGGTGGCTTCTGTCCTTTCTAGAGATGTGATCCTATTCAAAGCAAAATAAGGGAAATTTTAAGGGAATGTAATAAGGACCTAGATCTGCTGACATCTTTACTTCAGGGTAGGTTGTAACTTTTAATACTTTTGTTAATAAGTAGCGTTGACACAAAAGATTTTGTGTTTCAGTGCATCATCCAATGCAAATGACCAAGTGATCTCGTAGCATAGAACTTGTAGTCAGCATTGTCTTCAGTCACACACTGAAAATGTAGGAAGTTGCTCAAAAATAGCTTTAGAATCTTGGTGTGTGCACACATTGATTTTGAAACACACCACTATTCTGCCAGTGTCTCAAAAGTAAAGATTAATTTGTGAATCCCTTTAAAATGAATCAATGCAGAAGAGCAGTGACACACAGCCTTGTAGTAATGATACTGGAGACTCAAATAATTGCAGTATCCAGGTGCGGCAAGACTGAGGTAATTTAATAGTTTTGTATGTAAGAAAATCTAAAAAAGTAAATAAAAGTAAATAGCTGACAGAAGCAATACTTAACAGGTAAGTGTTCTGCACATGCCTATTTATACTTTCGAAGCTATGATCTGTGATTTCCTAACTCTTGTTCCCTTGTTCAGGAGTACACTGAGTGTGTCCCTGGAGCAAGCAGCCATACTGGCCCGCAGCCACGGACTCCTGCCCAAGTGTATCATGCAAGCTACAGATATCATGCGAAAGCAGGTGAGTGTTTGCATGTGTCTCTGCATGCCACCATTGTCCAGTGACATCATGGTGCAAATGCCAGTTCATTGTGGTGTGGCACAGTACTTGGTGCACTGCAAACCTACAAGTCCCAACTCCTACTAATGGCTGAATAACTACACCTGTGTGTGACAGAAACAAGTTAACTTTTGCATGTGCAGCCTCTACAGCAATTCAAACCTATGCCTCAGTGTATATTGTGTGTGCCTTGACGGTTAGAAAAGAGAGAATGTGCGGAATATTTAAGACAATTTCTGTACAGAAGAAACCCAAGTCTCAGTCATAGTGTTAAAATAGCAGAAATTACCTAGTGCTAGACAGCAGTGCTTGTAAAGTAGTTTGGGACTAATTTATCTTTTAGGTAAACATAGGTGATAATTGTATCCACCCAATGGATTCCAAATATTTTAGAAGCAGTTAATGGATTCTCAAATACGAACCACACTCCCATTATAATATTTTTTCCTAAGGATATTTGCTTTATCAGTACTGTCAGTGCCATAAATTCTCTGTTTCCACAGGGACCAAGGGTTGAAATCTCTGCCAAGAATCTGAAGGTGATGGACCAAATGCCACAGCATGCACCTCGGTAGGTTATTATGTATTAATACATTTTCTCTAGGGCTGATTTTGTTTCTGCAACAATTGGGGAGTTCCTGCTGTAGCCAAAGATGATCTTAGTAGCAGTACTGGAAAAAAAAAAAAAAAAACATATTCTTTTTTCTCCCTGTATTAAACTAAGTACACACTATAGATTAATCAGCTTTGCTGCTTAAGTGTGTTTACAAGAGTCTGATGGTTTAGTTCTGGTAGAGCAGGTTTAAGAGCAAGCACTTCCAGTCAGAGTAACCACACAGTAATTCAGCCCTAAGGAACCTCATTTGCCCAAGGTTATATATGGGTTTGTCTAGAAGGCAGCTTTGAAAAGTACTGTACATTTGTGAATACTCCTGCACCTAATGGGAGATAGAAATGTTCATCTCTCTCTACAAGAGAATAATACCTTTACTTTTAAGTAAAGTATCTTGGGTCAGTTTCTTCCAATTTCACCTCTCAGGGAGAGAAAAGAATATTCTTTAATAAACTGTAACACAGCATTTCCCCACAGTGGCAGTAACAACTTGTCATGGTTTAGACGACAATATGTACAGAATCTGTCTGTACAAATACCAGAGAAACTTCCGATTCTGCTGTTGTTAATGGCATTGTTTCCATGAAGGCAAAACAGTTCTGGCCCACAAGAATCAGCATCAGAAAAGGTCTAGCAAAGTCTGTGCCATATCGCTAGACAGAACAAATGTGCTTGCTAGTGCCTGAGTCCTACAAAGAGCACATTGGTTCAGTGTAAAGAAAACATCCTTAAACACTGATATCTTACTCACCCATTAAGACTTCTGAGTTAGTCTAAATTAGCCCCGCTTTTAATTTTTCTCTCCTATCTACTCCTCAAAATGTTTATAGAAAATGATTTTAAACTTCAGAGACACTGGTGATGCTCCCTCTAACAGTCTTGGTTCATTTTCTCAGAGACATTAAAAAGAGTAGAATTTTGCATTTAGAACCTTATCCTTCTGTTGGATTTTAATTGCTATTTCAAAAACAAATGAAACAATGGTGTTGGCTCCTGTACCATGGCCTGGGTGCCATCCATCAGTGTTTTGGCAGTGTAGTTATTTTGCCTTATTAATGAGCCATTACAATGGAGCCGTTACTTTGGCTCCACTGTTATGGCAATAACCATGTTATCTTCAAAAAGAAGCATTTTTAAAAACAATTCTCAAGATCAGGCATTTTTTTTCTTTTGAGTACACTCTAAATCACAGTGATAAATTCCAGAACTATTTACTTGGATTATTTCAGGGCAACAGAGCTTGGATATGTGTGTTCCTACTGGGTTCCATCATAATGCAAAACAAAACAACGAAGTTAAAAGGAGATCTGGTGAATTAACTCCCAGGATTATATTTCTTAGCAAAATCTTTAATAGCTGTCTTGAAAGAGAAGTTATAAAAGACTTGAGTTTATTCTGATGTAAAGAAGAAAAAGCCAAGGAAAAGCTCACAAAATGATACATAAATGATAAGTCAGTGTGTGCTTAGTGGTTAAACATGTGTTTAACCACTATTCTCAATTTGTTAATCTTGTGAGTCAAAAAATTTCTCAGCGACAATGATTATTAATTGTAAGATTTGTTCAAGCATGTCAGCAAACAGATATGTTCTTTTATGTGTTTGGTATCCCAGCCTGTATGACAGGAACTTTTTTGTTCAGGAAAAATGCTGAACAGGGTTTAAAACCAAAAGAAGTAGAAAAAGAGAAGGGACTGTTGAAGAACTAACTGAGCCAAAATTAAGAGGAAGTGATGGAGAGTCTCAAATGATATTGTAAACAATGATTGTAAATACTTAGTTAACAAATGGCTAATGGCCCTTCTAAACTTGCAATTACTAAGATTAAAAATAGGAGTATTCTTGATAGTCGTTACCTCTAAAGCTTGCAAAATTAAAAAGAAGCTGCTGACCCTCATACATGAATCCAGTAACTTTGTCATTATCCCTATGATCTTTAATTCCCTACTCTTCCTCTGCACTAAAGACTCTATAGGTTGTGCCAGCCGCCTGCAGAGGGGGATTTATAGGAGTAAGAGGCACCTCTTGGCAGCCCCACGAGAGCACTCGGCTCTGAGGAGCCCAGGCCGAGGACCCTGCGAACTGACCCCAGGGGTGCTGCTGTGCTCTGGAGGAGAGGGACCTGCTGGCCCAGGCATCAGGAATCTGCCTTTGAACTCCTGGAGCCCATGCAGGATCCATGCATTTCTTTGACTGCAAATTCTTGAAACAAACACCACAGGCAAGAATGGATGCTGCTGCCATTCAGATGCCTGGAGAATGACCATTATTCTTCAAGAACGCACAGTTCTCCTGGTGACGTGTTTGTGCAACCACCAGAAAGTTGTGGACTTCAAGATACGGCTTGGTTCAGAAAATTCTGCTGGACGTGCCTCTCTTTCCCTGTACTGCCCCTGGCACCCATTTAACTGCCAGCAGGTTTTGGTCAATGTCCTTTAGCGGTAGTTTCATAAACCCCACTTTTTCATGAACTGACCTGCACTTTCGAGCAAAGAATAGCACAATCTATGGCTTATTCAAATAGGAACGTAAAGAATTTCTTCTGGAGTAATTTTCCACTTCAGCCCAGTGAGAGAATCTCTCTATGCTGCAGAGTATACATTCCGTAATACTTCTTACCATTACTTCATTTTACTTACTGTAGCTTTCAGGTTTTTGATTAACTCTTTTTACTAATGCCCTGTGATTATGTACTCTGGAATACAGCGCTAATGAAGAGTGTAGGATTTTTGCGAAAACTTTACAAAGAAAAAATACAGTCTGATAATCTGATTATTTCAACAGATGTAGTTTTTAAAACAGGTCAGAAGAACTATACTTATTTATGTGGAGTGGAATAATATGTGGTTTTGATCATGTTATTATATGTACAAGATGAAAATAAAAATTATATTGTTTAAAATGGGACCAATATACTGGCAGTTACACAGCTACTCCCAGTTTACTGAAAAAATCTACATTATTTAAAATCTTCAATATTTAACTAGTCTTTAATACAGTTATTAAGATGTGTTAGGGATGCTCTTAAGTTAAAAGAAAAAAGGAATCATGTATATAATGTTCTGTTTTTTCTGGTTTGAAAAATTGTTCTCCATTCTGTCAGTATTACCCTAAGCACTGTAGTTTTTTCCTAGTTACTGGCTGAAACTAATCAAAGCATGTCAGCAGTCTCAGGACAGAAATAATGTTCTTTTGGAGTGAGTGCCTTAACGTGACCAACTCTCCCTAACATGGCAGGTGTACAAGAAACTCCCCATTCCTGTTCCTCCGCAGCCTCCTTTAAACCAGCTCCCAGTCAGGAAACCCAGGAGCGCTTTGCAGTAATGTATATTTTAGAAAATAAAGGTTTGGGGGTTTTATTTGTGTTGTTGTTTGTTTTTTAGTGGGCTTAATTTTATTTTATTAACATCCAAAGCAACTCAAAAACTAACGGATGTTTTCATTTCGACATGAAGACCTCTTTAATTTTTCTAATTTTCTCTCGAACACAAAACTGTTTATGGCAAATTGGGGGATGCAGTTTGTTCTGAATCTTCTTTCTTAATTTTTTAATATTTGTTTTTTTTCTTTCACAGACTGAAATAATTTTGGGGAAGGAACTTATTTCTTTTTTATTTCTTACTTTTAACGGTTTCCTCTGATCTGCAGCAATGTGTTGCAGGGAACTAGGACAGCCTATGGACTGCCAGCTTTGGGATATAGATTTGGTACTGGGTGTCTGTTCCGGACTGCAACTAGATGAGCAGATCTCTATTTCAATGCACTTTTTGTTAATTTTGGAAAAGTTACTCTTACCATTTGCTATTTGAAGAAAAAAAATGATGTTTCTTCACTGAATCC
Organism: Peucedramus taeniatus; assembly: GCA_013400575.1. Classification (NCBI taxonomy): domain Eukaryota; kingdom Metazoa; phylum Chordata; class Aves; order Passeriformes; family Fringillidae; genus Peucedramus; species Peucedramus taeniatus. Next base: position 146,922 of record WBNO01003424.1, on the reverse strand, counting down.
TCAATTTCAAATGTACTTAGTACTATAAGAACTGTAGGAACACCCCAAAGTAAAAAAGAACCTGTTGGGCAAGCCCTGCCTTTGTCCCCATTAGTTGTGCTCTGCAGAGTGGCCTGGGCAGGATCCTGGTCCATGCCTGCAGCCTCTGGCAACATGAGAGATGCAGAGAAGGGTGTCCAAAGGCATTTACACTGTGCACTGTTTTACACTGAAATGTATGTGTTATTCTCACTTAAAACCTGAGAGACGTTTTTATTATTAAAAGTTGGTTTATATTATAAGGAAAGAAGGTTGATCTCATTTTCTGTTACACCCTTTAGTTCCTTCGCCTTGCATTCTGTTGAGCAGTTTTAAGTTCTGATATGCTTGTATGGCATGGGGAGCAGTCAGAAGTTAAAGTGGTAAGGGGAAAGCTGGGTTTGATTTCAGCTCAAACTAGCAGTGTAGAGCTGAACTCTTCCCGTTTGTGCAGTCCTCTAAAGCTGTGGGGGAGACCACAGACTCCTGTTAAGGGAGAAAAGAAAAACTGGTTTGATGATGTAAAATTGTGGGGTTTGAACCAGTACTGGGAACTAACAGGTTCAAGTGGAAAAAGAAGAGGGTACTGCACAAACCAACTTGCAAGCAAAGAGAGATTAGGTCTACAGAATTTCCAGGGCTAAAAGTGAAGAATCAGGCCTGGCACAACAGAACCAATGCAGATTTTGTAGATGGAGATGATTGTAGATGTCAAGATGGAGAACATGGGAACTATAGCAGCTTGACGATGAGGTGGGTGTGGTTGGGTGGCAGCTGTGAGTGAAATTCTTTGTGCATGTGTCTCATAACTGAGTTTGCTGAACATTTTCCTTAGCCACTGAAGCACAGATATTGGCAGGCTGGTGTGTTGCTGATTTGGGAGAGGAATCTCTTGGAATCTTGCGAAGGATCTTGGTACACACACAAAAAAACCCTGAAGGACTTTGAACACTGAAGGGGATGAAATTTGTGGGATTAGATTTTCCCGCACAAATTTTAGTTCATGCTGTTGAAGACTTAACAAAATACTTTGCTATATTTCTTGTTAATTGGTAATAAAAGGACCATGTCATAGAGTTTGTCACAAGATAACATAGAGGCAATTTGATAGAATCATGAAAGCTCAAGGCTGCACTAGGAAACAAATGGTCAGTTATGATGGAGAATTATTCAGGCCTCTCTGCTGAGACCAAATAATTAAGTGAAAATGCTAAGTGTTGAAGAAAACAGATGCCTTCATAAGAAAATAATAATGAGAAAGGTAAAGACAGTTCAAGCTGAACATAAATACAGTCTGAAGGAGAAAAAGTGATCAAGGCTAAATATTGGCTGAAAGTTTTCCTTCTGTCAGGCTTTGACAAAGAAAGCAATAACTTGTCCAAAGCAAGTTGTAAAGGCTGAAGCAGTGCCTGGTGCAGCAGGAGAACATGCAAGCTGTCTCCAGTTCTAAGATGGATTCCCTGAGGAGCTGAAGGGTGAGAAAGGTGAAATTGGTAAGTGTAACACATATAGGCTGACTGTGTATAGTCAATAAAATGACAGTACACTCCCTTATGTGGAGTCCTGGTCACCCTTGTGCTTACAAAGCATATGATTTGAGTGAGCAAAATTGAGTGTTTGAATTAGCTGTAGAAAAAAATGGTCAAACCCATGAGTGACATTTGTCACTTACTGCACATGATTGTTATAATCATCTCATCGGGGCTTAAGATCTACTATCTGAATAATTACTGATATATTAATGCAGTTTTTCTTAACATATCCTATAGAACCAGTCAGCCATTGGGTTTAATTCTTACAAGTTACATGTCAAAAAGGTAGTTCTTTACCAAAGGAATTCACATCCAAAAATCTGTCCCATTTTTGGAGGGTGGTGTTACTCTCCCAGTTCCTAACAAGGGAGGTTAGCAGGTACAGAGGGTCTAGACAGAAAACCTCCAAAAAAAACCAGCCCTACTGTTGAAAGGCTCTGAGTCCTGGGTCAAATCCTGAACAGATTGCTCAGACTCTCTATCCATTTCAAACTGGATTAGAAAAAATGAAATAAACCTTGTGATTCTTACCCTTCTAAACTGATCTAAAGTGTTCTCTATCCTGTTCCAGCATGTCTCAATAAAGCTGTTTCTGTGCTTTAGGACACACTTTCTTCAGCTCTCTCATCCACTGGCAGCAGTGAAAGCAGAGAGCAGTGCCCTGGCTGGTGTGAAGAGCAGAGAATTACCACAACTTTTCCAGTCATCCTGGAGAAGCCAAACTGCTGCTAAATAGAGCTGCTTTCACTGAGCTGCCAAAGCTCCCTTGGAGCTCTTAAACAACCCCTTCTGGTTGTCATGATTCACTATTTGAAAAATATTTCTCCTTGCCAAAATAATGACTCATCTTGTGTAAAATGTCAATTAATGCCTTGCAGAGTCTGCAAAAAAATAGGTCTGTTTTTAAATGAATTAGGATTAAAATTAGTAATTAATGTTTGAATCAAGTGATTATTTTCTTGATCCTGCTTAAAATTAAATTTAGTTATAAGCACTTTGAAGGCAATGTGGAAAGAAGCATTACTATTTAATCAGGTTTAACCTGTCTTTTCCATACAGGTTTTACTTACATGAGTGACGTATTCTCATCTTGAGATAATTAAAAATAATTAGTATGGCTTTATCAGTTTTAATGTGCAAAAATCAAATTCACATTATTAGAGGTGCTTGATGGGGGTTTTTGATGGAATTTATCTTCAAATTATCACATGAAAGTTAATGTGGCCATCACATGAATGCAAAGCTTGCAGAGAGTGATTTGGCAAGGATGCATCATTCATCTCTGATTCCATGTGAACTAAGTTCTATTTTTCAGTGAGTTTATTATAGTTTTTGGAAATAATAAGCAATTTTAGAGCTGGTACAACACATGGTATATCTTGCTGCAAGAAATGACAAACCTTGAGCCTAATTTCTTCTGCCTGCTTGGGTGTAGTTTCAATAAATTCAGTGGAATCAGTGTGTTATAGAGTTGATTGCCAGCCAGCAACAACCAACAGATTTGAGCGTATAACGCAAACACAATAGGTTTCAACGTTTTAAGCACAAGTTTAAAACTATGAAGTAGGGATCTATTTCACCTCTGTATGGATAGAAAATGAGAACAAGATGAAATGCTAACTGAAATGACTCCATTAAAATTGCATTGAAATTCTTGAGTGACAAGAAACCAAGTAGTTTTCACACTGGATGGGTGTGATCAGCACTACACTGCTCACATCTCTCTTGGGATCTGCCAGACTTGTTTGGCAATGATCTGATAAATGGGATAAATGGTCTGGTGAGAAAAAAAAAATTATAAAATGTCATTTAGGATAACAAAATCCAAAGGCAATTGAAAAAAGCTGCAAAAAATGTTGCAGTAATGAGTGTCTAAAATGATTTAATGGCAATAAAATGAACTATCAGCAACTGCAGAGTATGGGCCACACAAAATAAATCATTAGGCACTGGAGGTATAAAGTCGGGTTTTAAATTTGATACCCAAGCTTTGGAAAGTCTTTCAGAATTTCCATGGACCATTCCCTGGAATCTTTAGTTCAGCATGTGGCAACCTAAAATAAACTAGAATTGTTAGGAACAGAAAAGAAACCATAGCTGAAAACCTTATTAATTCCATGGTGCCTCTGAGTCTTAAACACTACAAGAATTATTATTGGTTTAGGCATGAAACACTTTTGAACCACCTTGAGAATCTGCACACAAGCAGTATGTCCTGTGCCATACAAGAAGGGTTTTTGCAGCACAGAAATAACTTCATATCATGGCAGTGTAGGCATCCTCTGAACAACCTGTACTTCAAATTTAGCAATTTTTCCTCCTAACTTTCTTCTCTGTGTATACCCCAGAAAGGTTCTTGATGAGAAGCTCTGGGTTGCTCCCTTCATCAAATGAGTTTCCTTTAGTTTGGTTTTTTATAACCATTAAAAAATGTCGAGAATACTGTTTAGAATTTGCCTTAATAGTTGAGATCAGACTCATCTGAGTCTGGTCTCAAAGTGATGAAGAAAACCCATAGGAAACCACATATTAGAAGTTAAGTTTTATTCATGAATACTCATAAATTTGTGAAATACATTAAATCTCATGGAAATATCTGTGTAAGCAGCAGAAAGTAAAACCCCTGCTGGTTTCAACAGCCTTTTTCAGACAAAATCAGGCAGGAGAAAAGATTTTTTGCCATGGCTTACAAAATGACAGTCCCATCTACTATGTCTCTGATAAAGGCTCTAGGAAACTTCCCTGTTTGCAATTAGTAATGGAATTAAAGCTACAGTTTTAGCATACTTGTGCATTAATAATCCATAGAAACTACTTCAGCTGTGCATTTACTGGCTGACAAACAGCCTTATCCACTCTTTGCATGTGGAGAAATTAAACAAAGAGAAGGTAAATTGCCATGTCAAGATAGAAAAGCAGAGAATAATATTCCTCTTTTCCTCAGACAGAAACTTCTGCTGGGCCAAGGCAGTCTTTCAGAAGGTTGCTCGTGATCAGCAGACAGTCAGTGCAAGGCTTTTCTCCTCCAGAATAACCACATACCAGGTAACCATTAAAGTTGTGTGTTTATCACAGTCAGAAATCCACTTCTGGATTAATGTTTAAGGACACTCATAAAATGACAGAGTGCCCTCTTCCAAATTAATGCCATGTTAGATGTGAATGTGGAATTTCCATTGTCAGATTCTAAAAAATGGCAGGGGCTGCAGAATTAAAACTAAAAAATCCCTATCAAGCGAAGATTTCCACTATCACTTTACAATTATGCTGCCTATATCTACAGCTGAAAGGACATTAAGAACAGTAGCCCAGGTTTGCAATACTGTCTGGAGTAGTTGGATCCCCTAATGAGAGAAAATAAGTAAATTTTCAGTTAGCTCCACTGGGATAATTTGATTGTTTTTGTCAGCAGGACATTTCAAAATCCGTCCAGCTATACACACCCATAAAATAACGAGCTTACCAAAAGAGACACATATAGAACTCAGCTTTTTTATGTAAAGATCCATCAGCCCCTGTCATGATGACAAAGGTTAGTTGCCCTTAACTGGTTCTCCTGGTGCTGTCCTTTACTGCAGTTGAATGACACTCAAACAGGCAAAATTGCTTCTTGCCTCTGAAAGCCAGAGGAAATGCAGGGAATCATTCCCAGGCTCTCTCTTTCTCCAAATAAATTTTCCCACTTATTAATATGATAATGAGTAATAAGCAAATACAGCCTAAGCAGTCACAGGAAATTGTTTTCAGAAAGCAATTTTTGATCGATACAACTGAATGAACACTATTAAGGGTGATTATTAAAAATTAATTTCACTGTTCATATCTTTTTGCACGTTATGTCCTTCACATGATTCTTTGCATAATAAGACTCCAGAAATATTACCTTTTTGTTTATCTGGACAGGACACAGATGATGAACTGCTAGAGATACTCCTCATAACTACCCTCAAAAGTGTTAAGTCTCATCAGTTTCAGACAGACCATAAAAATCTTCAAACATATTAAGAGCTTTCATGTGTGTCCCAAAACTGATACACACTGTTTAAAACTACAAAACCCCTCAGAATAGATTTTAAAGACAGGACAACTGTCCATTCCCACTCCTTTCCCCTTATTACACCAGTATGGCCTGAATATATTCAGAGTGCTATCACCTGTAATGGAAGCTGCTGCAAGTAGGTGCTGAAAGAGGATGTCTTTACCATACACTTCAGTTACATTAAAGCAGCAGGGGTTTGGGATTGTCTAACTATTCAGTTACTGACTGGCCCATAGACAGGATTTGTTTCTAGTTTCTCAATTTAACCTTGTATTCCATTAAATTCACTCAGATGGATTTCATTTTGGAAGATTAACTATGTCAGATGGTAAGGCTATGTGCACAATTCTCTGCCTGACCAATCCCTTACAGTTCATCAGCTCTTGTAATAAAAAAAGCTGAGGAAGATAACAGTCTCTGAAAGACCAGGATTGAAAAGGATTTTAATCACCTGATTTTCTTACTCTTTTCCACAAAACAGTGGAGAGCATGGGACAGCCAAAGGAAGACTGAGGCATTCTTTGTTTCATTTCCTGACTGAAAACACCTAAGAAATGATTGCTTCACAAAACCATGTCAGGATGCATTTTTTTCCCCTGGCATTTGAGCCAGCTTCTTCACAGGAGGAATCATCACATGTTATTAAAATTAAAATCACCACTAGAAGATCAATAGCTAATCCTGCAGATGAATCTCATCAACCAGAACTAAGAAACTTTTAGCTATTTTTTTAATAATACATCTCCATTGAAAGCAGTCAAGTATAGTCAGTATAAGGGGAAGGAGATTTTCATTCCCTGCATTCAGATCACCCTATATAAAGCTGCTTCAGTCCTGCAGTAAGCACTACAGCATGATTTAATGGGGGATGCTATAGAACAAAGATGAAAATATGCCAGATTGTAAAAATAATTTCTTTTCTTTTTTTCTATTTATAGTTTCTTCTCAATGTTCACTCTTAAATGGAAGAGATTTTTAATAAATTACTGTCTTTGCAGAGCCACAAAACATCAACAGTTTAGACACAGGACACCGATGTGATTGATACATTTGGCAACATGGAAATCCTTCTCTCTTATTTATTCTTTCCCTAGACAGAACTTCTACAGAAACCAACAGATTCCCCTTCATTTAATTTAGTTCCCTGAAAATATCTTTCTTTGATTTTAGATGCTGCTTGGCACAGCAGTCATGTATGCTTAAATGTAACGTCAAATGGGGGGGCTGCCTGAGAGCATGGGCGTACACATACCCGGAGGTTTGGTGCTGCAGCCAAAGGGAAGGGCTCCAGCCTTGTAGTTCCAGCACGTCCTGGGCCAGGTTTGACACTCATTCCACTTCTCTGTGTACTGGTTCAACTTGCTAACTCAGCAACAATCTCTACATTCTTTTGCTGGTGTGCTTTCTGCTCAGTTAGCAAGCTGAATCAGCTCACAGCAGGGTCCAGGCAATCAGCACAAGGTGCAGGAGCAAAGCAGGGACTGTGGAGCAGCTGAAGCACTCTCTCTTCCTCTCAGTACTGTGTTCTCCATGGGTGTAACTTCACTCTGAGATACTTCAGGAAAACCCACTACTCACCTTTCTGAAACTCTGGACACAGACATACCTAAGAGTTTCCTGATGGCCAGTTGAGGTGTAGAGCCACAAGCACTGTCATTACTATGAAGAAGGCTGCCGGCAGCCAAGCCTGTTACCGTTGCCAGGGGCTTATCACAGCCTCCCTGGTGCAGCTCAGACCCTCTAGATGAACAAACAGCTCAAAACTCTCATCTGCTTCAGTGCAAAGTTGGAGGGCTCCCTTTATCCCTTCCTCCTTGAATGCTGTTTGGTAAACACAGGCAGACTTTGTGACAAACTGACAGTGAACAGATGGGTAACACACCATCAGCTCTGTCTGCACCTCCTCTGAAGGCACACTGAAAACTGCTGGTAAAATCCATTATCTTTTGCATAGTGATCACAGCCATCAGTTTTAAGCCTCAGGGAGGGAAAGCTGAAAGGAGACAAGGAAATAATGAGGGGGTTCAGCTAGATGAAGGACCCTATGAAAAGATTATAATGATTTTTTTTTTCAGCAGAGGGGAACACTGCGGAGCCTATTACACATGATAACTGTACTGTTAAGACATCTAGAAAAGTATAGGCTTGACAGTAAAACTGAGGGTTTCAGGTTTTAAACATGAAAACTTAAGATGAAAATCACTCCTTGTGTTCACTGGTTTCTGCCCTTTGACTAAGAGTAGCAGGCATTGTAGGAGAGAACAGGAAAACAGGTACAATCTTTCACTGACTCGCAGCTCAGCAAGATTGGCAAGTGTTTCTTTGAAATGAGTTTAAAGATCAGTTACCAGTTTAGAAATGAAATCTCTTGCAACTTCCATTATTAATGAAGGCCAAAGAGAATTTCTTTGTTAGTGGTACCATATCAGATCAGAATACATTTTCAGATGCTATCAGTGAACCAGAAAGTAGAAAGGATTTCACAGGGAAAGAATAATCTTATGAGTCTCTGAAATGAGTGCCCTGCTGGCTTGCTCAATGTGGGTAAAATCCATGATCAAATCTGCCACCATTCCTGCTTTGCTGTCTGCTGTTTTTAGACTTTATATTAAAGACAGGTCAAAGTCTTAATCTGAATTAATCTTGTATGTCTACTAAAGATAATTAAAAGCCCCAAAACTTACCAGGGTCAGGTTTGATTTCTTCTGAATTATTTTCTGGTGAGAAGCCTTTTATAATTATCTGTTCTGCTGCGTGGGGTTTTTTTTGGAACATTTGGCTAATACATATGAAACAGACATATGCTTCTTTGGGGCATAACAAAATGCTCAGATAATTTGTTTACTACAAACAGTTAATGTGATGAGCAGAAGCCTACTGAGTATGAGAAAGAACACCATAAAATAAGCTCTACTCTTTAAGAAGTAAAAAGATGAAAACCATTATGCACAAAATCCTTTATCCTGAACATCCCACAGACTACATGGTGGATAATAAAAAACTATTGTCCTTCATTGTATATATGAATGGGACCCAGGAATAACAAAATATGAGATTAAAGGTTGCTGCTAATCTTGTTGAGAAGTGGTGTCAGCTTCTGGCCAAATTTTTTCTTCCATGCAGTCAAGTGAGAGAGCTGTGGAATTAAAGCACAGAAAGGATGTGAACAAACACAATGAATCTAAATGTTAAATGGCTGCAAGCTCCTGGTCTCATTCTTTCAGAACATTTTTTTTCTTGTTATACACAAGCCAAAGTCTCAAAACACTGTACTAGTACTTCCCAGCTTTACCCCCTTACCCATTAGTCTTTTCCAGACACTCAAGGTACAATGCATACTGACATTTTGAAGTGCAACCTTTATATTGCAGTAGCTGGAAGATTCACTCCAAAGTGGCTATACTCAAGTGGGTTTCTTAATCTACTTCTGGCTATGAACTCAGAGGTCACAATGAAGACAAGTTATTAGAAGATAAAAATTCGGAAATGCTCATTCCAAACTGGTATTTGGGTAAATAAATATTTAAGCTGACTTAAATATAAGTTAGAATTTTCTGATGAAGAAAGATCATAGAAAATGTAATCATACTGAAGATTAGATTTTTAGGAGAGACATAAAGGTCTTATGGAGACGATTGTTCCTAATAAATTAAAGGAAATAGTTGTCTCTTCACATGCAGTCACGAGGATATTTCTATTTTTTAAATAGCAGGGAAAGCATAAGGCATTTGTTGGCACTGTATGACTAGTTGATAGGACTGATGGCATTCAGCTGTGCTTTTAGCCATTCAAGCCAACAAATTTTTATGCTCTTGACCTGTGCTGATATGGTCACTTCAGGAAGCAAAACTGAAAGTACAGACTGAATTTATGTGGATCTGTAACAAAAAGGAGTGTTGCTGACCTGTAAGGGTATTGTTAAAGAAGTCTAAGGCATTGTCTAAGGAAAGAGTACTTAAATTGTCCAGCTTTTATAGCACAAATAATGGATTTATCCCAATTTACGTATTACTCCAATGATGGAACAAATGTACAAATTTGAGTAGTCAAGACCCGTTGGACCAGACAGTCAACCTACAATGAATTAAAGTGTTCCCTTTTCCTCTGAATGCTCAGATAAATAACTGGTATAATAATCATGAAATGGCCTGCACCAAACCCATAGGGATCCCCACTGAAAATCCCTGCTTCCACAGAGTGGGGCAATGATACAGCTCATTAGTGGGTGGAAGGATTTTATTATTCTCCATTGCTTGACCAGGAGATGGCAGTGATTCCCTCTGCAGAAATAAGAAAGCTCCAAAAAGACACAGAACTGCATTTAGGAATCAGGGAAAGACATGCAGAAAACAGTCTGCTTGACCTCAGTAAAAAAAAAAAAAAATCACACTGCAGATAGCAGAGGGAATACAGCTAAGCTGTTTTTTCTTGTTTCTGTGTCTATCTTTAATATTTCTTTGGTGTCTAAATAAAGAAAAATTCTTGGAGACACACAGCTCCCAGAGCTTTCAGTTTGGTATTATTTTTAACACTAATCATATTTCAAGAAGAGCAAAAAATTTATATCTGTCAGTCAGCAGGTGTGTGTTAATATTACTTGTATTTTAGTGTTATTTGTGCAAATATGCTCAGAAGCTTGTACATTAGAAAGAACAAGAATAAGCAGAAGCACCTTCCCCCCAGGCTCCTCCACAGAGAAATGCTACAAATTCTGATGTCAGTGCTGTGCCTCAGAACAGGCAGCTTCTCAGCACTGCTCCCTGCCACTGCCCCTTTGTGCTGTGTCCATCTTCCCCCCTTGCACCTTCCTAGATACCACCATTATCTCTAGAGCACATCCTGGGTATGTTCTGCAAATCCTTCCATTTAATCCTGCCCATTTAAAGAGTTAACACTTCAAAAGTCGTGATGAACATTCCTAGCAAACAGCTCACAGAAGCTCCCATGAGAGAAATTTTTTACATCAAATATTCATTACATCACTGTAAATATACACCACAAGTTAGTCCACAATGTTACGTCAATGAAAGAAAGGGCATGGGTCTTCCTGTAAATTATGTTTTGTGGCTTTTAAAAGACTTCTGCAGGAAAAATTACAGTAAGGACTGTTGGAATAGGGCTTTCTCTGCATCGTTGTCATTTGCCTTTCAATAGGTATGTGTGGTGGTTTCAATGGTCTGTCTGAACCACATAACTGCTGTCATCTGCATCCCACAGAAAAAGTATTTATCCCCATCTTGTCAGTCTCAACTCTTTCTACCCAGCAAGAATAACTTCTCAAGCTGTGTTTTTGCAGGCTGGCATTAACTACTTCCACATCATGCAATCCTCCATCCTCCAGGCAGATATATTCCAGTCCCTTGGAGGTTATAAGTGTACTCTAGGGACTGTTGAAGAACTTGCAGACAGAACACTCTAAGTTCAACAGCTTTATGTTGGATCACACTGTGGCAAGAAAGCATTTTGCAAATAAATGTAGGCATACTGTGTGTGGGATCTAAGCAAGTTGGCTAACTTTATTTCAAGCCAAGAAGCTGAAGAGTCACATTAACACAGCCTGGAGCATTGTGGAGCAAATTCGCCTCACCCACAGGTTGGAGGACAGAGATTGCCTTTCAAGCAATAATTCTTGTGCATCTACAAAAGCTAGTCCAGTTTCAGCTAGCTGTGGATGCAACCAGTCTCCACTGATTCTATTGTTTTAAAAAAAATTGCACTTATGTTTGGGTAACTATCGTAGTCTATCCCTGAGGAGAGCAGCAACTTCTTTTTCAGATGTAACATGTAAATTAAAAGCAGCCTTCAGTCTCTTGGTGGCTAGAAAATGCATGTCAGCACCAGGTACGGCAGTGTATGTCACTTGGATGGAAGCACACTGCCATGGCATGAAGGAAAACAACATGGAAGAGGTTAGCATTATTTCTCCATTAAGCTTCTACCGTCCTGTCTTGTAACAGTCCAAAGAGAGAATTGACAGACTTTGCATTAATATGTATTTGCTATAGTGTTCTGTCATATCATATGAAAAAGTGTTACTGTTAAACATTATTGCATTATTTGGGCAAGAGAAAGGGTGAAGATTTTTGTCCCACTAGCCAGTATTTACTCACACAGTTTGCTTTTAGTAAGTTTCTTTAAACACTTTTTACATTCTTTGTAAACTTTCCTCCTATACCTTCACTATAGGATGAATATTATATTATATTATATTATATTATATTATATTATAATTAGTTTAGTTTAGATTTATACAGTTTTGATACAGCTTTAAAGGTTCATTTCTTCAGTGTCAGCTCGCTGGGTTTACCCTCATACAGTCACAAAAACATCAAAGCAAATACAAGGTTATTTGGCTGAATACACCAAATCATGAATGCTTTTAGTGAGAGAATAGCTTAGACAGGTGTCACAGCACAACTCAAGTGTATCAGAAACAACATGACTAGCAGGAAAATGAAAAGGTCCAAAAAGCTATTGTCCCTTGCTCTTTTACTGCAAACTAATGTGCATATATATGGTGTATATCAGATCATAAGCTGGAGAAGTTACATTTTTGATGGATGTAATTACTATAACTGCAGTAACATGTCTCAGTGACAATAAATCCTGATTATTTAATCTCAGTGTAATATTTGATCATTAGAATGATCTACTTCTTCTCAACATCTCTTTACATTTTTCTTTAAAAGCACCACATTCTTTCCTTTTGACTAATAAAACCAAACTGAATTGTGCTCTGGACCTATCATTTTCCAGTACTTTGTGATCTATTCATTAACAGGCATAATCTCATTTTTCATTTGTCTTTTACAAAAGCTAGGCCTTTGCAATTTTGGCCAGATACTTGCTGTCTACTTCCTTGATCCTAGTTAGAAATCATATTTGCATCAGCTATATATTCTCAAAAATTTAAGACAAATACAACCAAGCCCCACTAGGGTCAGTGATTCTGTTTCAAACCTATGTCAGGACGTGTAGTCTTGAAAACTAACGTGTTATGTTATCCAGTAAAATGACATCCACTTCACCCAAAAATTATGGCCCAGAGAGTACAATAGAGCATGGCTTTCCTCACATCTGGAAATCAGAATCATACACTCAACATCAATTTCCTTCCTTCCTAACTTTCAGCTAATGTCATTCTGGCCTGAGTGCTGGCATCAGCAGATGTGCTGCCTTGCTTAGCCATTGCAGCTTTCTCCAAATGGCCTCTAATCTTGTTGGTTGTCAAGCTGCAGGGTAGAAAGAATCTGTCAATACACACAGATCCAGCTTCCTAAATCCCTCTGTAATTCTCATTCCAGTCAATATCAGAGTAATTTTAGTTTCATATGATCAATGTCCTAGCCCAAGTACAGTCCCCCATCTGCATAAATATTTCCTGATCTGTCTTTTCACCCAGCTCTGGGAGATCTGTAATTGTTTTCTGTTACACTTGTTTTACCATTTCAGTCTTTAGCCTCAAGTTCAAGGTGTCTCTTAGTTGCCATCCTTGTGAAGGTTATTCTGTTTTCAGCATAATGTCCTTCCTCATTCAGACTGTCGTATCTCCTCCCGTGTTCTCAGTGAAGATTGCCTGTCCCTATACTCTGTATCTGGATAATGTAATATTACAGCCTATTTCCTGAACAGGACACATTTCAGTTACTCCAATTACACCAGATTTGTCTTCAAGCAGCAGATGTCCTTGGTCTCCCAGTCTTGTTTGCCATTTCCCTCCCCACCTCATGCCCTCCAGCATACAAAGTATTCAACTGCTAAACAGTAAGCAGAAGCTAGTCTGCCTCACTCAACATCTTTCATACCTGTCTAGCTGGAAGAGGGGATTGTGCAGTTATTAACTCTGTGAAATAAAAATCTAGGATCTTATATTGGATCAGGGTTAGCCCTTGTTTCAACAATAGAGGGTGCTCAGTATAACCTCTAAAGAGAGACAAAGCAAAACATCATTATAGAGGAAAAGCTTTCCCATATTTGTAGCCCTTGTAAGCTCCCAGAGAGTCAGTCAGCTGCAACAGCTCCTGTATGGCTTGTAAAAGAGCCCTGTTTCTCGTCAGCAGTTGCTAAAATCTAGAACAAACATCAAGGCCCCTGTGAAAAACAGGTTCAAAACTCATGGATGCCTGAGGAAATTTTGACTTCACTCAAGTATTTCTGCGTCTCAAAGTCAGGCTTTTGCCATTCACTTTGCAATGTAGGTTTTGCCATTTATTTCTACAGATGTCTGCATTTGTGAAAAGACTAATCTGTCCTATAGCTGGAGACATTGCAGTTGATCTCGCTCTACCTCTTAGTGCCAAGGGGATAGGCACGTAGGCTAAGATTTCTGATGATTTCAGGAACCCTGTACTAGTGCTACAACTTTCAACACCAGACGCCTCTCCTCCTGCTCCAGGGAAACACAGCTTAACACCCAAGTCACCTATCTTAGTCACAGAAATCACGTAAGGTTTTCCAGCTCACACACTCACTGTGCACGTTATTTCATTTTTATTTTACTTGAATACATGAATTGCATATGCATTAGGCCAGCTATGCCAGAAGCATCATCACCGAAACATATTTAATTTGACAGCCTGCTGAAGTGGAACAGCAATGTTACTCATTACTTACTAGGCTGAAAGTCTAGCAGAGCAGAGACTTCTAATGGAAGCTTTCCTCTCCTCTGTGACCTACCAAGAACAGAGGAATTGCTGTTCTCTGCCTCAGTTCTGAGAAACAGATCACCATGATGGATTCAAAGTGGATGTAGTCAGGATACAATAAGGACACTTTTGGTTCTCAGAATATCCAAATAGGAGTAAAAATGTAATTGATAGTCTCCAAGTTCAGTAAAAATCAACTATGCTGGCTGTGTACATTTATTCTCACCTTCATTTACTCTCATTACTTCATGAGCTACCATGGCCTAATTTTTTATCTACCTCAATTCAAATTCCAGAGTAATTTCAAGACTTGCTTTCCCACTCCATATGAGCACCAGGACTGAAATAGTAGCAGTGGATTTGCAGAATCCTGACATGCCAGCCAATGAAGTAAGTATTTTCCTTGTTCCTCAAGGAAATGCAGTGGGATTAAAAGGATAATAATTGACCATGTTCTTAATTAGGCTAGCAAGCGTGAATCTCTGGAATGGGATCACATCTTGGTTGTCAAGGTTTTAGTGAACCTGTACAATACTGCAAAGCTACACAGCTGTCTCTGGGCAGAATAGTGCAATATGAAACTTTTTCAAAACAAAAAAGGTGAACTTTAAAACCAGGGTCTGATGTAAATCTGACAGGCTTCTGTTGGGTGTTACATGAGGGATAAAATTTGCCCTGTTACATTAACAGTGAGTGGATTACTCATTTTTAAACAGCTATCATAGTCTGAAGAACACATAGTCCATTGCTAGTTAATCCTAAAATTGTTAATACTGTGCAATTCATGCTAAAATTAAAATCTTGATTTGGCTAATGTATTCAGTTACATCATTATCACCCATTTCAGAATGGAAATTGTTTTTGAAAAAGCAATCTAGCTTCATACAAATCTAAACTGAACTTACTATTGCACGTGATTTCAGTCATATCCACTCATTCTCATTTCTAGTTAGATACAGCTAAACAACTTCCATGCCCTCAGTAGTGTTTTGGAATCCACAAAAACATTGAAGCAGCTTGTTAGCATAGTGATATAACATATTCATTATATGCCAGCTGAAGTATTGCAAAGTTTGGATTTGTTGTCATGAAGATGGATTGATACTACATAGGATTCATTACAATTTTACACCATTCTAGCCTGCATTGTCTCTGCCTTCAAGCTAAGTAAAGAGCTATTTCCCCAGCAACTACAGAACAATTCATTTCCATCCTTTCACAGTACACAACATCATTACCTCAGTGCCAAAACAACCTTCTGATGGAAGGTCCTTCTAAATGATAAATTATACATTCAAGAAGCGTAGTTTAGACTACTACATCCCAAAACTGTTCTCTCTTGTATTCCTAACCTGTATGTGTCGATGAGCTGAGTAGTTCCAATTTTAGTAACTATTTTACCACTGGGTGTACATGTCTGTTATGCAAATACTTTCAATAACAGCTCACAGAGAACTTGTACTTGATTCAGCTGCAATCAACTAATCAGGTGTTTGCATTCCCTATTTACATCCACCCACAGTCATGGGGAATGTACATACAACTTAAAATCATACTTTTATGTATGCATTTGCCAATTTTTGAAAAAGTATCCAAAACAGTGCAATCCATCATAATAAAAAAACTCAGCCAAACATATGTATAGCCATACTTAAAAACAGCACAAGCATTTCTGAATACCAATTACTGCAATCAAACATTTATGCAGCTGCACACACAATTGAGGCTGTACAAGTGCTGAGCACCATCCTTCTGATTAACTGTTCTCTCTCATATTTCATGAATACACATGTACCCCAAGACAAATTATCAAAATCTAATTAAAAAATTATAAATCTCCTACTATTTAAGGCTCTCTACAGAGTCTACAAATGGTGATAAAATAGAGGTTCTTCAACATTTTCATTATGGATTATATTATTCAAATGTCTAAAATTAAGTAAACCCATAGAAAATACTTTAGTTATTTGTTTGAATCTTTACTAGTCTCTAATATAAGAACACCATTTCGCACATTCAATTCCCTTGACACCCTGGCAGTCTTTTGAAGAAAGTAATAAAAGATAGTAATACCTAGGTCTTACACAGTGTTTTCATTAGCAGACCTTAAAGTTCTTTACAAAAGAACTAAGTGTCTTTATAGTCCTCAATTTTACCAAGTGAAAATCCAATCTACATATGTGTATCCATATTTTGAATGGAAAAGAGGTGCATTAGAGATGCAAATTATTATTATTATTATTATTGTAGAGATAACTCTGTTGAAAAATACACCATTTCACGTTTATTACACTTCTTAGAATTTGTTTCCTGAGGACTGGAAGAAGTGGTGAATGTTTGAGTGTTTAAGGACTGGAAAAATGTACCACAGGATGCATTCACATTCTAGAGGCTCACAGAAGTCAGTAAAAGTCATATATCCATTGCCAGATTATCATTTTGTGGTGCCAGGTAAGAAAACATCATATAGTCTCTCTTGCCTACAGTACAGAAATAATAATTAATCCTCTTTATTGGATTCATTATTGCAAAATTTCAACACCTTTATAGTTCATAACTCTAACTTCTATACTCAGAGACCCTGCAAGTGAGATCTATGCATTAAACAAGAAATACAATCAAGACAGAGCAACATTTTTTGAAATGTGACCAGATTAATTTCATGGAATAAAAAGCAAATGCTTCGAAGAGGACAAGATGTTCAGTAGTTGTCAAGCAGTATTTCAGCTTTTAAGAGAAAAAGCAAATGCACTTTGGGCCTTAGTCTATTTTTGCTTATCTGAACGTTTGCCTTGTCTCATTCAAACATATACACAGCTTGAAATACATCTCCATCTGCTTAGAACTACAGCATGTTGAAATGGTGCTGTGCTTTCACGATGATTGAATGAACTAATCCAGATCTCAGCTAAAGACTGTCATAATTACGCACTAATGTCTAACTCCAAGTTTCTTCAACCACACGTTAGACTGATGCAACTCCTCTCATTTAAGAGAAGGTAGTCAATTGTGAAATTCCCCTTGTCTCAGATTAGGCTGAGGGTCACAGTGTATCAACCATGTCAGTTACTTTGATATACAGCTGTATTTTCCTCCACAACAACAGTTTTGATAATAGAAGAGCCCTTCCTTCACGTAACAAATTATTAATTAGTAGAGAGCAAACTTGTCTTACAAATAGTGAAAAATGCGAGACACACCTAGTTTCCTCTAGCGCTTAACAATACCAATGCAGGGGCATGACCAATTCCCACAGAAACTTCCTGAGCCTATCTTCCATGAAGTGAAATGTGCAAGTGAGGCCTGTGACACTACCTGATGTTTGACATCTGTTTTTCTTCTTAAGAATACAAACTATTTTACATCCTTAAAATCCCTTCCTTATTGGCTAAAGGCCTCAAAAAACATGTACACATATGGCTGCCTTATCAGGGAGGCAACTGTTACATCTGAAGTGTTTTTCTTCATTAATCCAATGTAAGGTGTTGAGCAGTGATATTCTGTTCATGAATTTCTAATGCAGGTTGTGGCTCCATATTCATACTATGGTTGCTTTCAAGCAACTCATGTTCCCTACTTTGAGATAACTCTGTACCTCTGCCATCTTTCACATGTTCCCTTCCCTTACAGTATCTCCCGCTTCTCTTGTCCTCAGAAAATCCCAACCAATCCTGTAATGTCCTACCACCATTCACACTGCTGTCCTCTCACTTTTAGAATAGCAAAGACCAAGCTTTTCTGTATTTTCCCTCTTTTGTTGTACTTACTTGTCAATTTATTTTTGCTTGCTCCTTCTTTTCAATTACCCTTTCCTCATCAGGGTCCCAAAATGCAGCAAAGGTCCTATCACACCTGAGATGACTTAGGCAGGTAAAAAAAGGCAGCATAGGCTGTTTGGCCCTTTGGGGCTGATCACTTCCACTGGGCAGCTGTTGTGTGAGAGATGATGGACACCTCAGCTGCCTGGTGGCTGAGGTGGTCAGTCAAAAAGAACTTGTGTCCTGGATGGTCAGAAATTTGGTTGTACTCTTTCTTGTCAGGCCTCAGGGGCAGTAAATCATGCAGGCTGCCTGTCAGTTGTTGTTATGCCAAAGAAATTGTCCTGCAAAGCATATGCTGCACAGGTCTTTCCCAGAGCTTCTCACACAGTAACTAGGTGACATATCAATATTTCTAGGTTTTCACACAGCCTCATCTGTGGCGTTCATAATGTTTTTGCACTTCAGCTCCCCTTCTGCACAATCATATGTGACATGTTATGTTCTATTTTAAAATATGTACATGTTCTAACTTTACTTGAGAATTTTAAATAGGATTTTTGCACAGCTACAGAACATATGTTTGCTTCTACTAATTGATATAAACTGTTTTCCTTTTTATAGAGCTCTGTTCAGAATAATTGGATCTAAAGCAGAAAATAAATTGTTTCAAAGTGGAATGTATGATTACAATGTGCTGATTGATCAGCCCATTACCGAAGTGGGATCCTGAGGGAATCGAATGGCATCAGTTCTGCTCAGTGAAGATGTGACTCTAAAAGCATGATGCTTAGTTCCCCTGCCTGCACAAATGGCAATACGTGCCTACCTATTCTGAAGGCTTGTCCTCGGATTGTAGCATTTTTGTATAGGTGATGAAAATTATGAGTCCGCATTCAAAGGGTTAAAAAGCTTTAAAATAGCAAGATTATGCTATGAAGAAATGCTAACACTTAGAAAAATATGGATGAAAATTGAATTGCACAGACAAATATGCTTTACAGACAGTTAAATAACACTGAATGGTGTGGCTGGAAAGCACAGGCCATCAAATGCAGCAGTAATACTGAACAAACAAATAGCTAGAAGAAGGAAACAAAAGTTTGGTAAATTGTCAAAATCTGCACTTGAAACAGACTACCTGTTCTTTTATGCAATGAGTTCTTGTAAATCAAGTACTTAATAAATGACTCCTCTGTTCCCATGCCTGCAACCTCATCCCATCTTCTAAAGCAGGAGCAGCACTGGGATTGACAGTGGAATTAGACATGGAGGGCTGTGCCACATACACTGTGCATCAGTTCCCAGTATTATCAAGCACCTGAATGACCAAAAGGGCCATATGGACTTGCCATAAAAAAACAAAACTTCAGGAGAATGGAAGGATATATAAGTCATTGACAATTTCCAACCAAGCCCCAAAAAGGAAATCTCCATAACAGGTATCTACTTAAAAATGGGATGATCTTTCCCAGGGCAAAACATACTCTGACAAGGGTCTCTGTGGTGCCACCCAAATCTTGACAAGAGGCCACAGTGCTGTGTAGCAGTTGCGGTCATTAAGGCTGACAGAGACCCTGTCATACTGCAGGAGTTATAGAAAACTTTAGAGATGCATTAACACAAATGTTTTTTTCAGCTTGGATTCCAGAAGAAATGGTTACAGCACAAGCAGTAACATCACAAGGTAAAGAAACGGACTCGCAGAATCAAATATTTTGCACATTTGTTGATTTGATACAACTAAAATACCACAATAAGCAGAGAGTAGATTTTAAAAAGGATAAAGCCTGAAAAAATATTCCTGAAAGGTGACACAGATTCCTGGAATATTAAGTACTTTGGTGTGCTGTGTAGTGACAAGTCAGTTTCAGTTCCTTGTAAATCAGTAGGATTTACCTTGACTAGAAGAAGAATGGGATCATAACCCTAATATAAAAAATACATACTAGTAACTAGTACCCACCAACTCCCCAGATTTCAGAAAGCTCAAAATTCAAAAGAAATTTTAATGCAAGCCCAAAACAAAACAAAAAAGAGATGGCAAAACCAAATCAGTGTACCTGATTTGTTTTCTCCAATGCAGTCATTTCATTCCCTCCTTTCTTAGATGGTACAAATAACCAGATTTGAGACTTTGTTTTACACTCAATATGTACAGCCACTCCAAAGCCAAGGATTAAGGTAGGAGTAGGAAGTATCTGTGCAGAATCTTTTCCTTCATCTGCTACTCCCAAAGCCACGAAGTAAAAAAAAAAATCTAGCAAATATATTACACACACAAGTTTTCACTTACAAGGCACTATTTCAGGTTTTTTCACCAGCTGGTACTTTTCAAATACTTACTGCAATTTGCTTTATTTTTTCAGCTACTGAGTATTTAAACTATCTGCGCTCATGCTACCAGAGTAACAGAAATCAACTTTTTCACCTACAAATCCCATCCCCTCAAAAGGTAAGTATTACTGATGTGAGTAGGATTGCCTAAAAATACAATAGAAGAGAAATATGTGTGAAAGTGGTAAAGAGAACAGTCTAATGAATGATCATGAGATTTCAAGCGTGCCCAACACAGGAGCTGAAATTTTCACACATATGGAAATAAGAGAGAAAAATGTTTTACTGGGGATATCACCTCCAATCATCACGTGGAAATGAACATTGAAATTACACTTTTCTATGGATGATTTTGCTTGGAGTAGAAAGAGGGTTTTACGGTAAACAGCATACCACAGTTTGCCTATTTTTCAGTAAATGCATAAGAACATATTCCCATTGAACACATAACATATCCTAAACAGAACAACATACAGACAAGGAATGTGTCTTGCTTTTTCAACTCAAATATTCACTGGCAAGAAGAGTAATTTACAATAGCCTGGAAGCTGTTAATTTGAAAGGCAAAGAAGAAAAATGTGTCTGAAATGCAGCAGTGGATCTTCATCTAAAGTGGAAAAAATAGACAACACACATTGATTGTCTCTTTGGAATCCTTGCAGGCCAGAGGTTTGCCAGATTAATTAGCAATCATGCTAACTAAGGAGCCAGGTCACTGCCACAGTATCATCATGATGGAAGACTTTCCAACCCTTTTAAAATTTATGATTTTGTTGCATTTGGTTCTTATTTCTCAAGCAGAGTGGAATCTAGCAGATTTGAGATCTCGTGCTATTTTACTCTGATTCAATCCAATTTAATTGATTTTGCACTGATTTCAGAGATATTTGACACTCAGAAAGATGCCTTAGAAATAAGCAAGTTCCCACAACCATCACTGAATTAAGGACCTGAATAAAGAAAACTGAGACTAAGTCTTTCCTAAGGGGTGAGAACCATGTCTCCTCATTTCTTTCCACTTTAGGCCCCTTATTTTAGTTTGTACTTACCCAGTTATCACACGGATTCCAGCACACAACATTTAACATCAGTCACCGCAGATGCTGCCTCTCATGGTACACACAACAAGGGAATGGGAAGAAACACTGCCTACATGCTGAGGAGCAAGGAAATGTGGCATGGAACTGGAAGCATTGTGGAGAGATGTGAGTTGCTGCACTAGACTGAGTAGCAACATGGTGTCATTATGAAGTAGGCCTCATTAATTCCAATGCTGATGAAAAAATTGTTTTGCTGTCATTTTAAACCATAACATAGACATTACTGCCAAAAACCCCATGAATATGGAACAGTATATTAATAGAGTATTCAAAATGCATTGCTATCAATGCAAAATTTTCATGTCATCAATCTTATTCACTGCAGCCACCTATCCTGTCTGAAGAGAGCATGCAGAGTGCTTTAAAAGAAGCAGGCTTTTATCCTCTTCTGCATAGAAAAAAGAAAGTTGAAAGAATTCGATTAACCTGGGAGACGCAGCCTTATTTAATCCAATTCAGATGGAATTTTCTGACTCTTTTCTTCATATGGAAGAATTTTTAATTAGGAGAAAACAAACTCATTTGTTCCTCTTCTTACTAGTTTGAATTCTTCTTTAATTAAGAATTAATGCATTAAAAGGTTAAATAAATTATATTAAAATGAAGATGTGTTAACCAACAGCATCAATGCTCTCATTGCCTGAGGGGTAGAAGAGTGGGAAAGAACCCTCTGATACATAAAATTTAAACTTGGCACCTGGCATCATGCATACTTGTTGGCATTTCATTAAAAATGTCATTGGAGAGCTATTGAATAACTTCCATCTTAAACAAATAAGCCTAAATAGTAACTTGGGCTTCTCTATATTACTCATTAGAAGAACCTCTGAGAGTCCAGGTACAACAGACTCACAGTCAATTACAAAGTAATGCTCATAGTATTCAGATACGAGTTAAGCCATGTATCAGAAGACTACTAAAAAGTTAATTCTGTGGAAGGTACTTAATCTGGATTACAACAGTTACATTGACAGGTTACCAATGAGAAAGTGTACCTTTTAAAGAGAAAAGAGAAAAAAAACAAGGACAGGAGTTTATTAATAAAATAGCAATACAGGTGTTTAAACAGATAAGGGCTTCAGTGCCCAGCCTAAAAATCTGATCTCTCTTGGCTTTAATTTCTGAACTTAGTGCTCCCGAGGTAAATAATTTTCAGATGACAGTAAGTCCATGTAGGACAGGAATATACTTGGTCTTTAATAAGGAAGCTTGAAGCATTCCCGGGTGGAGACAAGGTAATGGAACAGTACAGCCACAAGTGATTGGCTTGGCTGGAGAAATAGTGCATAGTACGGTTACTCCTCCTAAGCAGGGGCAGAGGACAATAGCAGTGATGGAACTGGCTGGCTACTTTAAAAACACCTAACAGTGTCTCTGTTCCCGCCTTATGAAGGTCTGGGTTACCATGAGAATCAGTCAGTCCCATCTTCTTCAGTACAAGAAAACATTGTTGGGCTGAGCAAAAGTACAGTACAGAAGATCAGTGACACATAATGAGCTGAGAAAATTCTGAAAGCAAAGTAAAAGCCAAAAGTATCCCCAAGAATGCTTCAGGAAAGTTAATGGATTGACAAAAAGAATAAATTTGAGACTTGGAATCAAGATACAGATGGTTAAAAAGGTTCTTAGCATCTTAAGATATCTTAAGGTATCTTAAACAAAAACTGTATTGCCTGACCCACACGTTAAGTTCTGCAACAAGATTCTGTACAACAGACAGGTGCCTTCTGCTGGTTTCCTGTTTTCGTTTGACTCTTTGTAAGAGCCATTCAGGGCCTGTTATTGACTGTAAAAAGCAATTCTAAGACCAAAGCTTTGACTAAGTGAGCAGATGGTGACCTTATCCCTGATTGTTAGTTCACCAGGCCTTATGCATCCAGCTTTCACATTAAAATTTAATCAAGATGACCATACAGATGTAGAACAAAGTGGTTTCAAACTACCACAAAGCAAACAAGGAATGTGTCTGAACTGGCCAGCTTTGAATGGCTGAAAATAAAATAGCTTGTGACTTGTTCTTAATAGGCTTGTTCCAATGTCAGAACTAAAGAAAAATTCTCTCTAGTTTATTATACATAACAGTAGCAGTATCACATTCTCCGTTTATAGAAACATACATTTCTTCTGATTCACTCTGACATTCTTCAAATAATAGTATTAAGATTTGTATTGATACATCCCACAAATCCTGAAGACAATAAAATTTTCAATCTTTAGCTTTTAAGAATTAATCATTCAACAAAACGTAAAAAGCTGGGCTTTTCATTTTTCTTTCTTTAATTAAAATGCCATTCTTGCACAATCCCTAATATGGACATCAATAAACTATTATTGAATCTTTTTACCAGTATGACAAACCCTCTCTCCACTGGAGAATAGCTATTGAAATGTCAAGTAACATGATACCCATACTGCTGCATCAGCACCATGTGCTGATTTGATGTAATAATCTGTGTGTGTAAACAACTTGGTCTTTGGAAAGCATGAGAGTCCCAAGATGGTACGTGTGACCTTTGAACAGGAAAAGGCTTTTATGGTTTCCTCCAGAGCCACATAACATTGTCCAGAGAATTCCAAACCCTCCTTTCTTAACCAATGAATCAAAAATTTTCACAGCTGCCCCACACACAGTTTGCACACATTCTTTTTTTAATATATTTTGAAATACCACCTGTACAGAGATTAAATGTGAGAACTGCATACAGAAAAAAAAAAAATCCAATAGCCACAAACTACTCTCTAGACCTCTGGATGTAAACTGAATACTTCCACAGACAACACATACATGTGGTAACCACAGCTGAAGATCTGATCCACAGTACTTGAGCTAGGCTCAAATAGGTTTATAATCATGGTCTGTGATGTAGAGAGATCTTAATATGTGAAAATTTTTCATGCCCGCTCTGATAGGCAGCTGAGGTTTTTCATAAAAAATATATTTCATTTATTTATTACAAGTGCAATAGGTCAAATACAGAGATTCAATACCCACAGGCTGGGAAAATACTCGTGAGTCTAGAAATTTAAAGGTAAGATAGTTGTTTTGAACTGTCCTTCTATTAAATGCTGCCTCAGAGAAGTCTATGAAGGCACAGTCATTAATCCAAAATTAAATTGACTGTGGTATGATTTGCATCATATAATATAATGTGATAGAAGTGAAATGCTGAAAACACACAAAAGACCAAATATTTAAATGTTAAGAATTTCCAATTCTTAACAATAAAAGGTAGCCTGTAAACCTGCAAAGTCCAGTAAACAATGAGAAAAAGGATTAAGATTGGTAGTGCTCTCAGTGACCTAATTTACATGTGAAAGAGCTCAAATTCTGCTTAATTACATTGCAGACAAAACCCTGAATATCTAGGGTATGGATAGTAATTTCTCTGAGAAATCTCTACCTTCTTTCTCTATTTGCTTAAAAGATACTTCATCTCACTGGTATTCACAGATCTGCAGAAAACATCCAGCGAAAATATACCAATAAAAGTGTAAAAAATACTGATTAAAACATTGTTTTGGTATGAGTATTTTATTAATTTCAAGATTGTTTAGCTAAATATTCTGTTTATCTCTCCCTCTGCTGGGTGCTCCTGTGAGTCCCCTAAGCTTTCTACCTTTAATTCATAATTTACATAAAAATAAATAGAAATTCATGAAACCTACGCACATTTTGGAAAAAAATCTTCACTCATGATTCCTTCCTTTGAACTTATTTTCATCTCCTTTTTCCATATTTGTTATCACTCAGGTGACAAACAAAAGAATTAAGCTGTAACCGAAATCACATTCCCATACTCTACATCAATAAGACTCCCTCCTGTCACAGTCTCCAGAAGGATTGTGATTTTCAGCGACATCTCTGGCACCATTTACTAGACAAGGTTTAAAACTATCTTCTTTCTTCTCCTTCAAATCATATTACACTAGACATGTGTACACAGCCCTTTAATGGTGCTTTCTAAGAGCCTATTAGAATATTAAATTTTACAGCTCTAGATTTGTAGGAGTTTGTGTGTATTGTGTGTAAGAACCCGGCAAAAGAATGATAGCTGTTGGTCCTCTTCCTTTTTTAATTAATTTCCCCCATAGCATTTTTTCCTACTTTGTTCCAGACTGGTTTGTTTTCTAGATTTCACTTCCAAGGGGTGTTCAAGTGGGCTCTAAGTATAAAAGAGGACATGAATTAAAGTGAACAAAATTTACTTGTTAACAAGCTAAAAAAAACCTGCTCCTTTATTCGTTTAAGGCAAATCCACAACAAATCTCAGCTGAATTTAATAGCTTAGTAAAAAATAATGCAA
The DNA here is from genome assembly GCA_013400575.1 of Peucedramus taeniatus. NCBI lineage: Eukaryota > Metazoa > Chordata > Aves > Passeriformes > Fringillidae > Peucedramus > Peucedramus taeniatus. The sequence continues at coordinate 121,189 of WBNO01003424.1, read as the reverse complement.
TTCAAATAATATTCACTACTATATGTTTCCTAAAAATATATTTGCACGTTCAATGTGTTCTTCTGGACTTCTACTGTGAGACAGAACTGAATGATTACATTTCCCCTATAAATCCATCTATTGAGAGGGCAAGTCACTTCAGTAACCACTACTTAGAGATTCACACCGAGTCTTCCAGCCTTTTCAAACACACATACATAAACTGAGATTCCTAAGCAGATACCTGGGATTCTCATGGGCATGTGGAGTGTTCCTCAATTTCAGCAGGGTTTTATAAGTACTTTGAACATTTCATATACAACTTCACATAGGGACTTAGGATCCTCTGTTGGAAATTATATAACTTTCCCAGTTAATTTTTAATTAGTTGCATGCAGTACCTGCTCTTGGCCAGCATCAGTTAAGTTTCTTCACAGACACTGTTACTTGGATCGTTAAATCATCCAAACCTAAAGTTTGTTAAAACTCAGGCTGACAAGCTTCAATAAACAAAACCAAAGGGATTTAAATATTGGGCATCTGGGATTTTAAATTCAGGGTCCTTCAAGCACATTGGCATAACCAGAAGATACAGAGGAGATTAAGGCCTGGAAAGCTGGAGACTCCCCATCTGAGCAAGAGATTAAAGAATGTGGACCAGATTAGCATGAAGAGTGAGAAATTAATAACCAATAGGGGACAGAAAACTAACTAATGAAGAGAGTTATGCAACTTAAGATTAATGAACATTAATTTCTTTGTTTGCTAAAAATGTATAGAGAAGTGAAAAAGTCTTGTATTGGGATCTGTGCAGAGGCCAGAACTCTGTCAGCTACACACACACACCCCTCTTAACCAAGAATAAAGTACTGTCTTACTCCCTAACACTAAAAAGGCAAAGAGTTTTATTTATCCCAAATATTTCAAGGATTTCGGTAACACCTCGATATATTGAAATACCCAAATTTGACTATTCTCCCAACTTAACAGCTGTCCTAGATCAAAATTGACTGCAAATAATTCAAATTTATTAATACAAAGCATGGAGTTTGATTTTCTACATATTTCTGTTCTAATACCTGGTTCAGGATGATAGGACACATGAATATATGTTTGCCCTCAACCTACATATGTGCCTTCAACCCACATATGAATAGGAAGAACTTCTGGTACTGCAAATTATTTGAAGGGCTTTTTAACCTTTCCTGGTATTGACATAATTTCCTTTGGGAGTGAAACAAACCCTGTCATAAGTTATAACTTCTATTCAGCACAGTAGATCTCATCTAGTCTGGCAAAGGTTCTTCTCTGGCAATTAATTTCATGTTTTATTCATCCCAGAATTCTTTAAAGCTCCAAATCAAAATGCCATTTTGTGCATTGCAAACCACATTATGAACAGCCAGTATCACAAATAAAGGTGCTTTTTGCATAGCAATCAGACTGCCTCTTTTCAGAGAAAATGAATCTAGCTCTGTATTTATCTCACTAATTGCACTCACCGCATTACAAATTATTACCCGCCTCCCCATTTACATTATTCAAAATTCAATCTCTCTAAGTTACTAAACCAGACGCGAGCCATACGTTTCCTCCTGAGGCCCAGAAAACACATCATTTGAACTGTTAATTTATATGAACTAGATTTATCAGGAAAAACGTTTAGATGCCATAATTGATAAGAGAATAATCACCTGAGAGCATATGTGTGCTGCAAATGCACTGCTTAGCAGGAAAGAGGACAGCTGACCCAGCCCATTGCAGAACTTATGCCCCTCTGAAAATTATAAACATGAAGAGCCAGTGTCTTACCTGAGTTCAGTTAAATTCAAGAGATAATGTAACATCCGAATGGAAAGCACTGAGCACTTTCACAGTTTCCCCCCAGATGCCCTCACAGCTCTAATAAATTTATGGGAAAGGTTAGTCAGTTTTCATTGTTCCACTGCACAAATGAAAAACAAAAATCTTCCATAAAGAGTTATATAAATGTGTGTCCCAATTGGCAGGAAAAATGCATCACACAACAGAGTTACAATTCAGGGGCCAGAATCTGCTCTTCTTATTTAGGCCCAGCTCCCACTGATGTCAATGGGTTCATTTGCTTGAAGCTGTACTGAGTAAAAACCGAGAGTTTTTAGTCACCAGTTGAAATGCTGGAACTTAGAAAGTAGTGGGGATCAAGGTGGCAACTGACTGTATAATAACCAACAGGTAAGCTACAGTGGAAAAGAAGATAAATTTTCTATAGGGCAGAAGCTGCTGTACGGGACCGCTAATTTAAAGGTAAATACTCTCACTGCACTTTGATTCCTCTTGTATGAACTACAGAATTTTTGTGAGCATTCATCTACCAAATTCCAGGCTTTCCTTTTCAAAAATTTTTAGAAAATTCTTGTAAATAATGAATGATAGACTGTACCATGTAAATATTATTCAGTCTAGCTTTGAGAAAATGTTCTAAACTAATCACCAGCTGACAGAAGATGTTCCTCTTCTTTCCTTAACGATGTTCATGCATATTTCATAGATATAACATATATACCAGGTTAAGACTGCATTCAAAAAGCACAAAATGCCAACAAAAAGAGTTTGTCACTTTACATTTCCTTCTATTGCCCTACTTAGTTTTATTCATTGTATTTATTTGACACCCTGATAGCCAAATGCCTTTATTTGTTAATTATACTCCTCATTTATCCTGAGCAATATTTTTTTTTTTCTGGTAATGTGAGGAGGAGATATATACACTATGGGCCATAAAAGTACCTCCATGTTGTATCATCTCCACCTCTTGTCTTGAAATTTGCTGGAGGTGAGTGTGATCAGAACTACACTGGAAGCCTGCATGCAAGCAGTTTTGGCATTGCACTATAGCTACAGGAAGAACAGCCAGGCTGAAGGCTTGAATTATGATCTTGGCCCTTCCCCTCCTGCCTTCCATGGCCAACTTTTTCTTAATGTCCTTTTGAAAACCTGGCATCATGACAGATGCAGAAAAGTGGAAAGAATGATGTTCAGAATCTCTTGGATGCACTACTTTGGTTGATCACATCCACAGTGAGCAAGCAGCCAATAAGTTTATCCTTGGGCTTCTCAAGAAGAGAAATACCCTCATATCTTCTTATTCTTTTTTCTTCTCATTTCTTCCTTTCTCTCTCTCTTCTTTTTAGCAAGTTAAGGTGTGTTTTATCTTTGTTTTTGGTTTTGTAGGGAGATGGATTATGAGAAATCATAATTAGGGGAGGTTTTTTTGCTGGTTCAACTCAACCCGAGTCTTTGCATTTTAGCACAAGGAAGCATTATGAACCAAAAGCCAAATATATTTCTCTGCAATGAAGAACCCACACCTTTTAAAGAAAGGTTCTGTGAAAAGAAACTCTGTTAAATAGCTCCACAGAAACTCTTCTGCAGCTAGCAAAAGGTTTTTGTACAATTAGCCCACTCACCTTCAGAGGATTTATATTTTGCTGACAAATATGGTCCACTGTAACTACTTTCTACACTTTCCTACACATACAAGAGAAGGACACAGGAGGATTTGATCTTGCAATCAAATATGCAGGGAATTTATCTGTAATAAACTATGTATGGCATGAATAAAACATTTGTTTGTAATTTTCTGCAAATAGACCTTAGTATTTATGAAGTTGTTGGTTATGCATAACTTTATTAGTAAGTATGATAGAGACTGGCAGGTTTTGTAAAAGTATTGTTTTACTATTTGACTTCCAGCTAACTTAAGAAGCCGCATCACTTTAAAAGGATCTATTCAGCCCTGTATCACTTGTAGATAAATCATGGTCTCCAGAGAAAGAGCAGTAAAGGGAAAAGATTTCTCCCCTTCCCAGTCACTATGAGCCTCAAACAGTTTTCAGATGTGTCATGGGGCCAAACTGCAGGTGCTTGGAGAAGCAGTGGTTTGTAAAGCTCCACGAAAATAAACATGTGCAAAGGGATGAAAAGATGGTAGGAAAATATTTTATAGATAATGTCTATAGAAACCTAGTCAATGGTCCTCCAAACAAGGAGCAGAAAGAACATAATATGGTTTAATAACACTTGCTCACTGAATAAATGGAAGTTACTCCAGTGTTGGAGACAAGGAATGAAGTAGCTGTAGAGAATTACCTGTTTATCATCTTAAAACTTAAAACATTGATACAACTTACAGTACTCTTACCAAAATCCTAGTGGAACTACAAGCAGCCATCATGGCAGTCCATATTCTTCACTGAAGCATCAAAGAATCCTGCTGCTGAAAAGGCAAGGGAGAATAATGGTCTGTAGACGGTTCTGTCTCATTTGCTTCAAATATTCTGTCTGCAACTCTGCTTCTCTGGAAGACAAAGTAGGAGGAATCTTCTCCTGATCCTAGTGTGAATTTAGCTTGTGTGTTTGTGTCTCCATGGAGACAATGTAAACACATCTGTTTTCTTTTTACGCTTCTGATGGAAGCATTCTACACAGAATTCATCATTGCAGGGAACAAAAATGTTATCTTGAGGCAGAAATGGAGATCATTCCTTACATAATGAAAAAGGAAACCTGGTTTAGTTCATTTCCATCAATGATCAGTGCCACCAGAGGTGCAGAGGAGTTTACAGCCATATCTTAAAGCTCAGGGTTTGCGTATCTTGATACTTGAATAATAAAATAATGTTAATAAAACAGTTGATGTTAAGTTCACATTACAAGGGGAGAATAAGAAATATAAATGCAAGATACTCATTGTTATCGGGAGAAATGCAATATTCTACAATTCTGAAATGGCAACATTATCATGCTGCCACATCTATTATACATTGTTGCCCTTTATGTAGTCTCTAAAAATTAGTAATTCCCAAGACCTGATAACAAAGCTACATTATCTGTAACTTTATTTTACATTTACCCTAACATCCATGCACTGCCAGTTAATGAAAGAGGAAAAGACATTGCATTGCAGTGGTGTGAGTTTTGTTCCTTTTGTTAATGATGTTCCAAGAACTGACGAAGGAAAACACAAGTTTAAGCAGGGTTCATTGTTTCAATAGCTGAATGTCCATTCAGTGCCTGAAGCACATTAAGCTGTTTTTTACCAGTCATAAGAATGTCCCATGCTCCTTGTTAATCCACTAACATAATGGAACATACCACTTGCAAACATCACTGTCTGCAAAAGGAGAAAATACAAAAAAAGAGTTCCTACCAGAATATTAGTGGTTTTCACAAAATCAAATAATTAATTTTAGAAAATCCACGTTTATCACAACACACTGCCTTCAATATGCATTCCTAATATTCCAGTGTCTTATTAATCATTCCCACTTCTGAAATCTTCAGCCTGCAATATGAAATACTCCCAAGATGCACTAATCAATTTCTGGCTGTGGATATAAGCCTAGAAATAAGTTCTTTCTGTAAAGCACCTTTTCTTTAATAGAAGTGATTACTCTTTGCCACACAAAGTCCTCACAACAGTAAAGAAACAGAAATGATGTTTTAAAGATATATCAGAAATTTCAAATACCAAACCTTTTTGTTATGGGCTAGTAACGTACTAGTAGTTTCCCTGGTGAGTCCTATCATCTGAGGAGCACCTGGCTCTCCTCTGTAAATCTTCCAGTGTGCTGCAGCATTGTCAGCACATTTACGAGTCATGTATTAATAGACTGGGCCCATCTATTTTTTCCAATATTGCTGCATGAGGCTGGAAGGAAAAGGCGACCTTGTTGTGTTGTATTTTCGGAGAGGCATGGATACATGACCTGTCCTCCATATTCCCTCCCCAAGTGTCCCAAGGACCTGAAGACACTTTTGATTAACTCTGGACTGTGCATTGTGGTTTCATCAACACCCACAAGGAAAAGCAGTAACAGGCAATAGTCCAAGGGCCATACCAGATCAGGAAGTTTCCTAGTGATGTCCTTAACCTAGGCTTGGGGAAGTAGCAGACTTCTCCAAGAGGAGGGTCTGGCATTCGGACCTTCTATTCCTCTCAGAAGGGGAATAATCACCTACAATTATAACCTACCTTTCTTCTGACCAAGTCACAGAGTTCGGCCCTCCTGCCCCTGGCAACACCTCTGGTGCAGATGGGCCACCACTATATCATGGATTGACCAGCCTTGCACATCCAGAGCTTCAATCCCTCAAAGTCTCTTTCTGGTCCTTGCAGAGGACACGGCTCTGCGCTGAGGGGACACCTCCAGACCATCCTGGTCAGTGAGGACGGGACGGGACGACGCTGAGGGGACGGCGCTGAGGGGACGGCGCCGCAGCCAGTCCCCCTCAGCCGCACCCCTCGGCAGTGCCAGCACTTCCCGCGCGCGGTCTGCTCGCGCGCGCCCTTTTACACACCGCGGGGCGCGCGGGCGCCTCTCGCGAGAGCTGCCGGCCTGAGGGGAGCTGCGCGCGCTCCCCGCTTGGGTGACTTTTGAGTCAATTATCTTTTCATATTTACCATATTTATTTTATAAAGGTATCAGCTACCCCGCCCTAAGAACACCCTGCAGGAAGAGGTATTGGCATTCATGTCACGATTTAAGCTGTTTCATTGCCAGCTAGATAGGCGAGATATCACAGCTGCAGTGCAAGGGAGTAACTCAAATGTAGAGACAGTTGCTGAAAAAATTAGTCTTTTCCGTAAAATTATATATGCTAGAGAAGGAAAATACTCAAATATGCAACAGACAAGGTGTCCTCATTCATATGAATTCACTGTTATTTCAAACGTTGGTACCACGTCTCTGGATTACATACTATTAGTTTCACTAAATAGATAATTTAATAGCATTGACATCTACTAAACAACTAAAAGCAAATCAATAGCAAGAATTTCACTAAAATAGAAAGGCATATCTAAATTTCAACTTAATGGCATGCGCAGATACTGCACATTTAACAGCATAAACCTGATGGTGCTTGTGTCCTGGTATGGAGCAGAAACAACAAAATGGGAATGAATCCTCCCATTTAATAGCTAAAACCTAATTAAATAGAGCACTTCTGCAAATTTAATGGTGTAGTCTTGCATGAAAAGCATCCATGAGAGAAAATGCAGGGGAAAAATACTCTGAACACCTTATTTCTTACAATTTCTTCACACAAGCCTGTGAGCTCCTTTAAGATTGTTCGCACAGTAAAAGATGAACTCAGCAGAACACTCTCAATTTTTTTCTCCGAAGCAAGCTTCAGTGTTTTTTATTCCATTTTGTACTCTTTTAAAGAGCCTTTCCTTCAAGCTCAATAGACTTATCAAACAAGCTTTCAGTTAATAGGGAGATAGGAGTTTAAAGAACAGCAAATAGACATAAGCCTGTAAATTGATGGATGCCAGCATCGCTCAGATATTTTTTGTAAAATTTAAGCGACTACAGTCAAGCACATTCTATTTGGGAGAGCTCTCAAATGCTATTCTAAAATCAGAATCATTTCATTATATAGGCATAGGCAGAATAGGTCCTGATTTACAAAAAGCAAAACAGAATTCGTTCACAGACAATGTTAAAAAAGCTTAATTTAAGATTCAACTTAGCCCTGGTGCTTTAAAAACACGGGATTTGCTAGTTTGAGAACAGTCCCTCACTAATCTGCACAAACAGCAAACCAGTTTAAAATGTGAACAGAGCTATCTCTCAGCTGTCCACATCTTACTGTGACCATTCAAAGTTAGTTAAAAACATATTTAAAGTAAGGATAGTAATCAAAGAAATCTGAAATAAGAGTTGCTACAAAAATACACTGTCAGTGCGTATATATTAGTTGTAACAGTTTCTGTAATTCCCGTTTGAACTCAAGTGCACTGAATTATCTAACTCCACCTCTAAAAAACTAATCAAAAGCAGTTTACGTTTGGCACAGAATTTTTAGGCAACGGTGACAGATCCTAACAAGAATATTTTACACAGTACTAGATAAAAAATCAGTCTTTCTTTAAAAAAAAAAAACCTAAACAGACAGTGATGTTCAAATAGGAATTCAGAGTTAGACAGTGATATTCTTAAGAATATATGGTTTTAAACCCTGGATTAAAGTGAATATATACTAGTCTGGACGATGTTAATACTCAAAAATTCATTATTGATTATGAATATATTTTCATATTATGAGTTATTCTGTGCAAGTGTGCTGCAGCATTTTCTTCCAGAAGGGTTCACATAGGTTCCAGTTCAGAGACTTTCAGGACTACTTTTTTCTGGTTCATTTCTGACAAACAAGAACATTATCATCTTGTCTTATACTTAGTTTCAAGCTGAATCTCTTTATTCAGTTTCCCTCCTCATACTCCATCACCTCCTCTCCTTTGTTTGACCTCTTTCTGAATAGCTTTTGAGTCTAAATTTTACACCCTTTCAACACGTATTCATTTTTGTTTCCATGCTTGAATTTGTACATTTCTTGCGTACACACTCCCAGATGGCAACATTCTCCAGCCTAGGTATGTATCTGTTGCTGCCCCTCTGCCTGGACATGTTCTCTTCAATAAGGAACTGTGGGAACAGGTGAGAAACGAGTAACGAGGGTATAGGGCAATTGCATTAGCAATCTCTAAAGAGAGGAAAATGCTTTTAAATCCCAGCTTTTCAAACTGGAGGAAAAACCTCTGTTAATACAAAATAAACTGACTTAGATAAACCGAACTGTCAGGGAAAAAGGATGTTTAGGATATAGTGATGCACGAACGTAAACAGAAGCAAAGCCTCAAAAATGCAGGAATTTTTTGTACATTCATTTAAAAATTAGAGCCAACCTCTCTAATGTGTATCTCAGTTCAGAGGTAAAACATTCATAGTACCCACCAGCACTTAGCTAAAGTGGTTTCTTCTGCATTTGGTTTTGGAGTGGGGAGAGACATAGGGATTATTTTATTTGCTTGGTTTTTACATAGCAAGAACTGACTTGGTCCTGGCTAAAACTTCAATGCCACTGAAATTGTGCCAGGGATATATTTGGATCCCAAATGCATCAAATCTGAAATGCCAAGAAACAACATCACAGTGTTCAGGTCAAATATGGCAACAGAACACAAACACAGGGAAATAAGGAATATTTTCTTTCAATTGCAAATCTACATGTAGTAAGTAACATTTTGTCATCTGACAAGAGGCCTCACATGCCATTCAGTGCATGTTTCCAGTAGAAAATGGTTAATTTTCCTGCACTGCCTTTGGAAACAGTTTGGGCCTATATTTGTAAGGATAAGCAGACAATGCCTGTTTGTTGCCTAACAGGACTTGATATAGCAGCAATGCTGCCATTAATTCCCTGCTGTTTTAAATGGGACCCAAACAATAAAAAGTAAAGTACTGAGCATGCCAGGCTATTTGTCTGTGGGCAGGACTAGTCTGTGGTGCTTAGTGATACTGCTGCAGAGTTTGCATAGACAAAATGTTGTGAAAAAGTAATTATTTTAATGGTATAATATTGGTGTAAGGTTAGGTGAATAGTGAAGTTAATACGATTTAATCTTGCTGTGACACATATGCTAATGAAATTATGGTAACCAACAGGTTTACCCTGAGTTTACTGTGAGATTATGCATGCTATACATATAATAATGAGTATGTAAATCAGCACCAAGAAAGAATGGGTTCTAAAGGATGACTTTTTACAACTGTTCCCTATGGTTATGCTGCAATGCCTGCTGTATATTCTGTTTCAGAAAAATTGTAGTGGGAGTAGGAAAGCTTCTGTGTTTTGATTCTTACAATAAAGATAGCTCCTGTCTATCTGCTGTTTGCTACTAGTTAATATTCTCCTGGCTCTGAATTCTGGCAGCTTCTTAACTCAGCAACAGCATGGTGTGAATGTAGACAGCTCAGCCTCATGCTATGCCTGAACTGAAATATGTTCACAGATCTGGAACCTGTGGAAACCCAGCAATTCATCACAGAGCTTAGCCCCAGAGGCTTAGAGATGGTTCCATGGCATGGGGTATATTTACATTGCACCCCTACATGTTCTGTGGCAGCCAAACTATCCAAATTTTTCCATACCTAGGGGGATTCTGTTCTTCAGCAGCTAAGACGTTAACTCTGTACAGGTCTAAGAGCCAAACCCAATTATATTTTGTTACAGACTGATCCAAAAGCTCCCGAGACTATTGATCTCTTCTTATTTTGCATTATTAGTACCCAGTATTTGTTCAAATCTCATTGAATGGACTGGTGAACAGAAGGTGGATAACACAAAATTACCTCCAACATAGATGGGGTGAAATGAACTGCAGCATACTGATTATGGGTTTGATGGCTCAGGCCCCTACTGCTCCATAACAATGTGGTAAGAGCAAATTACCAGATCTACCACAGTGACAAACATGCTCATTAGCGGAGGTCTTTGTTTTGCCGGGGAAGACAGCCACTTCAAAAGTAGGATTCTTCATGCTGGAAGACAGTCACAGCAGCATTTTGTTTTTTTCAGATTTCCAAATTAGTATACGTATTTGTTATGTCAGGCTTCTGCATCTGTTTAAATGTTGCAAACATTTATGACTATTAATTATTATTTGTTCCAGAAGAGCTGTAAATCAGTTACTTAGGAGCCTGTCATCATATTTATATTGTCTAAAGAAAAATCCAATCCAACAGAATATGAAAATAGGCTAAAATTTAGCTGCAATCACTATTTATAAATACATAAATTGGTGCACCCAATCACTATTTATAAATAGAAAAATTGGTGCACACATAGCGTTCACATAATATGAGGTAATTTTTTTTCTTACTGGTTACATTTTGAGCTAAAAAATAAAAAAGAGCTGAAAGATATACTGTGATCCCATTCCATTAACAGTTAGGCAAAGCACAGATCAAATGGACCAGGGTTGGATTCTCAGCTCAAAGGAGCCTCCGGCTTTAGGAGTTGCTGAATTCAGCAAGCTGAGAATTACAGAGAATGACCCCCTAAAATCAGCAATAAAAATAAATTACCCATAACTAAATTACATACTGACAAATAATAAAGGCTCATTTGACAAATATTTAACATTGGAGCGTTCCTTCCTATACACCTTCTTCCAATATTATTAAGATAATAAATTCAATGTTTTATGAATGCAAATCATCTTTTCTCCATACTCAGTTAATTTTATCTCTAAACAATGATGATGTCTCTTCACTGATTCACATTACAAAATACGGATCATTCACATACTCCAGCCAGCAATACTTAAAATTTACATTCTTCCCTCACAGTTTGAGTAGAATAGAGCTAATATAAATTGGCAGCACAAGTGTAACAAAAGGTCCTTTAAAATCTTGTCTGACTTTGCCCCCTCTGTAGATATGATGTATTAAAAAGACGTGATGCCAAAAGGCTCAGCTGTAGCCAGCTGTTGCTTTCGTTACCATTCTAAGATTCTAAAGTTTTGTCCGTGAACACAAGTCTTCCTGAGTTTTAACCTTTCTCATTGAAGAAAGCCCATAGTGTAGTCTATTAGTCAATGGGTGCAAAAAAAAAAATCAGCAATGCCTTTAGTAAGTGGCAGTCTTAGAAGGTTAACACTAAGTAATGTTATTTTAGTGCACTGAAGGAAATTACTTGTATTATGGACACACTTGTAATTGTCTAACACCTAAATGCAAATTCCTCAAATATGCAGAGTGGTGAAGGAGACAAAGTCAGCCCCAAACAGAAATAAATTTCACTACACAACATAGGTGGCTTTTTGAATTTAAATTACTTTTGGTGTATACGTGCTCACTCCTTTTCTATAAAATTTTTAAATAAAACTTGCGTGCATTAAATTTTAACATTATCAGAGAAGACTGAAAACACATCCAAAGCTTCCATGCAGCTGACACATAACAATCAAAAGCCTTGAATTTTACATTGCTTCATGAGAAGTATCTGCCTATAGATTTTACATATTTTTTTTCCATTTTCAAGTAAATGGAATAATGTGGGCCATGTAAGTTAAAATAAGGGTTCATTTCCTCTCTTACACATATTATCCTTTAATGATTATTTTGACTTATGTACAATCAAAACCAATGTAGAGAATATGAATGAAGCCCAGTTGAAGTTAATGAGTGCCTTCTCTTCCTTGGGGCCAAGGTTCCAGCTCAGTAGCCATCAATCCCCAGGAAATGCCTGGTTCCTGCAGTCGTTATTGTGCAATTGAAAGGATAGCAACCAACACAGTAGAAAACATATAACCTTCTACTGAGAATGTGTAAAATACAGGCTCACACTGAGGAACTCTTTTCTTCCACACCCTCAGATCAGGAGTTGAGAGCAACCTGGGAGGGGAAATAAATCTGAGGATAAAAAGAGGTTCAATAGCAAACCAGCAGGTCATAAATAAAGTCCCCCCACAAATGCCAACTGGTTTTGTTTTTCTCTCTTTCTATCCTTTTTTTTTTCTTTCTTTTTATCATTATTCACCCTGACGTGAATCCTAATTAAAATTTTACACAGTGTGTGTTTTAATTAGCCGTGGCTGGAGTGGTGAAAGCTATCAATATTTAGCAGGATAATTGTACAAAATTACTTTTCAAAAATGAACAGCAGGCATGAATCCACTCAGCAGCAGGGGGTTATTCAGCCACACACGGCGCAAGATAGGGTGCCTCAGATAATGTGTGAGAGATAATAATGCACACAGGGAGGGACACATGCTGCTATATTTTGTGCTTCATTGGTTTTCTGCAAACAGCATTTGGCTATTCTTGCACTCAGAACATCAGGGTTCACACAACCTTTAAGCTGGTTATTTTTTATCTTTATGTTTTTGATTTATTTTAACTTAATTACAAGTATGAGTTTAATAACAATGCTCACAAACAAACCACTGAGACACGGTTCCATGTAAGACCTAGTTCGTATACTCTGTACTTTGTAGATGCTGACAATGAACAACGTCAAGAACAGAGGTCTTCTCCCTTCCTTCCTTTTTTTTTATTCAAAAAAAGAAAAAAAAAAAACTTTGCCCATCTTAGCAAAATTCAAAACAATTAATTTCTGGTTTGCAAATCCATGGTGTAAATGTACTCACCTGTATTTTAAAAGAGATTTGTAACAGTTCACTTCTCACATGATCTTTCTCTCCTTTCTTTTGCAAAAGAACCAGGAAAGGGAATTTGCAGCATTTTGTGCTTACTATTTACTTTTTGCACATAAAAAACCCCCCAAAACCAGGAAACACCTGCAAATGTTTCCTATGTACACCAAGGAAACATTCAGCAACATTACATAGGATGGGGTTCCCAGGCAGTTACTCACAAGCAAGCCGTGTGTGGGACAAAGGCCTTAGGAAACTATATCCAAGAGTAAGAACACCAATCCCAGCACACACATCCCCTACACAGAAAGCCAGATATAAAGCCCAAATGAGAGCAGTAGCAGAGGGCACAGTCAACTGAAATGTATGCAAGAAACAGCTCTTTAGTTTTAGAATATATGAATGAGCACGTGTGTTGCATTACCATCACAACAAAGGGAATTCCCTCAGTTCCAGGTGATTCCCTCATCTCCTGCAACTAGGCAGGTAGAGCAGAATAACAGTGTTTTTCCAAGGCTCTAAATAATACTAGAGTTAAATACAAAGGGCCAAACTGGTACTAAAACTCCTGCTCATCAATAGTTGGAGATTGGTGATTAAAACTGCATGGATTCTGTACAAGATAACAGAACCTGTATGATTTCAGCACACAAAAAACCCACAGTATGACAGATCCCTAAAATGCACATAACTTCAGTATACTCTTGCCTTGTCCTTTTTCTCTCTTTTCCTTTCTTTGTAGTATGAGATGAATAGAAATAGACTGGGCCCACAATGCAGTATTTCAGCAGAAACTTTAGTTTCACCTTAGATATGGCACATAATGCAGCACCAACTCATCCAAGTTTTACCCATCATTCTTTACAGCGAAATCAGCTATAAAACTCAGAGACCAAAATATACAGCTACATTGTATATCACCTCGATGCGCTGCATACCAGGAACAGATCAATTATAAAGCTGCTAACGGAATTAGACTGACAGAAACATGAGAGGTTTACACGATGAGACCAGTAGCAAAGAGTTTAACAACTGAACAGAAGTGTAAAGCACTAAGGTGTACAGCCCAGCACCAGTGCTGTACCACTGCAGGACGACCCCCACAGAGGCTCTGAGCTACACCCCTGTGAAGCTACACAAGTTCCTTCACTGGGCTCAGGGACTGCTGGAATGGGCTCCCAAAGTAAGTTTGTATGCAAGCCTGGGAAGCCAAAGTTTTGTTCTCAATGATGAAAAGATAGGTTGAGCAACTTCAATCAGTTCATCTCCCCTTTCTATGCCTCATTTTCAAGTTAAACAGAATCACAGCATTTTTTACGACCTTCATTGAGTACCTGCTGCAAATCTCTTTCAAATTCCTGGGAGGTGGTACACTGGTGCAAAGTATTTTTAACTCCAAACACATTACCATGTACAGAGTTGGCAGTTAATGATTAAGCAGGAAAGATAAGAGACACAAAACACCTAGAGAACTGGAAACAACACATGACAATATCCTAAAGCTAAAAAATTAAAGAATGAAAGTTAAAACCCAAGACAACTGATTTACCCAACTGCCTACTTTAAAACAGCTCTATATAAATACCAGAATTCACCCTTCTATGAACATGAATCAGATCACAACCAGAATTTGTTCTGTCATTAAAAAAGGGGGAAACAAAATATGAAGGGAAAGGAAAAGGTGGTGGAAGGGAAAAACCAGACTTTTTGATGTGATGGATACAAGATATAACAAATTTCAAAAAAGCAGCCTGACATATGATTAATAGTCAAAGAGCTTTGGGTGAAAAAAATTACATGAAAATGACAACTCCAGCTATTTTGAATTTCAGGCTACAGCAGAACATCTGTTTATATGCAGTATCTCTTAATATAACACACAACAGAATGTCTGTAGCAAACAGGAGAGTAATAACGAGAATTCAAAATGTACAGCAAGACAATGATTGAGTGGTACAGCCACTATGAAAGAAGAACCAGTTCCATGATTTTATTGAATGTCATCTCCTCTCAAGGAACGACTGAGGTTAACATCAACAGCAGGCTGTTTGCCAAGTGTTTTGAAGATGGGAAGCTGTGTCTGAGGACCAGAGTTGGGGGCACTGACATCAGTAATTTCTCCTTCAGTTAACATAAATCAGCAAAGGAATTAAGTCCTCTGTTAGTACCTATTGCACATCTCAAGGGGCACAGCCTGGGCTTCAACACTGGTTGCACACTCCTGTCCCCCTGGAGATCCTACAAACCATCACCCTGACTTTTCCAACTCCCACACAAATAAATTAGAAAAATAATTATATTAAATAATCTATCTAGAGCCAGCAGCATCTGTATTGGCTGAGTGACCCCAGAGATCTTGTTACACATTCACATCATTCACAATACATTCATCTTGCTGCCAGTAAAAGTAATTGCTTAATAATTAATTAGGGTATTTATAAAGGCATCTTACCCTTCATCTAAATAAAAGTTCTGTCATTTAGTGAGCCTTGTAAAAAATATAGTAACCAAAAGAACATTTGGATTAAACAAGAAAATAGTGTTGGAATAGTGGGAATCTGCTGTGATTAAAAAAGACATCTAAACATAAAATACTATGACAATTTATAAACCGGGTCATTTTCTCTCCCCCATGCTAATAGGTAATGCTTGTTATTTTGTATAATTCAGTAGCCAAAACACCATGATTCATGTATTTTAGGGCCCAACCTGAATGTGTGGATGTCAAAGCTCTTGTCCTGGGAGGTCTCTGTTCCCAAAAATTTTCAGGTTGCAAACAACACATGACAATTTTATATCTTCTGCAGTTATTCTTTGTTATACCATCACAGTATAGAAATAAACATTATTTCAAATACTTATAAATATTTAAGTTTACATTCTGCCTGTGAAGATCATGACTCTTACAGCTGCTGTTCCAAGCATGTTAAACTAACTCTTGCTACATAACTTTTGGGGGATAATTTGTATGACACCATATGTTGAAAAAGGACACTATCTGGTAAAATCTGCTTAATAAAATAAGATTCCTGCTTCAATTAATTTTTCCAGACAAAATTTCAATCCTTTTGCAAAAACCAGAACCCATTTTTTCACTCTGGGAAATGTCAACCTACTTTGGCAGGATTTCATCTTAGTGATGAATGGGTTAAAAAAATCAAACAATGGCATGGGTATTTATTCCACAATGCAGTTTCTCTCATAAGAACCATACAATGAAAATCTCTGTGTGGGATCCTCATTAGCTTCTCCTGCTTCCTAGAAGCTGTACAGCTCAGTCCCTTCCCCCTTTATGCACGCATTCAGATTTCTCTACTCTGTCAACACAAAACTCAAAGTCAAACCCCAAAGATTCATACAATTAGGAGCTGCAGCATGTGATGTCACTGTCATGGGAGCACATATTAAATCACAATTTCTTTCTGTAACAAGAAAACAGTTGAAATTGTTTATTATTTCTATGCTTTGTACCAACATGCCAAACAGCAAGAAGAGCACGGGACTGTACACTTGCTTTCTACATAAAGAAAGGTTATGCGCAAAGAAGGATGTCTTACTGTGATGTCTCATTTGTGACTAATACCTGTTGTATGCTTCACAATCCAATTTATAACTAAATCTCTTTGACTTCAGCCCACCACTTGTCCATCCTTCAAAAAAAGACATGTTTATACACATGCATATTGCTCAGGATAACTCTTTACAATGTAAAAGAAAGTACCTGTAAGAATATATGCAGTGCTTATATTTGAAAAGAATAAAATTCAAAAGAAATTTTGCTTTTGCATATATATTCTCTGTTGCCTAGCATAGGCAAGTACTTTCAAGTCAACTGTCTTTGAGACCCTGGAGATTCAAAATCTGCCTTCATGTATACTGACATGTATCTCACTGGTGCAGGTCTGATTTGAGCCCAGATACTAAGTCAATAAAAAAATGGCAATTTTGTTTGAGATTTTTAAGTAGCAAAGGCTAGCAACTAAATCCAGTTGTGACTGTGGTTCAAACTGCTTGTCCCAAAGGGAGTGTTTGATTTTAAGGCTCAATACATAGAAACTCAAGGCATATGCAAGTTAAATACTGCCTAACAATATCTGTGGTATTGAACAGTTACTATTATAGAGACAGTGGTAATCAGTGAAGCTTGAAAGATTTGCTACATAACCAGAAAAGCAAGATGCCAGATCATCAAGTTAATCTATCACAATGGTTCCTGCTTCTCTTAATATCTACGAATGTATATTTGTGTAGCCTAGCCTATAGTTGTACTTTCTACTTTATTATATTTTAGATGTAGAGCAGGAAGCATGAGAAAAAAGTTTAAAAACAGTGCAAATTAACATTTGTGACTGAAGACAACAGTAAACCAATGAGTGTTTGCTGTTGGTGAAGAGTGAAACTTGGAGCTGACTTAAAGTTTTAAGGAGCACAGGAGTACTGTTCTTCATCTGCAACTTACAGATCCACTGGTTAATATACCAGTGTACCTGTAGTACCACTGTATAAGTGAAATACATCCTCCAGATACCAATAGAAACATTTCCCATGGATAACTGTGTTAAATTCCTCAGGCATTTAAGAATGAAGAAATTGCATTTTTGTCAATTGACGTTACTTTAGAAATAAGCAAATAATAGGAAAAAATCCATGGAAATCTAGATAGTGTATATCAATATTTTTAACTCTGCTGAAAGCATCACCCTAATAGATTACATTTCGCTCAGCTTTGCATAAAGAAAAGATGGAGAAAGGAAATTACAACATAGCTATATGCAACATGCACACAACCATAAAACCAAAATTCTTAGGGCAAACCTGTAGTGTGGGAATGGCAAGAGATGGTGTTTCCTGAGCTTATCGTGTTAATGAACACCTACTGCACATGGAAAACACACCAAAATAGTTTTTGAATAGTTTTCTTGGTACCCGATCCTCATGTCATTGAACTCCCATAACTAGGCACCACAATAATGTTTCATGAAGAAAACAAAAACTTTTTCAGGGATACGGTGTTTTTCATCATGAACTCTGTGGAAATCTGTTCATTCTCCATCTTTAGTCTCCTGAACTATAATTGCTTGCAACTTTACCTCTGCATGCAATGTTAATGCACTGCTTAACCAATGAAAGAAAGGCTTATTCTTTAAATGACTTTCACACAGGATCTTTGATGATTTTAAGATGTTTACTATATTTGGCAAAAAACACTGCCTAGGTTCTAAACCTTATTTTACACTCTATAGACTGCCAAATATCTGCTGCTTAGAATGAAACAGGAGAAAATGCTGTTATCCTAGAATAACAGAATGGTTTGTGTTGGAAGGGACTTTACAGATCATTTAGTTCCAGCCTCTTTGCCATGGGCAAGGACATTATCCAGGTTGCTCAAAATCCTCACTCGGCCAAGCCTTGAATGTTTCCATGGATGGGATATCCACAGCCTCTCTGGGTAACCTGTGCCAGTGCCTCACCTCCCTCAGAGGGAAGAATTTCTTCCAAATATGGATCTAACCTTGCCCTCTGTCAGTGGAAAGCCATTACCCCTTGTCCTGTTACTCCAGCCTCTTGTCCAAAGTCACTCTCCAGCTCTCTTGGAGCCCTTTAAGCAGTGCAAGGGTCACTAAAACCTCCCTGAAGCCTTCTCTTCTCCAGGCTGAACACCCCCAGTTCTCCCAGTCTGTCTCCAGAGGGGCTTTAGCAGATCCACACCCTTCTTGTTTTGGGAGCCTCAAAGCTGGATGCAGTATTCCAGGGGGAGTCCCATAGGAGCAGTGGAGGAGGAGAATCACATCCCTTGACCTGCTGGTTGCCCAGCTTTTGGTGAAGCCCGGGATACAGCTGGCTTTCTGGGCTGCAGCACATATTGCCACATGTTATGATGCACAATGATTGGATGCCTATATTTAAATAGGTTATTTACTAGTTAATTTTTTATAGATGAATAAATTCACAAAATGCTATTAAAAATAAAGTGCCCTTCTTCAAGTATGACTACCCCAGACCTCACAGATGAAAGAATGATTCACAGGCAAGTTCAGCAAACTGCCCAAGGTCACATTCCAAGGTAGAGGCAAGTAAAAACACAGAAGAAAAACCTTAAATTGATCTTGCCCTATTAACATCTATGACATACATTCATGCAGAATTTGTCATATTGTTAATCTATACAAAAAGTAATAAAAAGGTAATTAGCAAGCAGAAAGAATACATATCTTAAAAATGTAAGCAAATGCCTTTGCTCCAGTCATTTTGTGAATTAAACCACGCAATAGAGAAATATTACTTTGAGACTTAAGATACAAGGTTTTATATTTACCAGCATTGTTTATTACAGCAGTGGACCGAGACAGACTTACCTGCCTATGCTTTTAGACTTTGCCAAGATTTCTTCTACAATTGAACAAGTTATTTGCATTTTCACTGTTTCAGAGGTCAGTTGTGTGCCTATATGTAGTTTTGTTTCCAACCATCATTTGTCTTTCATATATGATGACAGCATGCTCTTCACACAAGAGCAATTTTCCATGCATGTATTTGATACCTAGGTCAATTTGTTTAATCTGTTAGAAGGAATTTCTAGATAATAAAATCAATAGTAACAATCTTGAAGTAGTAAGACAAAACTTTGCATTAATGTTAGACATAATATCTCACAAAATTATTATGATCAGTCTTGATTAGAATATATATGGGAATAACTTAGGCTTGAGAACAGCTTTGTAAGATTAATGGAAGATTCACTAGCCAATTTATCATTCTGGTAATAACTATATAGAAATTGTTCCTTAAAAATATCTTGTAATGACAAATCATCCCTTCAGATTTAGAGGCATTACACATGCATATTGAGGACAAAATTTCACCCATTGGGAGTCTCACAAGAAAGATTGCAATCACTTAATTTTGTGTACTTTTTTTGAGTTTTTTTGTAATAATAAGATAAAGCTCAGCTATGTTGAGCCCCTTTAATGCAAAGATATAACTTTCTTAGTGGGCAAGAAATAGATCCCATCTTTGAAAGTGTCTATTTGGAGTAACATATTGAACCACTTACAAGCCATGTCATAACAGCATTAGTATAAAATACAGCTGGTTGGCTTCCAGAAATAATTTTTTTTAATAATAAAAGGACCTATCATTAATTTAATTTATGATTTATTTAATTGCAAGATTATCCATCTTATTTTGACCCTTTGACATTCAGCCCATCATAAAATTGAATATGCGTCAAATCTTCATGTCCTGCAAATTGTGTCTGGTCCATACTCCAGTTTTAAATCCGTAATTTGACACTGTTCTGGTGAGAAATAAGAATCTGACAGTTTTGAAAAATGAAAAAAAAAAAAGACAAAATTAGAACTTGTGTTAACCCATTAAAAATGCACCTTTTTTCCTTTACACAGCATAAATCTCGGGATTATTTTTTTTAAGTTATTGAAAGCTGAGATAAATTTGCATCTTTTTCTTGACAAGACTTCCTAAAAATATTACTCTAGAACCTGTTGGAATAAAAGTAGTGTCTTAGTCCCTGGATTCTCTCTGCAGAATCAACAGGAAACACAGGCACCTGGTTAAAAAGCATGATCAGAGATATCTGTAACAAGGAAATTATTAATACAGAAAAGAGAAGTAAAACAGGAATTATCGCTCTGTTTTCGTGAAATTTTACGCGAAATTTTACTTGTACTGTAAGTATCTCAACTACTGTTGCCTGGAGTGGAGACCCAAAATAAAGGACTGTGCTGTACATAAGACTGTCCTCATGTTTGTGGGAAAACCCTCCGACTGGGAACTGTGAAAGGCTAAAACTCAAACCCGTTAAATAGTGAAAGAGACTTGACTCTTGGGAGAGCTTGCTTGCAAGAGATGTCTTAAGTCTAAACACAGATAGGTTTTAGCCCTGTTTCTCACACTGAAGCAGGATGAGACACATTTCTTCGTGCAACATTCCATGTGGAGAATGCCGGTTATTAGGAGGGAAGTGCAAATATTTTATCAGGTCGGGACTTTATCGCCTGCACACCTGAGGAGGATCAGTCCCACATGCAGCATCCCCACCCCTCTCGCTGCCCCGCCTGCCACTCCTGAGGCGGCTGTCCGGGCGGGCGCCGAGGCGCTGTGAGGGGAGCCGAGCGCTGAGGGAGAAGCGGCAGCCCTGGGACGGGGCGAATCTTGGGGGGGAAGGAGGCGGAGCTCGGCCCCAGGCCCCGAGATGCACAGGACGAAGAGCTCTTTGCAGGGGCCGCGGGGTCCCTGCAGGCTTCCTCCTCCTTGGCTGCGCTTGGGCGGGAGCCCCCGGCAAAGGGCTGAGGGAGGCGCCTCGCAACAGATGGTTCAAGCCGGCTCCTGGCGCGGCCCGCATTGGCCAGCGGCGCGGGAAAGGGCGGGCGGGCGCGCCGCAGTG
>WBNO01003424.1:0-99794 GCA_013400575.1 Peucedramus taeniatus | reverse complement strand
CAGGGCCCCCGGGACTGCTCCGGCGCCGGGGCGGGAGGCCCTGAGGGCGCGAGGCCCTGAGGGCGCGGCTGCCGCCCGCGTTCAGGGCCGGGAGCCGGAGCTGCCGGTCTAACCGGTGCGCTGAGGAAACGGGGAAAGGCTGGGGGGATTCTCCCCCGGGTGGGAGACGGAATCCATGCCGGGGGGATTTTTATTACCTGTAGGCGAGGGGAAACCCCTGTTCCCTCCTCCCGCTCCCTCTTTCCTCTTACTCCAGCTCCATCGATGCAGAGCCACTTGTAGTGAGTAATTAGCGGGTTTCGGTCCTCGGCGCTCAGTGCGGAGCGGGGAACGGACTGTCAGGTGGGGAGCTGAGATGCAGGAGGAGTGACTTGCCCAAGGTCACTCTGAGACAGTGGCAAATAACGTCCTGTACTAAAAACTTCTGATTTCTAGCCCTGTGCTGGGCTGTTCAACAGCCCTGCAAGGCACCAGGCATAAATCTGGCTGTAGGACTTCCATAAATCTGGAAGTGAGACTCTAATTAGCTACNTTTTTTTTTTTTTTTTTAAATCACTCCTGTTGGTTTGCTTTAAAATCATGTATGGATGTTAAAGCATGCAGAGCTGCAGCATCTGTGTCATCTCTTTTGTTTTCTCTGACCTTCAGGCACGTGAATGAATGCATAAGTGATTATGCTTTTCTGTGACTAATGTTAAATTTAGCAGGAAAATAATGGTAAAAATATCAATATATAAGATGTGAATGGTCTTACATATCAAGAAATGACATAAATATTAGATGAAATTTCATTGCTTCTGAAAGACTTATTCCATTTAGAAATGGGCAGCGCCTTATTTCAAGTTCCTGAAAGGAAAGCAATTGAATTGCGTGTCTTATTTGAAGATTTTAGGCAGCAGTCATTGTGAAACACTGAAATTACTGATCCCTGAGGTAGGAAGTCCTGTTAAGATTGTAGTTCTACTATGATCTGACAGTTCTGATAATCTTCGTAATTGAGTCATTGATTATGACTCTCCAATTTACTAGATTAAATTGCTGTATATAAGAACTTGTGATTTTTAGTAGTATTTGGGAAAGGAAGATTGTGCATCTAAAAGATGCTGAGTTGTGTCAGAAGCTGATGTTATTTTCAGTCTGGAAACTGAATACGGAAAATACCTTATGGGTTTTTGGTGTCTGGAAGTCCTGATCAATTGACCTTTTATATAGATATTCTTAGATCTGCTTTATTATTTTTCCTCTGGATTCTGTGGTTGAAGTGCTAACAATGTGAAGTCCTTTATGCATCTTTTTTTGCAGTTATCTGCATGTTACCCCAGAGTTTCTGCCTTTCAGTGGGCAGAAAGAACACAAGTCAAAAAGGACAGGAGTGTGTTTTAGGGTGGGGTTTTGTTCTGTTTTTATAATTTTAATGTAAGGATCCTAAACTCATATGTTTTACTTCTGTGAATGAAATATGCAGTCTGGGAAATTGCAGCTTGATTCTAAGGAAAGTTAAGGTACCAAAATCCTAAGAACTAAAGTTTCAATACTTCTCCAACAACAAATACTTGGTAGATGCATGATAAGAGGACTAGTACTTAATTTTTTGTTTTCCCCTGTATTACAGTACAGCACCATTTGAAGGACTTCCTAAATAACCGGACTCCTTTATGTCATCCATTCTTTATTGGAGGGAGAAGTAGTCAGTGTAGAAGACTTGAGTAGTTTAGAGAAAAATTATGTTTCTGCTCTTAGAAAACTTTTTTTCGTAGATACTATGTGCAAAGACAAATTACTTTACAAAATGTAACTTAGTTGTGCATATAGAAGTGTGAGACAGTATGGTTGCCATCAAAGACAACACTGCAATGTGTCTTCTGCCTTCTAATTCACTGGGTAAATCTTCATCTCTTGTTGGACATCTAGCAGTATCATGATGTAATGGTGTCTGTGGTCCAGTTGGGGTCTTCCAACTGTTCCAGATCCTAGCACACTGATGCAAGTGGAGGCATCTGTAAGAGTAGATAAATGAGTTCTAATTAGTACATCTAAATCTCTATCTAATGATCTGTCTTTAGTCACACTTGTAAGATCAAAACAATAATTAACAATTCTATTAAATTACCTTGCCTGTGATATTTGCATGGGTTATTTTCTTGGTGCTGTCTGCTGGAGAGCAGACTTGCAAGCAGCAGACCTTAGATACAATACAAGACCCTGTAGGTTCTGTAGCTGTTCACAGTATGATATTAGTGTTGTTAAATTAGCAACATCAATAATATTAATTGATTTTTTAAATTCAAACTGTGACATTTGTTTGGTAAAAAGATCGTTAAATATGTGCAAACATTCTATGTGCAGTAAAAGATCTTTGGGCCCTGATAATTGATAAATGAAGAAATTACAGATTGTAGAAAATATAAATATTGTTTTGGAAGTTGTTCTATGGCAAGACAAAACTGTTCCCCTCTAAGCAACAGAGAATTCATTTTCTTTTCACCTCCGTAAAAAAAGCTGCAGGCTGTTTTACATACTTCATATGTGTGTTGGTGTCTTCCTTTCTTTCAGGCACTGCTGTTGAATTGGAATTTGTTCTGGTTTTGTTAGGCAAGTAGTCCAGCACTTCACTCTAGAAAAGTGGTGTCGTTTCAATTTGCTCCTCTTGTAATCTTCTGGAAAATCTTGAGACTGTCTTTTAGTTTTTGACAGTTTTAGTTCACTTGTTATGTCCTTTTCCATCAGATGGCTAACTGTAATACTAACTTACATGTTTAATTGGTGAATGCATTAACCATGGCTTTAGGGGAAGCCTTTAGGGAAAGGCTTAATCTAGTTTCAGATAATCCTTGTGATTTTTACACTTCCTGTCTCTAGTAGGGTAAGGATTTGTAGTTTCATGTTGGAGTATTAACATCGCTCGCTACAGATCATAAAAGCTTCAACAAAGTGATGCATTTAGAGTAGCTTATTACCTAACACATTTTATAAGTATATTTTATCGCTTCTGCACCAATGTTCTAAAGCGTGACTGAGTACTATATTTCAGCTAGTGCCATTTATCTCATTAAAGGTACAGCTGAAGTTACTGTGCTATCAAACAATAAAGGTAAACTGTGAGTTCATTGTGCTTTTGTCTTCTAATATGGCTGTAGTTTGCAAAGAACCAGACAGCCTTGATAGTAAATAATTTTCAGAATTACAAAAATAATTTTCAGATACCTCAATTTTTTTTGCCAGTCTTTGTAAGAAGGAAGGTGTTATAAGCAATTAAAAGAACAGTTATATTAAATTTTAAAAAGATTAAAAATTACTGGAAGTTTTAAGTTTTAACTTAAATCAAAAATATTCTGTAACTACTGTAGTGGATGAAGTTGTTAGTCCCTTGCTTTAATTACATATGTGAGGAAATTTAATGGGGTCTATGTAGTAAGGAAGTTTTATATCAGAAGCAGAGAAGCTATTAACATTAAATTTGAGCTCTTGATTTACATGTTAGTGTATGCTAAGCACCTTCATCCTTGCTTGCTAGTGTGTAGTTAAAAGCTATTCTGCATTACTAAATAAACACACTTTAGTCAGCCTCTTAGAGCAAGATGGTTGGTTCTGAGCACCTAACATCCACTGGAAACCACTGTTGCAAAGTGGTTTTGATTTAAAACAAACCTAAACCAAGGTCAATTTTCCAGTGTGCTGATTATCCTTATAGACATGTGTGCATAGCAACATAAATTGAAATATCTCATTGGCGCTGGTGTGTAGCATATATGTTGCTAATCCTAAGGAATGCAGTGTAGTTATGTGGTGTAGTATTAAACAAATTTTTCAGTTGTGCTTTTGAATTAAAAAAAAAATCCCCAAATCAAACCTGAAATAAAATTTGAAAGCATCATAGAATAAGGACGATTAAATGTCTTTCAAACCTCTGGTCTCTGTTTTTAAAAAATCTGCTCTGGGTTTATCTCAGCGACTCAGTTAATTTGACTCTTGATTACAGTCTTAATTTTTATTTTTTGGTGAGAAAAGTCTCACAATTAGCAGATCATGATTTTAAAACACTGAACCACAACAGGCCAGTTTTTATACTCTTGATTTCTGCTGTTTCCTATCCCTTTCTTATATGCTGTGAGAAAACAAACTGTTTAGTTTTGATTTATTTTGCACAACACAAACTAGGCTTATTAAGTTCAAGTCAATTAAAATGAAATGTTTGAGCGTATGTCAGCTTCCCAGAAAATTGTATTTTGTAATCCTGCACTTCGCTATTCTGACAAGCTGAAGAAATGTTTCCAGTAGAGGAATCAATCAAAAGAAATGAATCATTATCTGTGGGNGGGGAAGGCAAATATAATGTCCTCTATAAATTAATTTACCTTTGAGTGAACTCCTGCCACCTCTAGAAAAGTTATAACCTAGAATGGACCCTGATGCTGCAAAGCAGTATTCAGATTGTTGTATTCACCTTCTGTCCTTGCCTGACAGAAGGAAAGATCATCAGCTGTGGAAGTAGCTTCCTTCGAACCTTTGATCCCAGTTTCTGTTCCTGTTTTACAGTACTCATAAGAAGAGTGTCTGATTCTTCTTGGTTAAATGTGTCTCCAGTGTTGCACTGTGTTCTGAAGGAAATAGTCCAAGCTTATTTTTTCTATTATATTGTCTTAAAAGCAAAAACTGTTATACTTGTTCTGTGTTATCTCCTTTGTTAGCATGTATTCTGTAGAAACCACTAACAGAGAAGTTATTGTACTTCAAGTGGAAGCCTCTGGACAAGATGTCAGTTGTTCTTTGTGGTAGGAGCCTTAAATGGAGTTCCAAGGTGAAATTATTTACTGCAGATAGGAACTTGTTTTATTTCTAAAGTAGGATTTAATAATGATATTACAGTAAAGCTATTCATGGTGCGTAAGTTGCAGAAAATGCAAGGCTGAGCTAAAAATGACTTCAAGTACAATGCAGTTCACTGTAAATTCTGATCTGTCAGATGTCTATTTGAGTACCTTGATTTTTCTTTCCTTCTTTAGAAAATCTCCTGTGACAATTTTGCAGTAGTTAGTCTCTTTAAATGACAGAAAAGATGAGAGGGAGCATGCCGCAGTAGCCACTTTCCTAGCTATGTTCATGTTTACATAGTTAAAGGGCACAACATTATCCATTTCTACCTTACTAAGTAGGCCAAGGATGTTGCATATCTGGTTCAAGACCTTATTTTGGGGTGGGTTTATAAGCAATATTATCATGCATGTACTGAAGGTGGTGAAAACATACTTTGAGCAATGGAGTACCTCAGTTTGTATCAGCAGAAATAGGAAAATAACTTGGCGTGTATTTTATTGGTCTACTTAAAAAATACCTGTTTAAGAATCTCAAAAGTAAAGATAAAGTACTGGGCCACTGCAGATAAGTAACGCCCTGGCCTAATCCAGTATTCTTATTCTCACACTAAGGCAGTTTCAGAGACCTGTCAAACTCAGTGTTTTATCTCTTGTTGCAGCTGATAATTGGCACTTTAGCATGTAACAAGAATACAGATGTAAAGAGGTATGATACTGAGAAGTCTCCATGGCTCAGCAAGTTCTACAAGTTGTACTGGGTTTACATGTCACAATTAGTAACGCTTGATGGAATTTCTTTGCCTATAAATATATGTTTTCACTACATTGAACCTGTATTTCTTTTTTTAACAATTCGTGACAATTTATGTTTGGATTGCACTTTTCACAAAGATTCTTGAAGCTTTCTTCTGGGTGGTAGTTTGCAGTTTTGAGCTCTTTGTTGAGTATAGATCAGTAAGGTGATATGGAGAGAAGGGAACTAACTTGAAGATATGTCCGTAACTATGATTAGAATAAGATTGTTTAGGAAAAAAAGACAGCTGAAAAAGAGAGGAAATTGTTAAAAAAATCGCAGGTTGAAAGATAACATTTCCAAGGAAAGAAAACAGTTAATGATTCTCTGGGACTTAGTTTTAAAAAAACTGTAAGACTTGTTAATTTAAAGCTATATTCTAAGTCCCATGTAAACTTTGTATTCAGAAGCAGCAGCATTTAGAATTGCTTATCTGATGACCTATGAATGTGTTTGGTATGTTATGAAGGTTATTGTGTTAAGTTGGAATGTGGTAAGGATTTCTTTAACTTTTAGTAGGCATAGAGCTGAGGCACTTAATAAACTAATTTCCCAGGAAGCCTTTTATGGGTTGATTTACTACTGTATTGTAAAAAGATGTCTCAGGAGTGTAATAACATTTAGCTGACTATAAATTTTAGATGTTACTGAACATTCTACATAATCTGTTGGAGGATGGGGGGAAAACAAATTCCAAACAATGACGGTAAGCATATGGTGTGGAAACCATTTTGTATTGGGGGATTGTAGCAGCGCAGGGGTTTAGATGGTGGGTGCTGCTACCTATTTCCTAATAAGCATCTCCTGTGGAAGAGCCGCTTGGGTAGGCATTCAGGCAAAGCTGTCAAGTCCACACACCACGCTCACCGTGGCTGGCTCAGCGAAGAGAGGCAAGAAGGGCCTTTTGTATGATAAGTTCCAGTGAAGGTTTATTCCAGCACAGCAAAGGGGAATCAGAGACAAAAGACCTGGCCATGTGGTGTGCACAAGGTTAAGTATGGGGTCAGTGGCCAATGGTCTGAGGGCATGGGGGCTTCACAAAGGGCAGGGCAAAGGGCATTGGCCTACAGGGAAGACCGGGCTGGCCACCAGGGTTACCACAGCCAATGAGGAAACAGGAAAAGGAGAAACCACAAGAATTAGGAACATATGGGGAACCTAAACTGGGATGGATCAGTGTTGGAAGGTTCCATGGGGAAGTCTTTTCTTCCAGCCTAGGTGGATACTCTATGGTATATTCTTCCAGGGCAAGGCCCTGGGGATTTCCCTGAGGGGTTCAAAGGATTCCACAGGGGATGATTTGCTTGGTGGTTCTTCTGATGTCTAAATGCTATTATGTTTTACATCATCTGCTCTAGAAACCCTGTGCTGCAGAAATTGTATGTTCATGAGGTTATGAAGCTAGACTGAACAGTACTACAGAATGGAGTTTTTAAATGCTGGTTTGTTTTTTTTTTTTTAATTCTGATCTTGATTCAAGTTTTGGCAAGAGAACTCATGAGCCACATTTCTGTAGCTCTGCACGAAGTGAAGGAAAGTGTTAGGTTTATATGTTACTAATGCAGGTGCTAGATGTCTCTGAATTCTAGGAGAGCTACGCGCTTGTAATAAAAATTTTACAGCAGAGAATTAAAGGTCTTTATTTTTTTATTCTATCTAATCCTGTTTCAAGGCCTTAAGATGAATCTACTTTAAAAAAGTAAATTTCAAACCCAGTGGTTTGAAATACATTATACAGGATTCTTGATAATTCATGCTGTCTTTCAGAACCCTCTTCTTTAGCGCAGACTGATGCGTATCCGTTGGGTACAAACAAGTTTTAAGTGTTTATTTAGTATTGCCAATCTTGCAGCATTTGGGCTATTGGGCTTCTCATGTTAGAGCTGCTGAGGTATGTTGTTCCTATGAGATAGTATTGAGATAAAATACTTACCTGTATTATTAGGTGCTGATCAAACTCATTAAGACCTAATGTTTTGGGTTTTTTCTTAACCCACATGACATTTTTTTTTAGGCTTGTGTATTGACTACTTTCTTGCCAACCCTGTTTTGGAGGAAAAGCTTACTTAAATATTTTCCAGTTCATAGAAAAAAAAACAAACTGCAAAACCCAGACTGCATACGATGTTAAATATTCAGTATTTGTGCATGTATTTGAATACTTAGATTCAGAACAATTTAAGTTGTATGCATGTGTGTGTAGACGTGGTATTTTGTTTCATTAAAATAATGTGACATCAGTTAAAAGTGGTATGAATCATGACAGACATGGTGCCCTGGTATCTAAGATACGTCAGCACGGTGATAAGTTACGTGCTTTCCTGCTGTGAGAACTGGTTGCTGTATTTGATTCTTTAGCTGAATACAAACTAAATTAAATCTGCAGTGACCTACATTGTGCTATAGCTAATGACCCAGTTAACCTCTGGTTAATTTTCTGTCTCTTGGTGTCCTGGGAACAGGGACATGTTTATTTCAGTAACCACAAACCTTTAGAAATGTGCCACTGGCATTTATCATTCCAGAGCTCTATGTTTTAACAGAAATTAGCTAATGGGCCATGGGGGTCTGCAGAAGTTGTAGAATGCCAATGAGGAGCTTTCTTTCACTTTTCTTCCACCCTGATTTACATGACTAAGCTTTTAGCTTTTCTTGATTTTGTTTTTGTTTCTTGAGTATTGATCTGTCTCCTGTGGAGGAAACAAACTATTTGCTTAAAGTGCAGGAGGACATTACTGCTGGCAGCTTCTCAGGAACACCCCTCTTTTTCATGCTTTAAATTTAGCTAGAGCCAGTACAGATGTTGGTAGGGAAGTTTGCAACCGATGCAATTCTATTATTGAATAGATGCGTTATGCAAATAAATCTGAATATAACCATAAAATAATAATGAAGATTTGTCTGAGGGCAGATCTGAGTACCACTTTTCTAATGCTAATGAGATTCCCTGGCACCTGGGTGGGCTCATCCATGAGGTATATGTTCTTTTTAAGGAAGTGAAGTTGTACAACAATCAGCTAAAAAACGCGAAATGGTTATTCACAGCCATTCGTAGTAGCAGTTCATACTGTCTGTGTCACAGATCTGTTAAGTAATGCATAATCCAGAACAGCCTGAGCATTTCCTGACAATTAGAACATGGAGTGCATACAGGATGAGGCCTTGAGAAGCAGCTATTCTAGAGCCAATCCTTTCTGTGCTGTCTGTTCCTTGAAGTTTTTACCACAAATTTCCTTTGGTGATAAAATCCTTACTTATGTTTTGGTTTGCCTGTGGCAGCAACAAGGACAGCTAGAAACAACTTCTTGAATGCTCTGCAAAAAGCAGATGGAAACACTTCTGCAGCAATCCTGAGTCCTTTGTTGTCCATGTGGAGAGATGGGTTTGGCAGGGGAATGTGGAATTTTGGGCTGTTACAGGACACTTGTTCAGACACTTGTTTTATTTTGGGGCTTTTTATGACATAAGAACCCCTTCTTGGTGATCATATATTACAAATTGCAATATCTAGAGGGATGGGAGAAATTTCCATTAACAGATTCCTGGGGACTTGATCTGTTCAGTCAAGTGGCTTAGAGCACCGCACCAAATAAGCAGTGTCTTTGCTCGATGTATGCCATCAGTATGTTCTGCAATTTTGCTCGAGATCATCTACCTGCACCAACTGGGAAGAACTGGTATACCCTTTTATCAGTCCTTGTTTTCTTGTTACCTGTAAAACACATTGAACATAATAAAAACATTCCTGAGACAGGACCGCACAAGCAGTGTCGCTTGCTGTGAAACCACTGCCATCCAGATGGGACTTTGTGTATATTCCACCTGGTGGTTAAAATGATTTTTTTTTCTCTATTTTAAGAGCATATATGTAAAAGATCCACCTCATTGAATCCTACTGGGCACTGCAGCCCTTCTCCTTTTTGTAAAGGTGAATAAAGAAGAGTGAATCTGTAGAAATAACACTGAAGCTGTAGTTTGTTATGTTGTTACAGTGTGACTTTGTGCCTAAACTTAAATGATGAAAATGTGTTCTGTATTTTCCTGGTATTTTTGTTCGGTTTTTGTTTTTTTTTTTTTTCTTATGGCAGCAGAACACATAGAATGTCAGCCTCTGTTTTGCTTTGGTTTTCTTGAAAATTAAGTTGAAACAAAAGGAATTTTAAGTTGTGAGATATTAAATCGCTCTCTCTTTACTGACTGGAGCATCTTGAAAATGAGAGCTTTTTCTGTCAGTCATCCGAGAGTACAGGGAATTCTATGTATAAAGGCAGTTAAAAGTGCTCCACAGCTTAGTCCCTGGTCTTTTCTTTTTATGAGCTTATTCTGTCAGGGTCTGTTAGTTTTGGTATTGTTAGCTGTTTAACAGGATTTCAGACTTGGTGGTGGTCTCCATGGGTCCTTTCCCTATTTCAACTCTTGAGTATTCCTACTGCTAGAGGAAAAAAAAACAGCTGTGACTGAGAAGATTGTAATTACACACAGTGTAATTCCCTTATTCATAAATTTATAAGGGAATTGCTTCTCTTGGTTAGTGGTTGAAAAGAACCAGGTTGCAAACTTTTTAAAGAGTTTGGGAGTATACTTTTCATATATTTCAAATCTTAAGCTCAGTGATATCTCCTGTGATTAAAAAGAAATCAATGAGAGAAGTTATTCCTGTATAGTTACATCTGATGTTTCTATTAATTTGTACATATGTGCAATTGCTGCTATTAAGCCAAGAACAACTTTTTCAGATCGAAGGCTGAGCCTTAATTCCTTCAAGACCAGGTAAGAAAAATATACTGAATTTATTATACTGTGTTCTGGTTAATGTTGTCATGTGTTCAGGTTAAGTTTTGTGAGTAAAAATAATTTTGCCCTCTTGTTGATGGGGCAATCTGATGTCATGCATTCATTTATCACAAATAATTTCTGAGTACCTCACAATGCAATGAACTGTGATTAACTTTTTAAGGTGAAGGTAAGGAAGCACGAGAACGACAGAAAAAAAAATGTTAAAACATTTCTGAAATAGTATTTCAGAAAGAAACTTCAGAAGTTCTCTTCTCTGAATGACTCTCATTGCATGTGCATTTGCAGAAAGGGAAAAGATTTTTTAAAATGTTTTGAATTATCATCAAAGATTTCATATACTACTTGATGAATATCATAATAAATATTATCTCGGAAATGCTTCTGTTTATAGAGAAGAAATTACCTCCGTAATGGTTCTTAATTTCAATCACTTAATGGAACTTGTCAGAGATTCCACTGTTGTTTGATTTCTTTCTTCAGTGCACTTTGACACTTGCAGGAAGGTTAACTGCCACTGCCTATATTTGTGGGCACTTGAGGGCACTTTAGATACTACTGCTGTTTGTCTCAAAGGACTGAAAATACTTTGACTAAATATTCTATAATGTAGGAATGGTATGAAGATGCTAGTCTCCTGTATTTGTGCTTGAAAATAGTTCTGTTTGAAGTGTAAACACTAATGGAAAAAAACCAGCCTTATTTTGAGACTAGATTTATATTTAAAAGGCTACTATGTAAAAAAAAAAGACTTGAGTTTTGATCTTTAAACATGGCTGTAAGTTGTCTGTTAATGACATTCATGAATCTAGTTGTTTAGCCTAATGCATATAATTTTAAAACCTTCTCAAAAGTTAAAATGTAAATTGCCATACAGCTTTAGGGGTAAGGACTACAGGAAATTAGTGCTGGCTGTTTATGGGTACTGATTCCGTTACTATACCCAAGATTTGAATACATATTTAATGTATTGAGATCTATCCTGTTAGGGTTTTCTTTTTAAACAATATACCTAAAAACTCTGAAACAAAGTACCAAGCTTTTAGTTATCTGCCTCTTTTTCTCTTTTCTCCTCTTTGTGCTCCCTAACTGTTTTGAGAAGGGCAACAATTCATCTGCCAAGTAGTTTTCAACTCAGAGTGCAGAATTCAATTAAATTCTGTCAATCCACTTTTCTTCCAGAAAGAGTTTAACAAGACATTGTGATCTCCCCAGGTACTGCAGATGCTCAAGATTGAAAAAAGAAACTTCCCTTATACCACAGTGTTTTCCTAAACCAAATGCAATGCTAAAGTCTTTTTGAGAATGTTTATGGAAAGAATAAAGCATGGCTGTGTTGAATTTTATTGAATTAGTTTTTGTTGTTTCAGCCCTTGAATATATGTAGAATAATTTGGATTTTTTTTCACCATCCAACTGTCTTGAAGCCTGCAAATGGCACTCTTCTATAACACCCAACTGGCCAAGTAAAACTCTGCAGTTGGAAAGTTTTCTGTATGGAAAAGTATTCTTGATTTGGAAGGTAAGAAGAGAGGTAGCTGTTAAACCCGTGAGTTTAATACCAAATTGAATCCACTTATGCCAGGACAAGAATAGAATATGGCATTAATTTGGAGTCAAGTGACTTCAGTACAGTTGCGCTGGGATAATTCAACAGGAAGAGAAAAGGCACTTACTCTTTCTGCTTTAGACTATTTCTCTTTGAAGATATTTTGTTTACCATTCAGGAAAAAATTTTGGTATTTAGGCAGATCTACTCTATTGTATTTGTTGTTCATTTGTTTGTACCACAAGTAAGCTTCTTCCTATATGTAGTTGTGGAGGTCTTTTGAAATTTTGGTAACTTCCCATTTTTTAAAACTCAAGACTGATAATGAAAGGAAAGGCAACTTTAAAAAAATTCTGGTTATGAATCTTGAATCATCTGCTAAGTGCTACAGTTTGTATTGAGGCTGTTCCTACATTCTGTACACATTGAGGCAATTAATGGCAGTGTTGCAATCCTTCAATAAAAGTAATTATCCCTGCTAATTCCCAGCTCCCATGCTTCCTTAACCCTGTTTTCTGATAGCCCAGCAGGTTTGGAGAGCTGGTGTTTGTTTATACAGAATATTTCATTGCTTTGAGGGGAGGATGTGAGCATTTAAAAATTCAGCAGCTGTTTCAGGTCACTTACAGCTTAAGCAGCTCTTTCATTTTGAATGATTTATTTAGCTGGGCTCTCATTGAGATGTTAGCAATTTGCAGAGACTATGTGAAGAAAAGATCCCAGTTTGTCAGCTTGTCGGAAGGGGAGTTTAGTATGCAGAAAGAAAAAAGCATTAGTTCATTTTGTGGGTCTGACATGTTGGCTATCCCCAGATACAGTTCTGGAAGAAAAGTGGCTATTGGCCATGCATTTGTCATTAGAGACAGAAAAGTGGAGAAGGAGGTGAGTGTGTGAGGTTAAAAGAAGGTAACAGAGATTGGAATAGGATATTTCTTCTGAAAGACATGAGAGAATGTGTATATCTGCACATTTTATGCCTTAGAGGTAAAACTAGAAGGAGTCATCAGAACTATGAGCAGATATGAATATGAAGCTGAGCTTTTCCCCAGCTTGAGAGTAAGATACAGTACATGATGTTAANAAGAAATACTGCAGTGCTAAATAACATATGAGTGTAAAGTATGTACCTCTTAACTGACTCATCTACTGTGACAGTTCACAACAGTAGGAAGTTTGTCAGATTTATGGAACAAAAATAATTCAAAATTAGTTTGACAGTAATGTTGGAGTCATTAGATGCAGACTTCATCTGCAGGTGTAAATTGATAATTTATAGAAATGAAGAAGAATGATGGATGTCACCTCTGGAAGTTGGCTTTCTTAGGCTGAACATGTATTTACCAGGTGATAAAGGATTTCACCTCTTTCTGTTTACTTGTGCCTGTAAATTTATGGAGTGTTTTAGATGAGTTCTGAGGATAACATGCAAGAATAGAGTTCACTATAGACTAATTAAAAATGTATACTGTTTCAAAAATTCCTTAGTGGATGCTTGGAAACTGAACGACGATATATGCTTTGCTAGCCACAGCAAGTTTTGCTTTTCAGTTTATCTTTCATTTAGTCATCTCGTCTATTAAAAAACAACACTGTGTAGAGAGAAAGGATCAGTTAAAGATGACTGGGACAAATTGCACCGTCTGTGACACTTGAAGAGGGGAATTTATTTGATTGTTTAACCAGGTGCACATTTGTCATGCAAGAATTGCGGTTGTTACTGTGCTTGAGGGCAGTCATTTTAATGAAATATAGTACTTATATCAATAGCAGAAATAGCGATTTATATCCAGGATCTTTAGTCTCATTCAGTACAGCACTGAACCCAGGGAGGGGTGACTACTCTTAAAGTAATCTGCCATAGTGTTCTAGTGAACTCCAGGTAGGGGTAAGTTAAATCCAGTGTATATATTTGTCTGCTGAGGTAGCAAGCAAGTTAGCCACTCAGGTCTTTTTTCATGGATTTCTGACCTTGTTGAAGTTGAACCATTCATCTGACCTTTCATCTTCCATGAAAGGGGAGGTATGATTTGGTCTGAAGCTGACATTTGTAATACATCTCTAATGGGTTTTGATGCACTTGAGAAGAGAAAGTATTCCAGTACAGTGTGAGGTTCTGCTGGGTAAATTGAACGGATTGTATTGTGCATAGTTAAAAGCACACACAGGTTGTAGGCACTCTTAATGTTTCTATGTCCATTGGACAGAGATGAATGGGGCCAATGTGCTTCAGAAAAATAATTAGGGAGACTAGAGTGTGATGCTTTAGGCCAGAAAGATGCTTGGCTTTGTAAGGGAAGTGGAAACAACTGGCACAAGGAGCTTGATGGTTTTGATGAAGTGGATTGAAAGTATTAAGAGATTACAGTAAAAGCAGAGGGGCTGAACTTCACAGGGCTGTGGATCAGTGTAAGCTGTACTAAGCAAAACACTGGAATATGATTTGTGAAGCATCCCTAATACTGGCAAGGGGATGAACTGGTTAATAATCTAATATGGGACACGGTTCATGGTTATACCCTTCATTTTGGGCTGTATGTAGAGCTGAGTAGAGGTTAGTGATAAACAGTTTCTCTTTCTGCTTTTTTTTTGTGCCCATTAGCTTTGCTAACATGTTTTAATAAAAAGCTGAAGTTTATCTTATGCACTGTCTCAGGCTTCACGCCTGAATGTTTATGCTGCCTTCTAATACTACCTCAGAGGTGGCATTCATGTATTTCTTAGAATATCTATGTACAGGTATAGGCCTCGTTGAAGAAGTGTGTAACCTCTATATTTGCTAATTTTAGGTGGATTTTTCCATTTCAAGGCATCTGAGTATCTTCATAAAGCACTATGAAGCTACAATCAATTGTCAAAGCCCTACTGGTGAAGTCCACACTGCTCCAGAACATAAAAATGATCTGTTTATTACCTGTAATATCATGATTTGTTTACTTGAACAGTAATTGATGTGAGTTTTAGATGATGTCTATGAACTTGAAATTGTGTTGTTTATCTGCTAAGGACCTTGACAGTGCGATCTTCTAACTTGCTACAGTAGTATAGATTCCATCTGTAGTGCAAGAATTGTCTAGGGACATAAATTACAGCAATTAAAATTAGCTAGAGGAAAGAGAATGGTGCATTATTAATTGACATAGTCATTAAAGGGCTGAAAAGAACCTAAAAGAGATACAATGTCAGTACTCAAGTGCTGAAAGTGACAGGCGGTGTGCAAAGACCAGTGATTGTATTCAAAGCCCAGGGCCATTAAGACACAGGCAATTACGTGGAATTTTATGACTGTGGATTAAGATCACTCCAACATACTAACCATATGTTAAAATGGAAATTTTTTAAGACTGGTGCTGTTCAGATGCCTGCTCTGGAGACTAGAGTAGTAATGCAATTAATTTCAACCAAAAGAATGTGCAGCATTTTATTTTAAAGAAATTGGAAACAACAAAGAATTGTAAGGAAATCCCATCTGTAATTTGGAGAATTTAGGTAGAAAATTAACATTTTTCTTCATTAAATTTAATAATCTGAGCTAATATAAAGAATAATAAATTCTGGTACACTGAAGAATGAAGATTTAATTAGGAGTTTCTTTATACCTCAGAAACAAGGTCTTGCCTGTGTCATGCTGAGACATACAGCAGTGTGAGTAAGAGGCTCATGGTAATGTTGCTGTATGTCAGCTACTTAATTTTTCATAAAATTTATTGTCAATGAGTTTCAGTGATTTCCGTACCTCAGCTAATTTACTTTATTGGAATAATGCTTGTTTTGTAAAATAGTTCACTTATAGTTTTTCATGAGAGAACAGTTTTAATAATTGATTTGCAAAGCAAAGTAGGCTTCAAATACTGGAGGTGTTAGGACAGGAGTTTACTTGTTTTGACCACTAATGGGACAACGTATGTCTGCTGAGTGGAGAGTTAAAACTCCAAAGCAAACGTGAAATTTTCCTCATCTAAGGGAACCTTGGGAATTTTTGGCTTTTAAAAACTTGCCAATAGTTTCCTATCCTACTTGCTAAGAATTCAGATTTCTAATTTGTCTCACTGTCTACTCTAAAGTTTAAACACTGAATGTGATTAGCTTTGCTGAACAGATGTCGAATTGAATGGCCTCTGTTGATTCAGAGAATCTGAGTAGTGTCAGAGTTCAGTTACTAGGCTTTCAGGAAGGCCTCCTGTTGCCAAAATGAGCTTTCTTTTTTCTATTTCCAATTTCTGTGGCAGAGTCTGCATCAGTATGCAACTGGACTCAAGAAAAGCATGTATGTATAGCCACTGAAAGAGGAATAAAAGTGTACAGCTACATCTTCTCTAAGCTACCGATGAACTACTTGCTCTGCTGGCAAGTTAATGGGGACTGCCTGTTTGCCTATATTAGACAGGTACCTTTTTGCCTGAGTGAATATTTTTGACTACTTAGTATCCTTCTGGATACCAAGACGCAGATATGCCGTGACTCTTGTCTATTTAGCCATTCAGCAATGGTCAAAATCTATCATGTAACCTCAGAGACAGCAAGAGCAAGGCAGGCTTTACCTCTGTTTTCAGTGTCGTAGAGAGTTTGCTTGTTCCAAGTTTAATGATTCAGCACTATTGCTCTGAAATGGCTTTATTATATCCAGCACTTTATTATTTTAGCTTTAGATACTTTGCTGTTACATCCTCAAAACTGCATTGGTTTGAATTAAGTGTTTGGTAGTCAGAGTGAGTATCTTATGATGCAGTGTGCTTTATTATTGGTTTTGTTCTCTTGGAATGTTTCTGTGATTCAGTGCGTGATGCCAACCAGAAATTGTGGAATTCGAGATCTCTGGGGTCTAAGTAACTAACAAACTGCCGCTGTTCCATTCCTGTCTTCCATTGATTTTCCTGCTGCTCTTTTCAGATTGTTAGGCTGTGTGACCAACTCATGGCCTGGAGTTGTAATCACGTCAATCATTAGAATTGAACCAGAATGGAGAATATTAGTTTCAAGTCATATAGGCAAATAAGTTTGGCTCATATTTTCAAACACTGTTTGATGTCAGAAAAGGAAATATGTGCCCACAAACTCAGCTGTGTTCTATCCTGCTCCTTTGGGTTAGATTGCCTTCAATGCAACATAAAATAAAATCAACTGCATGAAACCCAAGCAAGCAAATTACTTAAACACTAGCATTTTATGCAAAATAGTAGTCCAAATTAAATAGGTTTTACTGGAATTTACTGCTGCTGATTAGTGTGAGCACTGAGCATTTTGCTTTAATTTACTCAAATTACAAAATATAACGGAGAGATAATTGCATTGTTTTTGCAGTGTAATTTTACTCCACAGCGTCTGAATTTGGCACTACTTTGCCACATAGTATCACAAAAGTAGTTGTTGTCTCCTTCTGGGCCTATTTTTTTCTGTTAGTGGGGAACTGAAAATTGTGTATAACGTGAATTGGTAGGATTATTTAGATGAGGACACTTCTATTTTAAAAAGGAAATATATAAAGGTTACAAATATGCTATAGTGATTAGTGAGAAACATTTGTATTATTGATATTCTTTTTTAACTGGGGTGGGGGCAGAATAAGGAAAAATTATAGATAAATTTGTTTTCAGTCAGTATTTGGCGAGCAGTAACCTTTTCATCAGGTTGCTTATAGCTGGCGAGCCAGAGTTGCTTCCCTGCCATTTCATCAAAACTCCGTCGTTGGAGTTGGTCGCAGCAACTATCAGCTAGTCTGAGTATCCAGACAAAGTAAAAGATCTCATGAAATGGCTGGATTGAAGTAAGGTTGAAAGGTGATGCCTGTCAGAAGGATTGAGTATTGCAGATATGAAGCACCTTGTTTCTGTCTGAGTAAATAGGAGGCCCTACAGCTCAGAATTGCTGTAAATAATTATAATATTAAGGAAGAAAGATCATCAGCTAAGATCTTTGTACTATAAATTTCATGTTATTTGAAACCACAATTCAGTGATAACAATTATAGGATACCGTCTTACAGTTCTCTTGACAACAGACCACAGGAAATAGAGCACACATTCTTGTTACAGAAGAAACAGGGATTACCTCCTGTAATTGCATTGCTGTCTGTCCCTTATTTTGTTAGAACGTTGGAATGTGTTAGTGTCTCTTTGAGCTTTTTCTGACAGTTTGACATTGTTGAATTTTGAGAAAAGACTATACAGATGTTTCCTAGGAAAAGGAAAAAAAGCCTTTAGGAAGAAAAAATTAATTTTCTTTTGTGTGTGTTAAGAACTGTTCTCATGTGGAGCAGGGACTTAGCTTGGCTGAGGGTATTGTGGGACTGGTCTTTCTCATTTAACAATCTTACTCAAGCACAAAAGCTAAAAAGA
Source organism: Peucedramus taeniatus (assembly GCA_013400575.1). Classification (NCBI taxonomy): domain Eukaryota; kingdom Metazoa; phylum Chordata; class Aves; order Passeriformes; family Fringillidae; genus Peucedramus; species Peucedramus taeniatus. The sequence goes on along the minus strand of WBNO01003424.1, from coordinate 81,512 downwards.
GTGTTGGTTATATGATCCATGGTTTCATTTGCATGCCTAGCAGCTTTCTGGGGAGGGAAAAAACAAACATTTACTATGTTTAAAGATGCATCATTGATTTTCCTTTNTTTGTAATATAATTTTCTTTTCTTTTTACTTTTTGACCAGTTAGTTTTTGCATATGCTGTCCTTAAGAGTGAACTCAGCAAAGCAGAGTTCAGACCTTTCCACCAATATTTCTTCTGATCCGCCAAGACACTGAACACCCCCAGAAATGCAATCCTTGTATTTTGTTATTGCATTCTCTATGCTAATGCATTTATGAAAACATTTTTAATTGTACAATTAAAGTGTGTGGGCTATACATGAATTACAATGTATGAACAGTAGCATTTCCTAAATTTTAATGTTCTCCCTTTCACTTTATATTTTTGCTTTCCTTTTTGATACAAGAGCTTGCAAATCATTCTGTTTGAGTAAGAGCATTGCAATTTTAATTTTTTGTGTTATGATACATGGAAATGTATCAGATTATGAAAAAACTGGAATTCCGAGAACTTGTAGGTATAACACGACAAGGCTTTGAAAATTTACTAGTAATTTGTGTATATGGTACAGTCTTGAAATATTCAATTTCAAATTTCTTCCAAAGGACCCTTTCTTCTTGACAGTATCTTTTGCCAAACATGAAAATCTGGCCAGGGGAGTTACCCCATGCTGTTTGCACATGTGTAGGCTTATGTGTACTATGTTTAAAGATGCATCATTGATTTTCCTTTCTTGAGCTTCTTATGTCATTTATCACATTCTAAGAGGTCAACTTCACATTCATAAACAGTTTATTAATAATCTTCATTCAGTTAACATAGCCAGGGAACAGCACCTCCCCTGCAGTAGTGTCACCTTTCATATCAGAACTACTTTACCTGCATTCTTTGTCCCAGATTAAAGTTGTGCTGTGGATGACACACCTTGCATATTCCCATTTAACTTACAAAATAAGTCATACTGGAAAGTTTTCAGTGGCCTTTGATAAAATATATGATTTTAATCAGTAGCAGAGATCCTAGAGAGGTCACTGGCATGTGGCCTGAAATACTACTGCATAGTAGCCATAGTGTAAACAGTTACTGACAATTAAGTGCTGTAGATGCAGGGTACATGACAAACCTGATGAGAGTTGTACTGATCCATGTAGTTTGGTCTTGAGAATATCTTTCGCTAGGGTGTTACACATTTTAATGATGTGATGCACAGAAAAAATAAGGACATTAATGAAACATATTGCTTGATAAATTCATTTGATTTCCTCTGGTTCTCATATTCTACACTGAGGTTAGTGGAATTGGGGTGGCATAACTTAGGACAAACAGACCAAACCATGATGTCAAGGGTCAGAAAAAAACGAAGCTGAGAATTTCAGGAAAGAGCAATAGGAACTTGAGCCCTTTTATTTTTAAGTCCACAAATTCTCCCAGTGCTAGTTGCTCCTCTCTAACTGTGTTGTACAAGAACCTGACAATCTTAACCATCTCTTAACCATCTCTCATTTGGGTCTTTCTTCTAAAATATAAAGCCAGCATTACTGCTGTTCTTACAGAGTTGATAATGTACTTGTATCTATTGTTTATTGCATAATTTTCTAGATATTGTAGATGAAATTAGGGGTTTATATGCATTCTTTTTTAAGAATGCATATAAATGCATAACGGAGTTCTTTGACTTTTCTTTAAAATACCATTTTTTTAGTAAGCAGAGAAGGAGCCAGCTATCAAAATATTACATTGTGTATTGTTCTTGTTACAGTTGCTAGTGGAGTGCTGAAGTGATGCTTCCTCTGAGAAAAAAGCTTGATAAACAGCTGAGAATCTACTTGAGCCAAATCGCATTAACTGACACTTCTGTAACAGAACATGGCTTTGCATATTTCTTTTTGTGGGAATTTGTAGTTTTAACTTCCTTGTTAATCTTGGTCTCCTCTTTCATAGCAATGTGTTTTGCAAGGCAAAGGAGTGCTTTGTACTCTGTGGTCTCATGAGGTTATCTGCTATAATTTTCATTTATTACATTTTGCTTTCTTTGTTGACTCTTAATTTCATTTTATCATAACTTGGCATGTTGTTTAGTTGCTGTTTCCCTGAGGTCTGCAGCTCCCCTGCCCTCATCATGTCACTTTTGATTAAGCAACTGCAAAGCCCTTTACCCAGCTTCTAAAGGGTGAAAGTCAAAAATCAATAATGTGCCAGTCCTCCCAAAATGCAATACCAGTGAGAGGTAAATGAATGATTAAACATGATTAATAACAGTATAATGGAAGATGCAAAGTAGGGAAAAGTACTCACTTTAGCCTTAACTCAGAGATTTATTGCTGAATACTACAAATAATGGAATCATCAATCTTCCAAGGACTAAAAAAAGGCATCTGCTGCAGCCATTTTAAAATGCACTTGCCTCCTTATCATTGTCTCTTGTGGCCCAGTTATTCTGAGAATAAAATATATGCTGCATAAAGAAATAGGTGTGTAAACTTTGTAGTTAAAATTGTTTGCTTCTTGTACAGTTTAAAGTTGTCGAGACTGTTGGCAAAGGAAAAAAAATAGCCAGTTTTGTTGATTACTATGAATGTGTGTACAAAGATACAAGTGTTCATGTGGTTTGGTAAGATGGTAATTACACTTACTAAAGCAGGGAATAAAGGAATGTTGCTAAAAGAGTGAAAAGAGAAACATGCCAAGGACATAAAAACTAGAGCTCTTAAGGGATAATGGAAAAAAATTTAATGATATCTGCTCAGCAATACCTAATGTTTAGTTATTGACAACAGAGAGGACTAGCTAGAGACAGGACCAGTTTCCTGACCTTTCTCACCAAAGATGAAAATATACAGAAATGGAGAAGAGTCAGTATTACATAACAGTAAAAGATTTGTTAGCCGTTTGTAACTGAGAGTTTAGTTGTCAGTGTCAGAGAAGAAAACCTTCCAGGCCAGTCCAACTTCTGCAGGAAGCAGTGCTATGGATTTCAGTTGAAATTCTATATTTTAAGAGTTCTGAATTTGAATCCTGGAAAAGAGTAATATCTAAGGTATCGCAAAGCGATTTCTGCACAGCAAAATATGTCTGCATTTCTAAAGGTGTGTGGGTGGGAGCAAGCTCAGAGAAGTATAGAAATATCTTCCTGGGGCAGATGTAATAGCAGGGAGTCCTGAAGGATTGTGTGTTACAACACAGAGCAACAGCTCCATAGATGGGGGGCTACGGCTTCCATTTTCTGTAGTGAAACCTTTTTTGGCAAACCAAAGGCTTGCAAAGGCTCTTCATTCAATAGGAAAAATACAGCAGTGGTGAAGTCTTTGGTTTTTGCCTTTCTATTTTTGAATGAACTAAAGCTTGGTGTTAGGACTTGTTTGGTCTTCAGCGCAAGAAGTCTTGGGTAACTTCAACTATTCTGAATTCAAGAGCTCATCATTATCTTAGTTTTCAGTACCAACTTCTGGCACAGTTATGTTCTAGATGCCTAAATTCATCCTGTGGCTTTTAATGGATGTGTCATCACTGTTCCAGGTTTTATTCTCACCATCATGTCTCTTGTGTGCTTCCTCACTTCTTCCCTATTAAAAAAAAATCCTTTTAACTTGGAAATCTCATTGTGCCTTACGTTTCACATAACGCATTACCTCTTCAGAAAAAATCCTACTCTGATCTATTCTTCTCTTGTATTCTCCTTATCCCTTGCATCTACTTATACATATGCATGTCTTTCCTAGATATATGGAGTCCACTTATCTTAGACAAATCTGTTCTGAAGGATTTGTGTCTTCTTTGTGAAACTTTCATCTAGTGATTCTGATACTTAATTCACTTTCGCAGTGAGGTCAGGAAGCTGCAGCCATCTTGGACCCCTAGACCCATTGCCCAGTGACATCTCAGCATTCTTGCAGCAACCTGTTTTTGTTTATTACACATACTGTTAGTTTGCCGTGGCGTCTGGTACTGATCTTTCAGTTGCCTTAAAATCAGCTGTTTTAATTTTAAAATCGGCTATTTTAAGTTTTACCCTTTTTCCCTGGAAGAACAGAAACTGTATCCTGAGGTGTTTTCCAGTTATTTCAAGTAATTAATCCACCCTCTTTTCTTTAACATTCTTGACTGAACTATGGTGCAATAAACAAAAAGCTTTCTGAAAGAGCAAAAGCACTTTCAAAAAGAGTTTTCCACCAGTAAAGAGAAGGAAGATGGCACAAACAGAGGCTATGATTGACTTAGTTGCCAATTATGCTGAGTAGTAGGGTGGTATTCATGTTCCTGGGCAGTTCATTATGTTTGATACGATCAGTTGGGTTGCATCATTGAACTCTGATGCCCATTTGAATGGGAACTGCACTGTATTAAATTTTATTGCATGCAGTCCATTGTTTCTTGTTGGCTTTCATTCTTGGCCTGCTTCTCTCTTCTCTCCTGGCTTTTATTGCCTTTTGGAGCTGTTTAAAGGGAAGGAATCTATACACAGGGATTTATTGTTATTTACTGTCTATACAGACAGTTTGTATTCATTTGATCCATCTATATTATTCCTGTATTTCTGTCAGTTTGGAATGTAGCCAGAGAAAATATACTCTGTCAGATACATTCATGGGTGGACATTTTCTCAATCTGTGAACTAACAGTAGTGATACTCTTGATGTTAGATTTTGGGACTGTGACCTAGGCTGCAGCTCAAGCCATCAAATTTTCTGCCTCCAGCAAGGGAGCATATATTGCCTGCTTAACTCTTCTCTATCATTTTGTCTTTTAACTTTTTTTCATTTTAGTGAGTATTGACTTCTTGTATAAGATTCAGCTTTTTCTTCTCAGGTGAAAAGGGACTGGAGAACTCGGTGGCATTCCATTTGGTGCATCATCTCTTTGCCTCACTGCAGCAGCACAGAAGATGACAAAGCATGGAGCTAAGTCAGAGGGCTCTGGGCACTTAGATATGGACTTCTAAGTTGGGCATATTAAATTTTTGAAGTGTCCTGAGAGCTGCAGCTCTAGTCTTTGAGGCTCAACCTGTCTGTGAAAAATAATCTGTGTGGAAATATACTTATATGTCCTGTCAGATGCTCCTGTTTGGCATGGGAAGTAGTGAATGTACTTTAGGACTCTCAAAGAATTCTCAAGAATTACCCCTGGAGTCAGTCATGAGACTGATAAGCATACTAATAACACAAAGTGAACTGAAGTACAATAAAGAGGTTGCATTACCAGACATCAAGAGTGTTCAACTACAGTTTCAGGACTTAAAGAAAGCTACATAAATTTTCATAACTGTTTTGTGTGGCTGCTTACTACTTCTGAAAAATCAGCCTTCTCTATTTTAGGGGTGTAAATGAGACTTACTATAAGTAAGATATCTTACCTGTAATCTGTTGTTTACTGATAATGCCAGAGCTTTGCAGCATATTTTTTTTTTAATAGAAAAATAAACTGTGCTTCTAGTTCCTAATACATTTCTCTCTGAATTCAGGATCAGATGTAATTATGGAAATCAGAAATAATACGTATTCTAAGCCAGAAGGGCAACCATGATGTGTAATTCTTCTGTCTGAGGGTGGCACCTGAGAGACTGGCACAGGTTGCCCAGAGAATCTGTGGCTGCCCCATCCCTGAAAGTTTCAAGGCCAGGTTGGACGGGGCTAGGAGCAAACTGGGACAGTGGAAAGTGTCCCTGCCCGTGGCTGGAGATTGGAAAGAATGATCTTTAAGTCCCTTCCAACCCAAACAATTCTATGATTTGAGACATCGTGGGGTCAGTGGCCATTAATGGTATAGTATTGTAGTTATGATCTAGGTTTTTTCATATTCAGGAATCTTGTCACTACTTTATGGGAGATTGTAAACTCTAAAGGTAGAGGACTGATGCTAAAGCTCATATGTAGGTTCTACTTTATTTTTAACATTTTAGAAATGAAAGTAAAGTGTTCTTTAGCCAGGGGAAGCACGTTTCTGTTTCAGTGTTGTTTTGTTGTTTTTGTCTTGAACGAAGTAGAAAGAATTTGGATGGCTTTAGCATCCCTTAAACATTATATAAATAATCTTTACCCTTGATACCTGGTAGAAAAAAATGAAATTGATTTGTCATTAAAAAACAACTTTTTCAAAATTATAAATGTATGCACAAGGTATGCATTATGTCTTTCAAAAGACTGTACGTTGCCAGTAATGAAGCTACCATAACACTATCAAAACTGCGTATGTGCTTGCTGATACATCTCTGTGGTCTCTAGAGGAAGTAACCTAGAGGAAGCATACCCAAATGACCTTACACAAAGGGAATCAAGAAATCCCCAAGGTCCTTGCAGATGAGCAGTAAGAGAGATGATTGGTAGGTGAACATTTCTCGTAAAGTAACTATCTCTGATGAATCAGTCCTGACCCTCAAGGGAAATCCACAAAGCACCTCCAAAAGATAAGCCTTAATATTAAAATTCATGACTCTGATAAAAGGTAAAAATGATAGACTTATGAGACATAGGTTTTAAAGGTGTATTGTAATTTTCTTAACCTCTCTTCACATTTCTCCTGCCTCAGTAACAAGTCTGTTTTTCAGCAGATGAGTTACTACCTTATTTTAACTGTGTCCTTTTTCTTTGTTAGCAAGCCTTCCTGTATCAGAGATCAGAACTACTTTTCTTTCACATGGCTTGATTACCACATTAGTTAAATTTAGAGCAGCTTAACTTTGAAGATAGCTGCTTCTGTTTGAGATCTGATGAAGTGCTTGATATGCCTGAGGCTGTCTGTTCATTCCCATCTGTAGCAGTTGATCTAATAACAGGTATCACATCCCACCATAAGCTTCACCTCACTTGTGCTATTGAGGCAAGAGAATAAGAAAATTACTTTCTGCGCATGTGAAATGCAGGCAGTTGTATAATTTTCTCTCCTAATATTTTTTGCAATTGTCCATTTGAAGCCCAGCTTAGAATACATAAATATTCAGTCGGATCCAGATATATATATTACTATTTAAAGTATTTGAGGTAGAGCGGGAGAACTGCTGAACAGTGGTAATTAGAAGACAGTGAAAAGCAGAGTAAGTAAACTTATCTTTCCTAAGAGAGGTAAAGTCCGGGTGCATCCTATTGGACTTTGTGCCTACAGGATAGGTCTTTGTAAGTGAAAGTACTTCTGCTGTAGGTGCATCAAGTTCACCTGAACCTAAAGACAGCAAACAAAACCTTTCTATGGCAAGAAGTGTGTAACACAGATTGCATACCTGTGCCAGTGTGTGACATGTGCAGAGGCAGGACATGGAGGTGGCCGTGCAGGGTGCTAGGACTGGGCTGCTGGAGATAAGTGGAGCCAGTGTGGGCACGCGAGGAGACCCTTGGCTGACGGAGAATGCCCAGGGGACCGCAGGAAACACTGAAGGTTGTCATGCTGAGGCCTGCTGTTCTAGCCATCCTCTTTATCAGTTGAAATAATATAGTCATCTAAAGTAATAAAAAATAAAATTCTGTAAACTCTGCCATCAGAGCTCTGACCAGCGTAATTATTGTAACTGTGGACTTACTACTCTAATAATTTATACTGAGGAAAAGCAAGGGAGATCACGCTCATGTTCTGTTGTTTGCTTTATATTTAGGTCTTTACAGATGGCTCAAAGCATGTGTCTACCAATTAAGAAACATGAAAGCAGAGAGGAAAAATCGAAATTACTAATGGTGTGAGAGGTTTACATATGATGAGTTACTATAAAGCTAAAGATTAGTAAGTCTGAGGAAGAGTTAGAAGGCAATGACTAAGTATGTAGAAGTGTGAAAGCCAACCCTATTTTTCTGTTTCATGTGACATGAGGACAATACTCAAGCTCTGAAAGCACAATATATTTGGCAACAATGAAAAAGACATGCTTCACACAGCATGTTGCTTAGCTTCTATTTTTGAGGGTTTTTTAAATGACTTTTGGACTCCTGACTGCCAGGAGGATCAAAGGTTCCCCTTTACATGCAACTCCATAGTTTACTTAATAGTCCAACATGCATTGTTCCATGCATATTTCTGTGTTATACTACTTGATAGGAAGGTGGACAGAGAACCTGCAGATTAAATTTTTGAAGGAATTTTTGTGGCTAACAATGTAGATGGATGTGAGATATTTAAAGAAATGACTGCATGTCTATTTTCTCCTAGCTTTAATAGTTAATCCTCGGATAATTTTAGAAAAAATATTTAAATAATAGACAACATTTGTTATTTGAGGTACAGTAAAATAAATTCAAGCTGTTCAATGGCATGCTGTGAGAGAAAGCTGAAGTTTATTTGGTGTAAAAGCTCAGGTGTGGCAGTGAAAAGAAATCATCTTGCTTTTTCATTTAATCTTTAGAACTCTGATGAGTTATGATGATCCATATATACCAATGGAATCCTTTTCCAGTAATTTTAGTGAATAAAATTATTTCCTTTATTTAAAAAGGAGATACCTGAAAGGTTTCTTCATCATTGCATGAATCAGTTTTCAGACCTTCTTGTTTTACCAGTAATTTCACATGATTTTATTGCCTTAGACTTCAAGTAAACCACAGTATTTTAAATACATTTGTATCCTGTGAGTTTTTGGCAATAGGAAAACTAGCTGAAATTACTAAAGCACTTTAAGTTTGGATGCATAACAGTTTTTACCCACCCTGTTTTGTAACCATGCCAGAACAAGTTCTTTTGAAATGCATGAGATGAAAATGCCATTCTCTTGAAGAGGAAGCACCTTCCACTTTGCAGGGTTGTCTCAGGCTAGGGGTTGTATTATCCTCTTAATGCACTTGCATAACTCCCATTAACATTAATGGAAGTTACATGCACTCACTGTGAGGTGAACTTACTCTTTTGTTGAAATGAGTGATCTATTGTGACAGATTTTTCAGTGAAATTAAATCAAATTTAGATTCCTATAGTAATGGTCACTAATACTAGTCTTATTATCTTTTGCTGCTTGTAGTTTATATTAATGAAATCGTAGCATTATATTAGGTCATGTGTTTCTTGAAATGGAAAATCCCATTTGCAGTCCTCTAGAAATACAGGGAGATAGTCAAATTTCTTCTTCAATGTAAAATGTGGACCACTGTATAGCAAACGTAGTATTTTCTTTGGCTTTGCAGTTCCTGCTTGCAGTCCCTTTAGAGGTAGTTTATAGAGGTTGGGTGTTGCAGGTAGCAAACTGTTGGCCTGTGGTTAGAGGAATGCTGGGTTCCTCGTTCTCTTCCTGGACTGAAAGGCTATTTGACTCTGGGTGACTCAGCTGCCTTTAGACACTAATTCATGTCTAAAATGTGCAGAATCAGAACATCCTGGCTCACCTGTGTGTTGTAAAATTGTCTGTGAATTGTTTCATTGTGAGTTGAAAGTTGCTAGCAAAATGTCGAGTGTTATCTCAGAATGCAGTAAAATAATTTTATCACAATGTTAGTGAGATGTAGGTCCTGTTTTATGCACATCATGTGGGTCTATGATTAGTATAACTGCCTGTTAGGGAGTGGTTTATTTATTCCAATACAGTTGTGCTGTTGCAGCCCCTAGTGTGAACACTGTAGTAGTGACATCCAGTGTTTCACCTCTGCTGCTCATTCGTGTCCATGCACACTTGGTACCTTAGCAGTGACATCCTTGTGTTTGGAGGAAGTGTGTGCCATTTCACTGTACAGTATCATACAGTCACCCCAAGACCTCTATTTAGGATCTGTCTATGCATACCAAGAACAGAGCCAACAGTGAAAAATTGTTCAAGACTGTTAGCCTTCTCCAGCAAAGTCCAGATGAGGTCACTGGGGACAATGCTTATTTTAAAGCAAAAGTCCTAATAAATCATAGATTGAACAGAATATTAGATGTAATAAGAAGTGTCAGGAAATCCTGGGGTAACCTCTGCTGCATGTCTGACACTACCAGCATGGGAATGCCAGAAGAAAACGTTTCATTCTTATGTGTTTTGGTTTTTTTAAAACATGTTAATCTACTAGTATCTTTGAAAGATACTTATTTAAGAGGTCTTTAAAGTGTCCAGTGAACAACTACCGATTTAGATAGTTACCCAAACAAGTTGCAGGAGTAAAATGTAACTGGTTGCAAGTAGTGTAGATAGCACTTTTCTGTGAACAGAGTCCCTACCTCGAAGAGCTTTGTTAAGCTTTTCTTAATTACTAATGAATAATGAGCCCTTTACTTTCAACTGCACCAGTGGAACGGTGTCTGTGTTAGCATGACCTTTTAGAAATCTTTAGGCTCTCCCTCACAGGTGTCTGGGGGCAGGGTGCGGGGCAGACGCAGGCCCTTTGTAGTCTGCCACCTCCGTCCTCCGCCCCACAGCTCTGGGGGTGGGCGACAGCAGCTGCGTGGGGCTGGCAGCACTCGGCAAGCGTTAGCGGTAGAGGACAAGAAGAGCACAGGCTCAGGGGCAATTAAATTCCTCTTCCTCCGCCCGCCATGGACTATCCCCTTTGCTTATAAAGGCTCTGTGCACCAGGCGGGAGCTGAGCGTCGGCCCCTTCTCTTGGGAGCGGGGCTGGCTCTGGGACCTTCCCGGTTTCCCCGTGCGCGCCGGGGTGCGGGGCTGCGCCATCGTCTTCGCCGCGGCGCTGCCGCTGGACTTTGAACAAGCCCGGGGCTGGTGGAACAGGTTTCCACCCTGCGCGCCGCTGGGCATTGCGTCAATCTCGAGAGGAGGGATCCTCGAGGTAAATGAACTTTTTAAACGGGAAGAAGAGAAGAAGGGAGAGGAGGAAGAAGAGGCGGGGGCAGCACCCGCCCGAGCGCTTCCTCTAAACGCTTCTTCGGGAAACGGGATTCGGCTGCTGCTCGGCACCGCGGACGGAGGATGCGCTTCCCAGCGCCGCCGGGCCCCGGGCTCCGGGGTGCACCGGCCCTGGCCTGGCACGGCTGAGCTCCGGCTCCGCGGGTAAGTGGGGAGCGCTAGAGAGGAGGTCCGGAGCCCCCGCCCCGCCTCGCGAGCTAGGGACGGCGGGGTGGCCTTGCCCCTTGTGGGGCTGCTGGCCGCAGAGCCAGGCTGCCATCGCGGGGGAGCTGGGCGGCGGGTCTAAGGTAGTTGTATAGGGACCGGCTGGGGCTGGAAATTGAGCGGAGGGGCCCGGGGGGCGGGCGGGGACTGGAGGCGATGTGCTCTCACCCGGCGTCGGCCAGCCGTGCTGGAAGCTCCGCGGAGCTCCTCCGNCTGCGGTCCGGCCGGGGGGGGTCGTGCCGCTCCCTCGCGAAGGGGAGAGGGCCCGGGCGGCCGCAGGGGCGCCTGGGGGTGCGGGCTGAGGGAGTCGAGCCGTGCCGGGAAACACATAGCCGTGCTGTGCGGAGAACAGTTCCCAAAAGACAATTGATACCGTAGCGCTCAGCTTCACGTTTGGCACATCACCGGACGGATCCGGGCAGTGTGTGTATCTGAACGCCTCTGTGTATCTGCAGCTGTATAAACACAGGGAGATTGTTTTTCCCCGCCCTCTATACGGCTACAAAAAAATGTCTTTATTTGGTAGGATGTATTTGTGTAATGGTATCTGGTTTTGCCTACTTTTTCTATCTTGAAGCACTTACACTCATTCCTTTACGGTATTTTCAGAAGTGTAAGTCTGTGGTTTTTACTGTACTTAATACAAGTTAATATAATTATCGTTAAAGTCAAAGTCTGCATCTATTATATATGATTACATGACGATAATAGGTAAATTAGCAAAATAATTTTGTTTCTTTCAAATTGTTGTTGAGTGTTGCATATGGTGCAGAAAAATGTGTTTATTATTCTGTATTTGGGGGATCTAAATAGCACTGGGAAACTCTAACAGTAATATTCAAGCAGTGGGCAGAAAGAAAGTAGATTGAGGTGCTTAAAACATTTCTTAAAATATCAAATCCTAGGGAAATTTATAACTAATTTACAATTCTGTTTTATTTAAAATAAAGTTGCGAAACATGAATGAGATTTTGTAATGTGACCAAGCTTCTCTGTGATAAATGTTTTTGTCTAGCATTCACCAGCATAAGGCAAGCAAGTCAGAAGAATGTGTCTGAATAATAATTCAGTGACTAAATCAGCACAACTGTAATCTTCAAGAGTTGCATTTAGCCCTGGGGATTTGATTTTTGTACTTTCTCATAAATTTTTGACTGCCTGGGGGAAAAAAATCAGAAGTAGAAAACTATTAGCAAATGCAGCATGTTGTTAGATTACAGCAGTAATGTTGATACCAGTCTTCCCTTGGGAACCTTGTTAGATTGCAAACAAGATTCTTCCCAATCCACATATGAAAATGTGTTTATCTCTTACAAACACAATATAATGGTTTGAAGTGGTGGCTGACAGCTTTAGTGAGAAAAGACCTAGCATAACCAAAGCTCGATGCAAAAGAGTGACTCCAGTTAAAAGAACAGCAGCACAGCTGAATCCATTTAACTGGCAGAGTGGATTTGATTGGGTTGGTTGCTAGGGAATGTCTCCAGCACCATGTATTTCAATGAATTTAAACGTTGGACGAATGACACACCTAGGCCTGCTTAAATAATCCACCTGGTATTGGCTCCAGTATTGAGAGCAGGTGTGTGTTGCTACTTTCTAGCCAGTTTTCCCTTACTGTGCAGTTCCATCGTGCGGCTCACATGCAGTTACCCTGTTCTGTGGTGGCTTCTGGGCAAGTTGAACTTGTCATACCAATTCTGTATTTAGTGTTTTGTAGTATACTTATTTAAAAGAAAAACAAGCCAAAACAAATAAAACCCAAAACCAGTTAATGCAAACATTGCTAGAAGCAGTAGTTTCTAGAAGTAGACTTGAAGCAGACATATATTTGATACAGATTTAAAGGAAGAGTCAGATGTTATTCTTGGTTATCTTGTAATAACTGAATTACCTGACTTCAGTGAAGTTGCACAGAGCTTATGTGGGGGACAGTTGTGCTGGGACTTGCATTAGTGAGGTTGGGAGTACCACTCTATGCAAGCTACTGTCAGTTACTAATTTTGCACACATGGAGCATCTTACATCTGTGCCAAGCAATACTAATCAATAGCATGTTGAAAATACTGTCTGGGATAGAACTGACATCAGTCATCCCTGTGCATTCTGCTGCTATAGAACTGACATTAATTACTGAGGACGGTGTTATAAAGAAGTCTTTCCTTGGTGTAAATGCTACCTGGAAACAGCCCTTTGCTTAGTTCTTTTATAAATGGAGTGTGGATGTCCAGCTGCCACAAAGGAGAAAATAAGAGGACCAGACTTCCTCAAAAGCAGCATTCTAAGAGGTTTGATAGGCTTAAGAAAGCTCAGCTAGATGCCCCATGTGAAAAAGATTTCATAAATTTCTGATAGCACTTTCCTAAATATAAAACATGAGTGATTAGATTTTTCAAGTCCGTATGTGTAATCTGGAAGAAAATAAGAGGCATACCTAATTCTCATGAGAACCACTACACGTTAAGCATCTTTAATACTATAGGATGGCCTGCAGAGGCACAGAGAGCAGTGGACCATCTGTACCACTCAGATCAAAATTGCATTTTGGAGAGGGTGCTATATTAAAAGATTGGGGCACTGCTGGGGAACTGTTCTGCCTTTATCTGTAAGTTGCAGATTAACCTTGTTGACAGAAATGGGAAAAGAAATGTTAATAGAAACTTTGTCATGTTTCTTCCTGGAAGTTCACCAAAGACTAGGGGTTAAAAAGACCAATCTGTATTTGGCCACTGGCAGTCCATGAGGGACGCTCTTGTGTTGCTATTCTGATAACTACTTAAAGCTAGCTTTTGGATTGTACTGCATATATACTGTTAGTTGTGGCATGTATGCCTTGTGAAAACATACTTTAAGAAATAGGTTATTTTCTAAAATTGCTTTGATTTTCTTACCTACTTATTGGTATGACTTTTGCACATAATTACATACTTTGAGTTGATTCCTGGCAGTACTTACCCTGATAACAGTGGGAATATAACACATCACAATAGTTGAAAAATACTCATTGTGGGGGAGTGAGATAACAGGTTTGGTGGAAGATGCCTGTTGTACCTGACATAAAATCCTCTCTTCCACTTGCAGTATCTTTTCAGAGATTGCTAATTCTTTTAACCACAAATATACAAGTGTGGATAAAACAGCTGCGGGAGAGCAGTTTATGTGCGTCCCCAAATGTCCTAAGTACTTCATAGACAGCTAAGCAGCTCTCTGAGCTGGGGACAGCTTCTATATTTAGTTACAAATGGACTGTGTGAGGGGCAATAAAGTGTGAGGAAATGATTGGCTGAGGAGAGAGAGGCAATAAGGTCATGAGGTTACTTCCATGTATTTGTTTAAAAGATGAGAAAAATGTAAGAAAGACTGTTAAATGCACAACAATGTAGTGAAGGTAGTTCTGACCAGATCTAGCAAGAATGGGCAGCCTTCCAAATGCTGCAAGAAAAGTCAGCAAATGCTTTTATTTTGAGAAGCTCTTGGCTAGTATAGACTGAAGAAAACCCACATGAGCTTCCAGACCTTCAGAGAAATGTTTGTGTGTAATGAAAACATCTATAGTGTTAGTTTATTTTTTTAACAAAAGTACATACGTAGTAATTTCAGAAGACATTTCTCTACCTCCTTCCTCAAAAAGCTTGTGTCCGAGAACATGTGCCTGCGAAGCAAACTTTCTTTCTACCCTTCCCTGTTGAAACAGATACAGTTTTCTTTCTCAAGCTGCTTTTGTCTACTCCGGACAGTAGCAACACATTGACTCTGACATGATTCTTCCCAGTTATACTGCTGCAGATGGAATTCTTAGTTCAAGAAATAAAAATTGATTTGACTTCTCAGTATTTCTTTTGCTACAGCCTGGGATATTTCTTAGCAGCAGCAGATACTAAAGCTGCATCTGTAAAATTTGAAAGCTCTTTCCCTACCCATTGGAACAAGGATATCTAAATCAATTTTTAGTTTTTAGGAAAAAAGGTAACTTCACCTACCTGTGAAACCCACTGGACAGACTAGTAAGGAAGGAAGATTTTTCATTTCCTCAAAACCCTAGCAGTGTGCAAATTTGGAAAGTACCCTTAATAAATATTCCATATTAGTATAGCAATGTATCTGTTGACTTATGTGAAAATTCAATATATATTTCTTATGTGAGCATAGAAACTGATTATAATTTTTCAGACCAGTGGTTTTGTGATTGCATGAAAAGTTTCATTAAGAAAGTTTACCTCAAAGAGCAATTGCTGACAGAGAGGAAGTAATAATGTGGCTATGAAATAATCTGCTAGAGAAAAAACTATTTTCTGTAGGGATAGAATAGCCAACATGGTTCTTAGGGCAAAACACATTGTACTATGTTCTTTCTGCTCTGACAATTCTGGGCTTTAAAATATAGATAAAAAAAATCAGAGAATCTCTATTGCATCATTTAAAATTGATTTTTCCTTCTTGTACAAAAGATCATTGGCACCAGTCCAGAAAAAGACAGGGAGCTAGTAGGGAATTCATAAAAAACTGATTCATTGATTACTGAATCTGATGAAATAATTAGTAGTTGATATTTTCAGTACATTTTCATGTTGTTATTTTGACTTCTGAAAGCAAGAGAAGATCCCTTTATATCAGAAGATGACTGAGCAAAGCTGTGATTTCAAAGGTTTTTCAGCATGCTAATTCGTTTCTTGTAATCTCCTTGTAGGAATTGCTAAGCATTTTTCGTTGCCTCATTAATGGGAGTAATACCAGTTAGATGTGCTCTGTTTTGCAGTCAAGTCAATTTTGGGGCATTTGCTCTGTTTTGCAATCCAGTCATAGGCAGTGCAGGTCACTTTGGTGCACCCATTCCCGAACATCAGCAGTAATGGGCCTTCAAATATGTTCATTATTAATAATGGTATTTTTAAAAAGTGTACAATCTTGGAAGCCAAAAAAAAGGCTAAAGGGATCTTGCACTAACATCAAAGCTGTAGTAGACTTCAAACAATATCATGACATAGTTCGAAGATCAGGGCAGCTTCGCTCTTTAATGGAATTTGTAAGATAAATCAGTATATAACACATCTTCTGTCTGAGTGTTCTCTGACTTTGCAAATATGTTGTTAGCTCAGTAAATTTTACTATAGTCCTCTTTAAAAATAATGATAGATACAGTGTTTTTCCTCTTCAACATCTGCATTTTCGATGTAAACAAAAATGTCATCTGTAAACAGATCACTAAGGAAGAAGGAGGATGATTGCTATTTATATGTATGAAAGCAAAAGAATTTGAAACCCTGCTAAATCCTTGAGTTTGCTGCCAGATCTGAGCTTTGAGTGAAATTTCATTGACTATGTTGATAACAGCTTATGAATTTAATTTTTCAAATTTCTGCTTCTAGCTGGCACTTAAAAATAAGTGTTTGCTTTGGGAGTTTGGTTAGATTTTTTCTTAGGAGTTAAGATTATTTCAAGTACATTGCTTTTTACTTCTTTGGAGAGAACCTGGCTGTTCCTTGATGGGTGCAGAGGGGTGAAAATATAGATAAATACTTGTTTCCCTCTCCCTTATAGGAGACCTGCAAAGAAAAAGAAATAGAAGCCGTTAAGCTACCTTGTTCAGAGAGAACATTAAATCAGCACAACATGGCACAGCATAGTATTGTCCTTGGATTATTCATGATGACTGTTTTATCACTGTTGGATGGAAGTTCAACTTTCCTGTTAAATCAACGTCTGAAGGGAAGATTTCAAAGAGACCGTAGGAACATCCGCCCAAACATCATCCTTGTTCTTACTGATGATCAGGATGTAGAACTTGGTAAGAGCCCAGTATAAAGAGAATTTTGGCCAATGAGTATGATATTGCTTTTTCTTGAAGCTAGATTCTTGCATTCAAAATAGGAAATTTTTTTCAGTGTGAAAAATGATAGGAAGAACAAGTTTAAACCTGCCTTTATATAGAACATCCTTTCAATCTGCCTGCAATTCAGAGACAAAAGTTAGTCCCAAAATGTTAAAGTTCCTGTTCCTGTGGAAATACACAGTTCGTGCCCGTCTGTCTTCATCTAAACACCTAAACTCTGCTCCTGGCAATTGCAAGAACTTGGGAAGCTACATGCCAAAACAGTAGGTTTAAATTCATAACTGGTAATTGCACCATGTAATTATCCAAATTCTTTTGTGTAATTGCAAGCATTCATTGTAGATACAATTTTCATTTTATTTACTTAAATGTTACCTAACACAGTCATACTATTCTTGTAATTGTCCATTTAGATGTGTAGTTGATTATTGACCAAAATGACACAGAATGAAAAGATCTACTCTGTTATCAACGCTGTGTTAATTGGTGAAGATAGGCGATGAAGATTAAATACATGCTTTGCCTAATGATTTGGAATAATTGATTAACTGACAGTTTGGCTTTTGTTGTGTTACCTGAGCAAGCTTGTATTTACCAAATGGTGTCTTTAGTTATGAGAAGTGATTAACACAAACCAATTAACATTAATAATTTTGCATTAGAATTATACTCTCATATGTGTATGAAGCTTTGATCATCCAAAAAAATGAGAACTCTTTTATGAGTAGTCTGGTGGGGGAGTTTTGCCACCAAATTTTTCTGCATCTGATTTCTAGTATGGATAGGAAAATTTGGAAAACTAACCTCACAGAAGAAATGGAACATAAAATTAATCAACTTGTACTTCTCATACATGTACTCATCTTATTGAGAAGTTAATCGCAGCAACGTTGCAGTCTTTGTACAGATGTTTTGTTTGTATCACTATTACTGTATGTCTGTGGTATCAGAGATGTCACATTCTTCTTCGAGGTGGTAAGAAAGCCTGCTGTGGAAGTAATCTCATCAAATTAAATGCCATTCAGATTATCAGGATCAGATGATGTTGTTGTCACCTTTTTTTTAATGGTTATTTAGATCAGAAATGAAGCAGTTTTGAGAACGTATATCCCAAAGAACCTAAGTATGTTTTCTTGGGGGCTTGGAAGATGGTCCTGAAAAATGTATCATCTTCTATTATGTGCTAGCCTTTGTGTTTCTGATGCAATTGTGTAAGCCCTTTGGGCAGTATATTTCACTTCTCTGATAACTTGATGCTTTCCAGTTTCAAGGATAATGGGCATGTGTCCACGCAAATTAGGATCTAACTAAGGAAAATTCATTTGATGAAGCTGAGATTGGATATTCGTCATTTGCCACTAATGGCTTTGGTTGACTCAATATTTGTTTGAATTAATTTTTATTCTTGTCTGTTGTCTGGTGAGCTGTCCAAGTTAATCAAAATTGCCATTTGTGGTGATTGTAGTTAGTGCATTTAAACAAGATGAAAACAAGATGTGAATTACAAATAAAAGCTAAGGAAAATTTGGAAGCTATGAAAGCGTAGCAGAGAAAGCTGTGGTAAGATTTCATTTGTTTCTAAGAATATTCTGTAACTGATGGGTGTTTTAGCTTGTATTGTTCTTTTGTAGCTACTTTGGAGGTGAATGGGAATACAACACAATCTCAAGTGCCTTTAACAGCCTTTATTTATTTATTTAAAGATAGATTTAGCAATGTGCCAGTAGCAGGTGGAGCTTACCAGGAAGACAGTATTGTCCTTTCCTGAAAGGAGGTGGTGGTTTTTTTGTTTTTTGTTTTTTTTTCAATTTTGATTTGTGTGTGTGTGGTTTTTTGTTTCTTTTTTTTTTTTTTTTGGTGGTTGTTGTTGTTGTTGTTTTTTTACTTTACATTACTGTTAATCATGAGTTTTGCTAGGGAAACCAAACCTCAGCCTTGTACTGAAAGAAAGAAAATACTGATGAAGGACTGGTAGATCAAATACAGAATCTCTGAAGGACGGCAAAGGAGAATGAGTGTAGATTGTAATGGATACAAATGGGAGAAGACAAATGAGAACACCAAGAACTATGGACACAGACATAATTGACAGACTGTCTAATCAAAAGACTTGTATTGAGAAACATAATATAAAGAAGAGAAATATAGTGACAAGGAATAATTAATTAGGAACAAAGACTTCTTTTCCCTATTAGAGCCATTTACATCAAGTTAGTATAATGCTGATGTCTCCTGTGTGGTGGACTCAGTATCTCCAGTTCAGTTAGGTTTGCCTCCCATACTGCTATGGCTTTAACAAACTAGCTCATTTAATAGTCTAGTTGGAGAAAGATCTGATTATTTAGGAGCTATTTCAACCACATGAAAGAAATCTGAGTGGGAGGTGATTTGTATGTTTTGAGACCTTCCTCTGAAAAGCTACAAAAGTAGCACGGAAGATAATTTTTCTTAGTTACAATATGTGGAAATGGGGCTTTAGAGCTTTGTTGTATGTGAGGGTATCTTGGGGTGAAGAAAGGGAAATGAAGATGTGAAAAGGGTGTCCAATGAGTTTCAAATACAATAAAAAGAGAAGTCTTTAGGAGACAGTTAATTAAAATTCTGGTGTTCAGTTTATTTGAAAACGCTTCTGAAGTGTGCTTCAGAGTAGACAAATCACTTGATAATTAATACAAGTTCTTCAACAGCTGGAGCTCCATAAAATGTAAATTATTCCCTCCTTCAACAAAAAACAACTAATAGGAAGTCAGTATTATTTCATAAATAATTTGTATATTTTCTCCATTAATATTAGTCAGAATATTAGCTTTATCCCTGAGGTGAACTGTGAAAATATGTGTAGCAGAGTTATGGAAAGCACACATTTCAAGTGAAGTTTCAACATAAAGTTTGCTTAGCTTTGTTCACTGAGTAACTTTAACACTTCAAATTGATTGAACTTCCATATTTTCATAGTAGTTCAATGAATATTTTCTTAAAATGGCATAGAAGTTTCACTTTTAACTGCTAGATTTTGTTTATTATCAGTGGTTGTAGATGGGTAGCACATTTTCTGAATTAAATATTGACACTTTGAAAGCGTGACTTCCTGTTGTATATCCACTGGTGAAACCTCAGATGGTTTTCTAGCTCAAAAGATGATGTGGTGAGGTTCTAGTTGCTGATTAACACATAAGTAATCTGCCAGAGAATGGATGTCTTTGTATTGGAGGCAAACTGAAAAAAATAAGTTTTAGTTGGCTGGTTTAATGCTGTTTAAAATATTTAAAGCTGGCCTATTTAAGATTATACAGAAGAGTATGCTGGATTTTTACCTTGCACTGCCCTGTCACTCTGTATTAATTCTTAAGCTGGAGAAGCAGATCATATGTTTTTGTGTTAAAGGCTGTTGATATATAGGGCGTTGTCATTACAGCAGTACAGCTTCTTTTATTAAAGAAGCTTAATGTCCCCAAGGGGAGTCTTAACATGTACTGTTATTTGTGCATAGATGCCTCTGTCATTTAAAGGGATTGTTCAATTGTATTTCAATATCGGGATGGCAAAACATTTTTTCAGACTGCCTGTTTATGCTTGGGCTAGCTCATAAGACAACACAGAGGAAACATCCACAGTTTTCAAGCTCACATAATGTATAATTAGCTGTTACATTTGTTAACTGTATTGTTAGTACCTTTAAGCACCAACACTTAAACCACAGCTATTATAGAAACAAAAAAGTAAAATCTTGCTTTCTTCAAAAACTCCTTTTTGATATGTGAAGTTCAGCAAGTTCTAAGGGGGCAGTGCAATAACCTGCCTTGGTTCTTTTCACAAAGTGATGTGACATGTGCTCTGACCTGAGAAATGCACAAACAGCTTTTTAATTTTTTTTTTAATACTTATTCCAACAAGATGGTCTCAAACTAATGCCATGGCAGTTCTTAGGTGACATGACTTACCATAGCAATTAACCTTCCTTCAAGGTGCCAGAGAGTCAGATTTTGTATGTGGCTTATGACCATTTTCCCTTTAGGTTTTCACTCCTGGTTATATCAATGTACTCTGTATCAACCAACTTACTGTTGCAATTTCATGATGAAATCCCTGCATAAAGAGCTTAGAAGAAACCTAAATCTATTATTGACAGAAACAACATAGTTTGTGCCTGATGGTTGCAGGATGCAACCATCAGCTTCGATTAAAGCTGAGCTGTTAATCCAACTCAGCCTTGGGCAAGTTAACCCCAACCCTCTTCTAGCATGAGCCCATACCTTCCTCTCCATATTGTCAGTTGGCTTTCTCTGCTTATAACAAGAAGGGAGGGTTGAAGAGGAATAGGTTTTATCTGCTTTGCAAGGTCATGCTGTTGACAGCTACCATGACAAATTCTTTAGAAAATTGAAATTCTTCCTAGATCAAGAAAATTTTCCCTAACTTGCTCTGATGCAGTTTTAACTATTAGGCACTGATAGAGGAGGGAAGCTAAATTTCTTATTTTTCTGATCCTTGGTGTTTCTGGGTTTAGGAACAATGCTGATATGGATCCAGATTTAGCTAGGTGGATGTCTATGGTAAAGATCCAGTCTTTGACCAAAACCTTGTCTTAAATAAACAGAAAAACCATTTAGCAGCACTGTGGCATTCAGTAATTGTGGTCAAAAAGACTTTTATTCATGTTACCCCAATTTATCCAAGTCCTTTGCTTATTTGTTTTTAGACAATGGTTATATAAAATGAAGTGTTACCTGCCCCAAGTAGTCATCTAAAAATCTGATTCTGCAGAATCAAGCCTAAGAAAATGTAGATAGTAAGACTGTTACCAGAGTTATGGAAATTATTACGGGAGCTTTTTGGTGTCTTTGGTTCAGTGACAATTGAGGTAATTTCTCAATAGAGAAATCAATACCTCCTAATACCTCACATTAGGGAATAGAACGATTTAACTAGACACACCTCCCGCAGATCTTTCTTGAGCAGTAGTTGGGACTGAATAGTCTTCCAAATGAAATGATTCTGTGGTTACGACCCTCAGCCTTTTGCATAAGGCTGGCACAAAAGGTAGCATATCAGGTTTCTTGTGAAACCAAAGATTAAATAACACTTACGGAATATGTATGCTTTGGTCAGGATTGCTGCATAAAGTGCTTGTCATCCTCAGCTGCTGGAACAGTACTAGCAGCTCCAGAAAGGATGTAGAGATGCTGTCGATGGTTACAGTTCTAAATCTTGAATTTAGAGACAGAGAAATAAAAGAAGCATTATCATCTATGTCAACATGCTTGAGTCAAGTCTTTACTTAGGACTTCAGGATTTAGTCCTTACTGAAACAATGGGAGAACTTCACTGAGGCAGGACCAGTAATCTCTCTGGGTTTGGGTTCACTCAGAGATAACAAAAGCCTTACTACTTGTGCTTCCTTCTGGTCTCTAATGTAACATCTGAGGTCTTGTGGCTGAAACAAGAAAATATTTCTGAAATCTTTTCCCTCTTTCAGGTTCTATGCAAGTGATGAATAAAACAAGACGTATCATGGAACATGGAGGTGCTCATTTCATCAATGCCTTTGTGACAACGCCCATGTGCTGCCCATCTCGCTCCTCTATCCTGACGGGGAAGTACGTCCACAACCACAACACTTACACGAACAATGAGAACTGTTCTTCTCCATCCTGGCAGGCTCAGCATGAAATACGCACCTTTGCAGTGTACCTCAACAATTATGTGTAGCAGACAGGTAAGATCAAGGCAGGTAAGATCATTAAGCTGGATAAACTTTTGCTTGGAGTAAAAAAGCATTAAAAAAGTTATTTTAAAAGCCTGATCATCTACTGTTGGGGAGGTTTTTGGGTTTTATGTGTGAAGGAAGAAGAAATCTTGTGTGTGAAAGAGGACGATAAATCTAGATGTTAAAATTCTTCTGTGCTCATGGTTTATAAAAGGGAGGAATGATGCTCATAATAAGATTTTATTAACATGTCTCACTGTTGTGGTTTTGACATTAGAAAATGTTTTATGGCAAATCTGAATTGTCAGGATTGGCTGCCAAGGCATCTGAGCAGAGCGAGCAGCACTGGTGAGGTGTGTTTAAGGTAGTGCTGTCAGCCATGGCACCAGCAAGCACTGCCGCTGTCTCTTCTGCTGCCTGCTGCAGGAAATCATGCTCTTGTGGTACACCAAGACATGTCCTGAATTGTAATAAAGATTGGAGACATGAAGATTGCCATTTCTACATTTTTTTCCTTTTAACTTTCAAAGGATGCCTGAGAGGGATAGTCAGAAAGATACTTACGCCTTACAGTTCTCGTCGTGTTTAAACTTTGGTAAGGTGTCATAGGCATTGGTGAAAGGGGACTTTGGTCCCAATTCCATTGGGAATTTGCTTATCTGAGAAGGACAAGCAAGACTTGGCTCACCATCAGCATTCTTTGGTTTGATTCCTTATTGACCATTTCAAGGTATTTGGTTTGAGTATTTTTGTTTTATTTGGCTTCATCTGCTCCCCTCCAGCCAATTCCCCATGTTCTGTAAATAGATCTTGGCACTGATCCTTGGCCACAACTGAGGAATGTGCAGTGCAAATTCAGGAAGAAGAGCAAAGGTGTCACAAAGATTACTCTGCTTTGCCTTTGTCCTGCTAGATATCAGACTAGTCTGCTGGCATAGCAACCTATAGATTCTTCTAATTGCAGTGGTTGCAAGTCATGGTACAACATGTTTTTTACAACCATTATGTTTCATTAATTAAATGGTATTTTTTATTCCAGTTACAGAGAAGAGCTGTGTGTGTAAAGGCTCCTGCCTTTAGAGCTACGCTATCTATGTCCCTGTGATAATGGTGGATGGAGCATGTGGTAGCATGCACATTGTGCTTTCAGTGTGCTGTAGGGTAGAGAAAAATTGGCCATCAGTGTGCAGTAGACTAAAATGGGTGTGTGTATACACACCTGTATTTCTCCTCTTAGTCTACCTGGTGAAGTACCTCAATAAAGGAACTAAAGGGATCCAATAACAAAATTAGTCTTAAGCCCCTCCTTGAAAATACTCTTAAGATGCAGAAAACTCACTGCATGTTTTATGCAACCCATTAGATTTTCTAAGTTACTAAGGTAATTATACTAATGCCTCTTCTGATCCTTACAGTGGTGTCATATTTTTGGTTGTCACAAAAGGTGCTGACTTGGAACCATGTTGTTGACCATTTTGAAGGTGGCTTCAGTACTTAAAAATTATTGATTTTTGGAAAATCTGGTCAGTTACTTTGATACCTAAAAAGAACTGATATCTCATGAAAAAATCTTACCCATGGAATGAAATTTAATACTAAATGACAGGATTTTTATTTCAGAACCCTCATATTTCTGAAGTAAATTCATTAATTTCACTAGGTTTATTCCACTGTACATTGTCAGTCTAAGAGTATATTTGGCCATGATGTGAATACAAAATGTAGTTAACCATTGGGCTAACTGATTGTTCTATGCAAGGCTGAGAGTACTTTCTCATGTGTTTCCCTTTGATTGTCTCTCAGGGGACAAAAAGTATTTGAAAGTAATTTTTGCTAGATATACATCAGAAAAAAGGACAGAAGTGTTCTCTTTCTCCCCCTATTCCATCAGTATACTAACAATTGGGCAAATGTTCAACTATGGGCTGGGGAAAACTAGTGTCAGATACAGAAGTAAAAGATTTTAGAGAAGTGAACAAATCTTTATGTGTAATTTAGACTCATGCTCAGAACCCAAATGAATATCTGGAAAATTTTCTGTTGAAATAGGTAGAAGAGCAGTGCTCTAAATATATTTTCAAAATACCTAATGCACAGCATTCATGTTGAAATGTAGAGGTTAATATCTTAAAACATGAGTTTTAATATCACACTCTTGGTGGTAAGTGCAGTTTCATGGGGCACTAATAGATGGATAGATGCAGCTCAGCATCGTGAAGGATATGAAGAGTCTGGGAGGAGGAATGTGTGGTCTGGCTCCAAATATATCAGCTACTGGAAAAGAAAGTATAATGGTAATTGTGGTCCAGTTTCTCCTGTACCTAGGCTGTAAACCAAAATATCTGCATTATGGAGATATAAATAACAAAAAAAACAGAGGCAAGATTAAGACTCAGAACTTATCTTAGATCTGTTGTAATGGAGAGAACAAAGCTATTTTAAGAAAAAACAGAAAGGAATTAGTCAATTTAGCTATGGTGTTTCTGTTATGCCTTCTTACTATGCTTCTGCTTTCTCTACCCCTAGCTTTCTTTGGAAAGTACCTTAATGAATACAATGGTTCCTATGTGCCTCCTGGTTGGAAAGAATGGGTTGGATTACTTAAAAATTCTCGATTTTACAACTACACACTCTGTAGAAACGGAGTGAAGGAGAAGCATGGATATGACTACTCCAGGGTAGGTCCTGTTGATTTATTTCTGTTAACATTTGGACATGACCACAAGAAAGCTGCACTTTATGGTTTCAGTCTCTTTTTGTACTTGAAAGCTGCTATGTGTAACATTATCTACAACCAGTAACAGTAGTGTTGGGACACTGTTACCTTCCATTCTGGGAGAGTTATGTTACCAAAACCATTGTTACTAACAGTGTAAACAAGTAAAATGTTCTGAGACTGTTAAATATTGCAAGCTGAAGATGTGAAAGTAGACTCAAATGCTTCATGTTAACTATTTCTGTGCTTTGTACGATAATTATTGTGGCAGTGGAGTTACACAAGCATTAATGAGATGAGAATCCATTTCCCTCCAGGTAGACCCACTCTTTTAGTTTAAGGAACTTCTTTAACAGCCATGATACTATGGAGTATTCACAGAATCTTGGTACAATTTATGATAATTCTGAATTAGCGGAGAATTTAACTATTGCATTTGTATTTCTGTGCATACAGATGTATATGTTCTTTAATATCCTTTTAAGGATGTTATATCCTGACCAAACTTAGAAAAATGCTTCATAGTCATTGTCAAATGCAGTTTTATTTTTTCCTCATTTAACGTGTTACAGTTCAATATCTGCTTGCAGTCAGGAATAATTTTATTTCAGCTGAAAGTGTTCCTTTCCAAAGGAACCAGCTTTACTGGAGTCCTAAAGTAGGCAGAAGTGACTCTGAAGTATGATGGTAACTAAATCTATCCATAAACTGCTCTAGTTTTAGTGTATGACTAAGGAAGTTGACTCAGTCTGGAGCGATTTGTAATGTATATTTGTTTAACATGTGTTTTGTTCACTTTCTCTTATTGGTTGCAAATCCTGTCTTCCTATTTGTGTTTCATTAACACAGTGTTCACAGCCAGTTTCTCCTTTAAAAGGTTGATGTCTGGGATTTCCTGTCTGGGATTTCCACTTTCCTTTGCCCTGTTTGCCTTTTATAGTTGAATGTACTTTGTGCTGAGAGGTAAAACTTCACAGTCTTATAGGGTTACCTGCTCCATCACCAGCTGCTAAGGGGAAGGGGCAAACTAGTGTACAGAATTATTTGTCTTCTGTTTTCCTTCAGATCTGTGAAGAATGGCAGAGCTAATCTTTACAGCTGTGTACTGAAATGTTATGATGGAAATATATCTTGTGTGGAACAGTGTCAGTCAAGTGATTTCATAGGCACTGTTCTCCATCTCCATTGTAGCAAGGAGCCAACAGGGAGCTTTATGTTCCAGTACCTTCAGCTCTGTTTTGTGTGGGCAAGACTTGAAAATGTTTACATTTCACTTGTTTTAGTTTTTTTCTTACAGAGTTTGGTAATAAATAAAAAATAAGGATGATGGAAATACAGACGTTTTATAATTTTCATATTCTTGCATAATAAGCAGCTGCAGTAAAAAACAGTGTGCAGAACAACAGCACTGGTTGTTGTTAATACTGGAGTTCAGATGAGTAAACAGAAGCTGAAATGGAAGACTCTCTTTTTCTTTCCAGCCATTTTTTTGCTGGAAATGTCATTTTCCAGCAATGACCAATATAATCAGATGAATTTTTTTTAGTCCTATCTGTTTAACATAGTTAATGTTAATCATGTGCTAGTGGAAAACTAGAAAAAAAAAAAATCACTGATTATTCTGTCCTCTAAAGTAACTGCTAAACTCTTCTGAAAATGAAATTCTTTCAGATTTTCTTGCAGGATATATTCTACTTTGATTTTTCTTTTTCAGTTTCTGTCAACTTTTTTTAGATTAACTTTAACTTAGTGCAACTACAACCTCTACAGTATGGACCTTTTAAAAAAACCCTTTAGAAATCTGCTCAGTGAAGTGTTTCTGTTTGGTTTTTTGGCCTGGTAAATGCTGGGTTTGCAGTGATTTTCACTTTGACCATGTGGAAACCTGTACCTTCAAAATGAAATTGGAAAGCTATACTCTTGTAATGGCTAGATCAAAGATGAGTTGCACACTTTAAGTGATTGGCCAGCTTAAAGAAGCAGTGTGATGAAGATTAGCGGCAGTGCATATTTGAGAGCACTTAAGCATTCTCTCTCAACTCTGAATATTGTCTTAGGCATTGAAAGCATGTTCAGAAGTTAGTTTTGCTTTGGTACATTTTCCCTTCGCCTGCATGCTTTTATGAGTGGAATTCTTTTAATGCCTATTTAGAATGAAAATGCCATCCCAGTAACAGTCATAATCAGCAGTTTCATAACAGTCGTGCCTTGTGTTGTACCAGTGTGTAAAATTATAGATGGAGACTTTGCCAGCTGCCTTCTGGTTACAAGAAATAACCTGGGGGAAATAAATATAATCCATGGAAAAGGCTTCCTTTGAATGACAAGCTGACTTCTCAGACCAAGGACATTGAAAGAGGAAGTGAAGAGGAGCAAGTGTCTTAACTGTGGGCAGAAAGCTGTACTCAAAAGGAGATGCAATCCAGTCTGTACCACTCCTTGTACCTGTTGGCTTGACCAGAGGCAGATGTTATGTCTGATTTTACATTCTGCTGTGGCATGAAAGTTATTTGGGGTGTTTTTAAGGTGTAGTTTCATATCCTACTCATGTTTGAGGGGCATTTCTATTTGTAGAATTTCCTGGGAAGCACCTAAGGGAGAGCATGGCTTGTCATTAAAAATCCTGTCTTCAATCCCTATAGCTCTTGCAGATATCTTAAGAATGATAATGATACTTCTTAGAGTCCAACTCTTCTACAGGAAGTTTTCTAAATTCTCAACAATATGTGTGATAGAGCTATATCTCTATCAGATTGTCACTGTAATATTGAATGAAGTATTTGGTTCAGTTAGCCCACCATCTTCCTGTGTTAGTGATTTCTGGTTCACAAGAAGGTTAAAATAAAAAAAGAGCATCAAGCCATTCACATTTTCAAAGTATTTTTATGATGTAAGGTTGGACTATACACCTTGAAGATACTGACACTGATAATTTTTTTTTAATTCATACCTGGTCATTGTATTTAGTATTGTGTTTTTCAGCATGTAGTTACCCACTTTATGAAGAAAGAGTACTGTTTGATCTCCTTTAGTGCCATTCAGTTCTGAGAAAAAGCTAGAAGCTGTACGTTTTTGTATTTCTAGGCAGTGGAGAAAGAATTATTTGATTCTAATTTTTTTAGTATCTGTAACTTACTTCCTCCTCGTACCATTCTAAGTGAAGTAGCTTTTTTTTTCCTATTTCTTATGATAGCTCAGACTTATCCTTCCTATTGTCCCCCCACTTTGAAATTCCTTTTCAAGTGTCTCATTATACTTTTGCTTCTACTTGCAGGATTATCTGACTGATCTGATTACCAATGACAGTATTACCTTCTTTAGAATATCAAAGAAGATGTATCCTCACAGGCCTGTACTGATGGTTATAAGCCATGCTGCTCCTCATGGTCCTGAAGATTCAGCCCCTCAGTACTCACAACTCTTTCCTAATGCCTCAGAACACATGTAAGGAAAAAACAAAAACTTTGATTGATTTTCAGTTTCTGGAATATGGAAGTTCTGGGTACCTCAGGAGAACAGTGTTTTCTTTATAGCACTCTTGGCATAACTTTGTCACAAATATATAAGAAGAGTTTCCAGATTTTTTTTTGTTTTTGATACCTCCTCAGACCAGTACAAGTGTGTTGAAAATGGCAGCTGCATCTACAACTCAGAATTGTAGCTCGTTGAGATAAATGGGAAGATTCATGCTGAATTAATTGGACATTGTTACAGGCTATTTGGGAAGTAAAGCACTTTTTATTCTGAGCAGGGTGATCACAATTTGGTTCTTGGGCTATGATCTCTTCAAGGGAAGAAATTCTGTCTCCCTGTCCTTACTTATAAACTATAGTATGCAATACATATTACTCCTGTTTCTTTTATGGAAAGAACAGAAATACTGGCCTGCAGCAACAAATTACACAGGCTATTTCTGAATGAGCTGATATATCTGTGCATGACCCAATAGAATGTCTTGAACAGATCCCAAAAGCAGTATCACCTGGTTCCTGAAGGAACATGTTCATAAGCTCCATGTTAAGATGTTTCTTGTTTGTAGCACAGAGACATTTTGCATGTACAGCTCTTAATGCTGCACTACAGGTATCTCCTCACATGGAGGTAAAACAAATGCTTCTCCCAAATCACCTCTTGATGCAACTGAAAGCATTCCTACGGTTTTCTAATTACTGGCTTCATGCCTTCCTTGATGTTCAACATCTGTAACTTTCTTCCTACGTGTTGCCCCCTCCCTTTTTAAGTGGAATTCTGTTTTACTTTAGGTTTGTGGAGGAGCTGGGAACTGGTGGAAATAATTGTCAGTTGATGGCCAAAGCTCCTCAGGCTAGCCCAAAGTCCAGTGAAAGCCATTTAGCTTTTTTCTTTTATTTAAAATAGAGTCTGAGAGAAGTTTCTTTTGTTTTGTTGTCTGGTTACTGCGTAACATAGAATTATATATTTCGTTATTTTCTGCTGTGTCCAAGAGAATCTGTGTCACAGATCATCAGCAATTAAGTGTTTCTTGTTCATTTGCCATCTTAGGCTCTTTCCTTTTCTTTGAAATGAAAATTGCAGAAGTGCAAAATGAGCAACTTCTCATGGCTTATATCCAGAATTGACCTTAGTTTTATTAGGTTCCTTTGGAAGGCTTTTGGATCTCAGAGATGATTATCATTCAACATTCTGTAGCAATTTACTTCCTAGCTGAATGAAAAAGAGTAGAAGGATTGAATCAATGAAAAATACAGACTATATACATCTATTATTCTTTTGCTAGTACTTGAAATTTGATTGTTCACACAAATTAGGTTTCTCTTCCTAATTATAAAGTAATTACACTTTGGTTTTTTTTTTTAATTTTTAAATATTAGATTACTTTTCTTACAGTGATAACAAATACACAGGAAATATCACTTTTTGAAAAGAAGTTTTGTTTGTAAAAAAATTAATTATCCTGGTAGATTAAGGAACCATGTTTTTCTTTTGGATATGAACATAAAATAGGATTTTTTGTACATCTCACACAAAGAAATTGAGAGTTGTCTTCTAAACAAATTTTCCAGCACTGCATAATGACAATAACAATAATAATGATGATAATAATAATAGTAATCTGCCAGAGTTTTCATTGGCTTGTGTCTAAGAGTAAATGTAAAAATGCAGAACATGTACATACAGTGAGGGAATTATGCAAATTAGTTCTCTGCTTTCCATTTTTTCCCTTTTTCCCAAATTCCAGGGAATCTCAGTGACAAATAAATCTGTCCATGATGAAGGGTTGCAGGTAGTTCTTTCTGTTTCATTGTCATGTGGATATTGTAAGGAAGGATCAGAATGCAGGTGGAACAGTTACAAATTACTCTAAAGCAGTAAGCAATACCCCAAACAAAGTCTTTGCCTGGTCCCCAAAGCAGAAAGCAGTGCACCATGTGGTATGATCCTCCACCTTTTCCTGTGGCAGTGCTGGTGACGTCTATAAGTGGATTCTGTGGAAAAGAAAAGCCAAGGGAAAGCAGGAGGGTAATGCTTGGCATTGACTGATGTACATACTGCATCATGTGGTGTTGCTAGTAATAGCTAAAAAAAAGCCAGCAGTATGGATTTTAGTCAGCGTGCTGCTTTGCTTCTGAGCTCTGGTATGTACTTCTGTGGCTAATTTAGGCTGCTGTTCTCTTGATTCTGTACCATGTTCTGGCTGGTATGACCATTCTGCCCTATACTGCTGACTCTCTCCATCTCATTCTGTAGAGCTCCTCTCCATGTACATCTGCAGTCTTGTCTTTTTTGAAAATTATTCACAGAACAAATCCCTCAGCTACATGGTTTTCCTTTATTTCTGCCTATATTGTGAGCTGTAGAGAATGTGGCAGCTGGGCCGTTTAACAGTGATCAGAAATGTTACTTCAATAGAGGGTACATGTTACCATCCATCTTTTTCAAGGTCAAATGCAATCTGTCTGGGGCTTCCCTTCTGGGTACATTGGAAGAAGTTGTCTCAGCTAGCTTCTAGGAATGTTAATTTTTGTAGTTTTCCCATAAGACAGACAAATCTGTTAAGGATTAAAGGGTTACATTTGTAGTAATCAAAGAAAATTGTGGGCTTTGGTTGGATTAGTGGGAGGTTTCAAATCAGCCAGGAAGTCACGAAGTAAGCGGAAAAGGAGTTTGCGAAGCATTTTTGATTCATTCTGGGCATCACATAGCAACAGTTTTCATAACTGTCAGCATTTTCAAAGAGGCAATGTCATTATTTCAACCACAATAACATTGTGAAATTCAAGAGACTATTAACAATACGGAGAGAATAGGCACCAGCCCTTTCCTGCCTGTATGAGGAAGCCTTCCCTTGCCAAATATGCACATTTTTCAGATAGCATCTATCAGAGGCTTTCAACATAAAAAATTTCACTGTCATATTATTAGTTTAATATTTATATTAAATCTCATTAGACTGTCATATTCAAGGATACATTAGATATCCAGTATTTTGATGAGAAGTTTCAACTTAGGTTATTTTTTAGCTTAATAACTTTTAATAAACTTGCTGCTCTGTTGCTTATACAAAACCAAAAGTGGAAATTTCTCAAGTAGGAATTTATCAGGAAATTCTGTGCTGCTAAGAGGAAAGTAAGTGAGTATTTACATTTGCATAGACCGAGTTTATTGCTTTGAATGAGAAAAGGAAGCATAACCAAATTATGTAGGAAAAGTAATTTTTAATGTTTTGGACTCCGCGCATGATGTGTTTGAGCCGTGACGTGAAGAAATTGTAAAACATGGTCTTCAACCTGAAGTAATAAGGAATAAATATGGTATATAAGAATAGTATTTCTTGCAAATGTAAGCTATAATAATAACTTTCAGTGAGTTGGTCATGCAGAGAGTTGACATCATGGTGCTAAAATAAATCTTCTATTTAGGTTCAGCTAAACTAAAGTTATATAATTAAAGTTATATAAAGTGATTGCTGGGACTTCCAACCATGAGAAACTATGGGCAATATTTTTTCTCATCACTTTAATGGTGTCCCAGGACCATGAGAACTTGGAGGGACAGTGAGATTCCAGGGGGAAATTGAACCAGGTTCTTGGGATTTTACAGGGGCTTCACGCAAAGGAGTTGGTGGCTGGAATGAGTCCTCAAAGTACAGCCCTATTTCTTCATCCCACTTTTCTTCACAGGTCTTTAAAGTCTGGCTGTTTATCCACGTCTGCTGCTCACATGCAATTGGATACCAGTAGGCAGAGTGCCTGTGCTCCTCTGGTGCATAAGTGTGAAAATATTCAAGTAACCAGTTGTGCTGAACTCTAAAAAGCTGTTAAAGAACATAGTAGACCTTTACAGCAAGTTCTGTAGTTATTTTTAAACAGTTTGCACAAGATGTGGTATTTGGTGCTAATATGGGCAGAGTGAAAACAAAGTAATTGCATGAGTCGGAGCTCTGTAATACATGCTTCATCCTGATCATACTCGTGGAGTTAAGTCTTCTGAGGCTAAGTCTCTTGGCCTTGAAATGTGTACTTGTTAGCTCGAAATCACTGGAAAGATAAGGTGTGTTAAATGTTTTCACAGATTTTATTCCCCCCCAAGTAATTTTCATTTTCCCATGTTTCATAACATGAAAGTAGAAGACATTTCAAAAGTAATCTTAATATTTTCTTGTGCACCTCAGGTAGTACTTCCTATAGTGTTGATCAAATGAAAATTAATAAAGTCATTACTATGACTTTTTTTTGCTTGGCTTAAACATTGTGGTTTTCTCTCTGTTCCTTAGTACTCCCAGTTATAATTATGCTCCAAACCCAGACAAGCACTGGATAATGAGGTATACTGGTCCCATGAAACCTATACACATGGAGTTCACTAACATGCTACAGAGAAAGCGCCTTCAAACACTCATGTCTGTGGATGACTCTATGGAGATGGTAAGATTAATAGTCACTTTTGTTGTGTTTTCTGGCTAAACAGGTGCTTGTTTCTTGAGTTAAGCTCCACATTGTCCTTCATATGAAGATAAAGGAGAAAGAAGGAGGAGGAGGAGGACTGCATCAGTTTTTTAATAATGTATAATACTCTCACTTCTGATCATTTTGTCTCTTTATTCAATGTGTAAGGTTCCTCATCTCCTAAAGACAGGTACCCTGAGTTGGGTGGTGGGAACAAGCCGATTTTTTGTCACAGAACCACTACTGATAAAGGGGAAGAGAAAGAGATTGCCTGAAAAACTACGCATCATAGTTCCTAAAAACGTATCCTCTGATAAAGTCATCCTACAACCTGTTGGAAATAACTACCTAAATGTGTGTCTACTTCGATCCTGTAACACTGAGCTTCTGAGAGAAGAAAGCAGCAGCAAAAAGTGATGATATGGGAGTCCTAACTGGAATGACCCCAGGGTAAACCCATCCCAGGAGGTTAAATACTGGAAGTAAATAAATATGTAGACTGGTTCTTTTAAAATAGTGTGCATCATGTAACAATGAGATTTCTTAATGCAAGCTATGTGTCTTCAACAAAATGTCTGGATTCATGAAAAGCTATGCTGAAGAAGAATGGTTTTGCAGATTTAAAGGTGTTGCAATTTTTCTGCTTATCTCTTGTCATTCATATTCAAAAAAGGTAGAAAATGAGAGGAGTCCTCTAAGGCAAAAATGAGATTATGTAGATGGCATTGCATAAGCTTCTTACTAATGTCTTATAATTACTGATTCAGGCAAATATGATCTCTGCTTCATGTTGATGGAGGTGTTTAGATGGATCAGATACCAGCATTAGGGGAAATGGGTGATTTTACCACACAATTTGTATTTTCTATTTAGTAAAATGGTTTCACTCTGGGTGATTCACTGCAGGCAAAAGCAGTTAGGTTGGTTTTTAGTTCTAATTATCAAGTTATCCCAATCATTTTTTTTACTGAATTATGTGTGTTAATAGTTTTTCAAAATTAAAAAGAAAAAACAAAACAATCTCACACTCAAAAAAAGCAAAACAAAAAATAAACAACCCCCAAAAAGCAAACAAAAAACCCCCAAAATAAAAACCGAAAAAAGCCAAGCCAGCAAACAAAACAGCCTGAAAAAGAACCAAAAATGACCTTCCAAACCAACACAAATACAGTTTTTCTCCTGTGCTGATGTCTTGCACCTGTGTGTAGCTCCACTTTGGTGATATCCCACCACCTTCTCACCTTTCTCAAGTGAAAATGTCACATAAAAATTGATCTTTGATGCTCAAGTTGGTACATTTCACATAGTTTCTTACGTAAATATGTAGAAGTATTCACATTTAAATCTCCTTGTAATTCTCCTTAGTGAGAGAATATTACTGAATGATTTTTACCTGGAAGATATTTTGCAAATATTCTGCATAATGGGGAGTCATTTGTCTGAAGGCAAGGTTGTTGAGTGCTGCCTGAAGACTTGTGAGATTCAAAACTGCTTGCTGCAAGAAGAAGATAAAAGTGGAGAGAAAAATTTTGAAATGACACCTTGAAACTTTTATCTCTGTTACTGTATGTATTTAATACTATCTTGACAGCTCTCATGCAAAATACTGAACCCAAACATTTTTGAAATGGCATGCTAATGTGTTTTACCTTAAAGCAGAATTTTGTCTTGTAATAGCCACAATATTCAGTTAGTAAAATTAAGATGTGATTATGTATTATTCAGAGTGATTCATTGTGATAACTCGGTGCCATCCTTAGCTGTTGTTATTTGTATGTTACACATAGGCAGAAAGTGATATGTAGCATTCCACATGTAGAGCTGCTCAGTGGAATAAATTTCATATTTTGTTTCGCTTTTTTTCAGATTTACAATATGTTGGCTGAAACAGGAGAACTGGAAAATACCTATCTAATATACACAGCAGACCATGGTTATCATATTGGGCAGTTTGGGCTGGTGAAAGGGAAGTCCATGCCATATGAGTTTGATATCAGAGTCCCTTTCTATGTCCGAGGACCAAATGTGGAGGCTGGGTCCTTGTAAGTTCTTTGCTTTTGTGTGTGTTGTAACCTGAAAACTTCATGTTCACATCTCTAGTTGTATTGACCTGGCAACCAAAGGGAGGCACGAAGTTCTGCCCATCCTGCTTATTTTTGGCAGAAAAATATGTCTCCTCAGAGAGCAGAACGGATAGCACAGAATGGTATAGCAAACTCAAGGCCATTGCCTTTTTGCTTGCATGGGTGTGCAGCACAAACCACTGCACTTTTGTGGATATAGTTGAAAAATCACTGTTGAATTTTTTCCAATCTAGGAAACACTTGCGTTCTTTTGAGGAGTGCAAATTATACATGTAACTGTCACTTTAAAGTTAAAAAAATGTACCGTATATTGTAGATAGTTATTGCTGAACATTGGAGTCACTTGTTTCAGTTTATAAAGACCAGTTCATATATTATCATCCATAAAATATTCTTTTTGGCTCATTCTTTGAAACTACGTGGTTAGGGCTGTTATTTGGATGCACACAAGCATGCAGAGTATAATTGTTAATTAAAATGGTAGCTTTGATCAGCTAAAAAATTAAGTAAATACACTTTCTAAGCAATTATTTCGGATAGCAAATATTTGCACTTAGGTAATGATTTTGGACAAAGTGCTATAAATTGCTGCCTAATATTTATATCAGTGTGCATGATTTAGCATAATTAACACACACAATCTTCCACACACAATTTTTTCTTCACCACGGAGGAATGGATCTAGTGTGTAATATGATAGCAAATAGTTATTAAAAACCTCTCATTCCATATGCTGGTTAAATTCATTGATTCACATTATCTGAAGGCAGAAAAATATTAAATTCTGTAGATTTTGCACTGTGTTTCTGATTTATTTTCAGCAGTTGTGCATGTGAAAAAAAACAATATTCTCTAAAGAGCAGGGAGGGATTCCTCACTTGGGACTAAACATATTACCTCAGCACTGAAAGAGTTCTGTCTGCAGCAGCCCAGAATTTCAAATTAGCTGGAATAGCCTTCTAAAAGCCTGCTCTCTTTTGCTTTGATTGCAGTTTTTGGCCTTCCTGGAGAGTCAATGCTAACATGGCCCAAATGGCTGATCTAGTGCTTCTGCAACGTATAAGGCGAGATCAGCCACATTGTGTCTACTGTAGTTCAAGGATCTTTACACCCAGATATCCATAAAAGCTCTGAAACCTTCCCACTGAATTTTAATTTTCAAAGACTTTGGAAGATGAAAACATGTTTCTGTTAGAATTTAAAGAGTCAGCCTGACAGGATCTTAACAGAGCAGAGCCTGTCACAGTAGAGCAAATAGGAAGAACAGGATAAAACACCTTGGAGAGGGAATACATCAGATAATTGATCTTCCCTCTCAGCCTGATTTTCTTTAAGTGGTAGAACTTCAGTCATCCATGTTTTGTGTGAACCTTATGTTTTTCCTGCAGAATAATTGTCATGACTCCCTTTTGGTACCAGGGAAATTTTAATAGCAATCACCGTAGCAAGTCATTACTAACCTCTCATTTCAGTTACCAAAAATGCTGCATCATAATTATTAGTAATTAAAATCAAATCAGGTACATCAATTTAATTAATCTCCTATGCTCTTGTCAGTGCCTCTTTGCTTACTCTCTCAGAAAGATGTAGTAATTTTTAAATAGTATCTTATTAAATACTGTGACTGTAACAGCTTTCTTCTGTCCTGTATTTTGAGCTGGAATTCTGCACTAATACTTATTGCAGCCCATCTGGTCCCATCTTTTCTTTGTGCCTGCACATCATAACACAGTGATTCTACATGCTTAGTGCTGTAGCGTGTAATGTTAGCATGTAGTTCAAGCTGTTATTTTCTCACTTTTTTTCTTCATAACTGTTCCCCCTCTGCTGCTTTTTTCTTCATCCCTTTCCTTTTTCTGTCTCACACTGTAAATTAACAGTCACTTTTAGTTGTTACTAGTGCCTAGCAATATATTTCTCATGTTCTCTTCAGAACATGCCTACTGTGATAAGAACTGAAGTACTCATTTCTATGAGATTTTGAAACAGGTAAAGCATGTGCTACCTGCCAAATCTACTTTTCAAGAAAGTCATCAGCATATTTGGCAGGCATTTTGATTCTGTAAGACACGCAAACAGTTTTTCCAATGTTTTTTAAACTGTCTTGTGTAAAAATTAACTAACTTTGCCTTATGAACTACTTTGCTTTCTCAAAAATGTTCTGTACTAAAGTTTTAAATATTTGCATTAGTCCCTTTGAGGTTATGCAACTTATCTATATATTATATGTTAATTCCGTTCATGGAAAAGAATCAGATTGTGTCCTCTTCTATTTGCAGGTGTCGCAAAATAAGCCTTTTCAGGTCCTTGGACTCTGTGGAAGCTGGAGTTGCTTGGTATTATTGTATAGACTTCAAACTGTTCTGTCCTATGTTTTTTTTTTTCAGGAATCCTCATATTGTGTTGAATATTGATCTTGCACCTACGATTCTAGATATTGCTGGATTGGATATTCCATCTGATATGGATGGTAAATCCATTCTAAAGCTGCTGGATTCTGATAGACCGGTGAATAGGTAAGAAATGGAAATGTTGCATGGAAACGTGCATGTGTTTGTACAAGAGACTGAACAAGTGTTCAGCAGCATGCAGAAAATTTAAAGGAAAATATAATAAAATCACCATTATCTGAGTACATCATTCACTGGAAAGTCTGAAGACTATTTGGCATATACAACTCACTTCAGTTATTTATTTTTGTTTTGGCATGTTCATATTTTAAATGTATGGCATGCATGGCATCTATATATACACTAAATGTACTCTATGTAGAAGTGAGAGGGCTACACGTGAAGGTCTTTAGCTATGGAAGTTACAGATTTAAATGTCTTCATGGCATCATTTGTAGCAAAGCATTTGATATTGAATAAATAGTAAAATAATTGAAGGCAATGGTTGTGTATCAGACTATAATATAAAGACAGTCTAGCACTAAAAACTGCAGTTTTTATTTAAGACTTTCCATCAGTACTTCCATTGGAAAAAGACTGAGGAGGAGAATTAGACTTGCTAGAGAATGCAAGAGAAAATCAGCAGAAAAAGGGAAGGAGAACTATTTGCTTTACAAGTAGCTGGGCAGAGGGAAAGGGGGAATGAAGCAGCTGCTTTAGAATAGGATACTTTTTGGGTAGATGCAGGGTAAGAGCCCAAATTTGAGTCAGGAAATCCTGATTTAATTTGTGATCCTTTGTGAACAAGGAAAATTCAGTTAATCTCTTGTGCCTTCAACATGCTTATGTTGAAAAAATTGTCCTGTGTAAACCTGTTGTGGATTTAGTTCCTGTGAGAGGAATATGTCCTTTGGTTTTTAGTGGAGAGGCATATGTCTCTGCTTCATAGAGCTGGCTGTCCTCTTGTGCAGTTACGTGGCATGTTTCTTGTTGGAATTAGGGGTGGGAGAGAAAACTGGGGCATAATCTGGTTACTGGCTTTGTGGGAATTGCATCTTCCTCTCCTCGTTTCCTCCTAGGTTTCATTTAAAGAAAAAGATGAAGGTGTGGAGAGACTCGTTCCTAGTGGAAAGAGGGTAAGGAAAGTGTTAATCACAAAGCCCAGTCTTTTTAAATAGAAGGATATTGAATAGCTAAAGCCAAAGCAGCACTCTGCTGCAGTCTAAAGCCATTTAGCTGTGCCAGCAGGGACATGGCTGCAGTATGCCTAATGGCAGTGATTGTGTGATTGGAGGGAATGGATGGCCTCTGCCTACAGCCTGCATAAATGTGCTCTTGTGGTGGGGGAAGGGGAGTTTACTTGGATTGAGAGATGGGAAGGCATCCCATTTTGCTCTCAGCTGCTGTCCCCTACCCTTCTGCTTGTATCATGGGATTATGAACAATCCTTCCTCTCTGCATCTTCATCTGCTGGCCATTCTCTCTGCACCTCTGCCTTAGTACATAAGTGGGGGCATGAGGGGTTTGCAAAGTGCAGCCCCTGTAGAATGTGATGTGGTCCCTCTATATTGACAGTTGTCACTGCCTGTCACTCAGGCATGTAACACAGTGACTTGATTTTATATGATTTTGTATGCTCTCTGAGAGCAGGACATGAATAACTTGTGTGTTATTGGACAGGCTAAATGCTAGTTTCTACTGGGCTGTTAAGTTTTGGGTACCAGAGATGCTATGGACTCGGAAAATAACTACTCCTCTGGGTTTTTTCAGCTAACTGTATTTGTGTGTTTGAGTTAATATTAATGTAAGAATATTTCTTTTCTTTTTCAGTAAACTGCTGCATAAAAGGGAGAATGAGAAGGTAGATGCCCAAGAAGAAAACTTTCTACCCAAATACCAGCGTGTGAAAGACCTCTGTCAGCGAGCTGAGTATCAAACAGCTTGTGAACAGCTTGGCCAGGTAGGGCATTGTTATCCCCGACTGCAAGTAAGCAGTTGTAATTGGGCTAAGCTCAACACCTTCACTGTGTCAATGTCCTTCACCTCATCATCAATGCCAACATATGAATCAGATGGCTTGTTCTGTGGCCTTTGCTCAAAGCTTTATTACAGCATTTATGAGATTGACTGTCAGTCAGGAAATTGCTAATTCAAGTGTTCTGTATTGATTCCTGACTACCAGTAAGAAAACCGCCTAGGCTGTTTGAATGTTTTATTTCCCAAATAGAATGTGGTTTGGGATTAGTGATGAGAAGCTACAATGTACATAACATTTGGTGTTGTTCAAATGCATACAGCTTGCTTTGCTTCGAATTCTCTCTTTAATTTTGTTGTTACTTGGAATTACATATAGTAATGGGAAGCTAAAATTCTGTTAACTCAGTATATCCCTTCTCTTAACAAAAACACACTGGGAAAACAT
Organism: Peucedramus taeniatus; assembly: GCA_013400575.1. Classification (NCBI taxonomy): domain Eukaryota; kingdom Metazoa; phylum Chordata; class Aves; order Passeriformes; family Fringillidae; genus Peucedramus; species Peucedramus taeniatus. The sequence goes on along the minus strand of WBNO01003424.1, from coordinate 41,467 downwards.
ACATGCAGTTATGACTGGAGGCAGGCTGTATGTATATGGGCATAAAGCTTATTGACTGTGTGTCATTCCCCTTGTTGCATAACTGTTTTGGGCAGATATGACAATATGTTCACTTTAGATACAAGTTACATTGAAGAAATTGATGGGAAAAAATTAGGATGGTATCCACTCATGGTCTTGACATACACAGGAGAGGATTTTTTAAATTTATCAGGGCAGTGCACAAGCAAAGCATGGCTATCTCCAGAGAATTCACCACTCTTGGCAAAATTGACTCTGTGTCATTGCTCTCTCATACAGGTGTGGGCCAGAGAACCCCTTTCCAAGGACTGTAACACATTCTGTGGACAAAGGGGTGAAGGTAAATGGGTCCACATGCTAATGTGTCTGTTATCACATTGGCATTACCTCATATCCCAGCAGCCCAGAGGGCTGTCAGGATGAGTTAGTCTGTGGAATAGAACTGTTCTTGCAGACATGATATGAATGACTTACCAAGCTATAGTCAGTAATGGGCTACTTAGGCTGCAGTAGTTAATTTTTTTACTGTCAAAGGCCAGACTCCATACTTCTGGCTCTACTGATCATGTAGTTTAGTGCACCTGTGGAATGAGTCCATTGTTCCTTAGGTGTTTGGATCCAATTTATATGTATAAGGATTTTCCAGACATTCTTTTCCTCCTGTGGCTTCTATGTCAGATTTAGTACACAAAGCAATTATTATGTTCTGTTCTTTGTAAAAACACTAAACTTAAAGGAATACCATATGCATAGTTTATTGTCATCAGAAGTCGTGAGCTGAAAGTTTAGGTGAATGAGAGCAAGCCATTGTTTTATGAATTTGCAATGTTATTTGAGGAACTGGAGGAAAAGTTATTGTTTCTTCTGCAAAATTATCCAGTAAGTAGGATGGGAAATATAGCTTTTTTTTCCCATCACTATTTTCTCTTCAAGAGAGGTATAAAACGTCAACTCCATAGTCAAAATTACCAATTAATTCTGCAGTATAGATGTGCTAATAAGAGAGGCTTGTGCTGCATCCTCATTGTCAGGAGACAGAGGGGAGAAGAATTGGTTTGAGCAGTTCGGTCAGGCATAATAGGAAGTGATAGGTTGAAATTGAGCAAAAAAAGAAATTTATGTTGGACATCAGGAAAAATTGCCAATCAATCAAGTCAATTAAAATCTGTGAAGGACTCTCAAGGGAATCTCAATCCTTCTAACCCCTACTCTAGAGAATATGTCCTAGTAGTCTGTCTAGACACTAGGAATACTGGGAGATGAATGTGCTTATTTGAGGATAAATTGTGTCTAAATATGGGTGCACCCAAAATCTCTGCAGAGTGGAGGAAGATTAACTTCTTAAATCACAAATGGGTGTTGTCTGTTTGCTGGTGCTGTTCATACCTCTGCACAGTAAGTAGAGTGAGCCCAAGCTAATAACATACCACTGCCTTGGGGAGTTGATGTTATGCAGATGCAATGGTTATTTAGCAGATGTCTTCTGATCCTGCAGAACACTCTGTTTACCAGTACTTGGAGTGTTCAGTATGAAAAGTGAATTTTTATATCCTGATGCAAAGATAAATACCTGTCTGGGTCAGAATAGTTGAAAGCTTGCTGAAGTCATTGGGACTCTTTCTTTTGACTTACACAAGTTTTGGGGACCTGCTATTCCATGCACAGAGAAATCTGAGCAGTCCCAGGGAATCTGAAGTGTGAGCAGGAGACAAGAAGCACAAATGGAGAACAAAGATTCAGAAGGGGAGTGAAGGACAAGAGACAAGGACAAAGCTTAAAGGAGAGGTAAAGAAAGGAGAGGTAAATAAAGCTTTGAATGAGAATTTGAAATTCTGCTTTGTGAGCATGCAAGTTTGTGAATACAGGTCTATTGCCACAAAGTGATTTTTGCAAATCTCTGTCACCCCTTAACCTATATTTGTTTTGATAAGAGAGTACCAAGATCATGGAGAAGAGGCTATTCATAGTGTTTAAAACCTTGTTTCACAGACCACTATGTGGAATTTTTTTGGCATCGCTAATATATGTAAATTCTTTTGAGAGCCATGGGAATCTGTATGTTGCCATGTTTTCTTTTTCAGTTATTAGGATTTGGTGTGTCCTAGTTATTTGCATTGAACAAAGGGTGACTGTAGAATCAGATGAAAGAGCAGCTCAGCATTTATATTCAAGGATTTAAAAGAGATGAGCTCTTGCCTCATGAAATAAAAAAGAAAAAGAAAACTATCCTAGTATCTAATGGCTTCCACACTATTTTTTTCTTTTTAGTGTAATTTGGCCTTTCATCTGAAGCTGGCTGGTGAGTGGAAGCTGACCCGCTTTTATCTAGTAGCCTGCATTAATGTGCTTTTGTGGAAGCCAATTATGATACCAGCATTGCTCTGTAAAGTATTCCCAGCAACACCACAGTATCATAACCACATCTGCACAAAATCTCCCTTTAAGTGAGTTGCCAGTTCTGTGCGCATTTGATTAACATGCAATACCTGCAGCAGTGCTGATTGCTATAGGGAATCTATGCTGTGCATGTAAAAACTCCCAAAATTAAAAGATAGTTATTTTTTCTTTAGCAGGACCTGGCATAGTACAATAATACTGCTAACTCATGAAGAGAAATATTTGCCTGATTTCATATTATTTCCTTTTCAAATATCTTTTATTTTCAAGGCTTTATTTACATGCAAATCTGATACAAGTAGAAATTGCCTTTAAATAGCATTAGAAGTATCATTTTATATGACAGTTTTCACAGGAGAACATTCAAAATGCAAATGTTTGCACTTTGTTTCTTTCAGGTGTTCTGCAAATGGAAGGTTTGACATAAAGTCTTCCCTCCAATTGCTTTGTACTATACCAGGATCATGAAGGGATACTCTCTTTTATAAGTAGCCTGAAGATACCATAAGTAAAAGCACATCACTTACTTGTTTGGTGCCCCCAGTTCTCACACATAACGTGGCGTACCAGTGATGAAAACTATTCTGATCAGTGTGTGCCTTCCCTAGCAGTTCAGAAAAGGCACCTCTACATCATATTCCTGATTCCACCATAATCATTATTAGCCTTTGCTTAGTGCCAAGGGAGGAGAAATAGAAAAAAAATTGCTTATATTTCCTCCTTTTTCTGAGGCCACTGTAGCTTGAGGTTGTATCAAACAGACCTAGGAAACAGTGTCAGGTTTTGGAAGGTATTTTTTAAAAAATTAAGACAGATCCAAAACTTTCTTCCCGTCTTTTGTGGTTTATTGGTACTTTTGTAGCTGGCAGAGATATGCTGAGGTTATGAAAGAATTCAGGTTCTCTTGATAAGTGACATATATCAAGCCAGCTAGAGTCCAGATAACTTCAATTGCACTTTCGGCAGATCTTTGGAGTTCCTGAATTTCAGAACAAGTTGCACATGATCAACTTCCAGGATCAAATTCTTAATCTGTGATTGCAGCAAGAAATGACTTGCTGATAACTTCATACATTAAAAATTTTATCAACCCTGGAACTGGATAAAATTGGGATGCAACAAACCATGAAAATTAAAATAATGATGATTTATTAAGGCTGTTATCTGAGGATTGCATTCCTTATGAGGAACTGTAATTAGCAAAACTGTTTTCCTTGAACTAGAAATAACCTGTAATGATTTTCAGAGGCTATTTTACTTATGGATTTTTTTGCTTGTTGCTTCACAAACTCAAGAAATTTGCATTTCTCGGTAAGAGATTTTTTAACGTCTTGTCATTACAATATTGGCTGTTGTATGTAGCTTGCTGAAATTGACACTAAAATTTAATAAAAACCCCAGCTTTTACAAATATCCTGATATGGGTAGTGGTGTACTTTAGTTGAAAGACTACTGGAGGTCAGGAAACTGGCTTCCGTCTCAGAGGCTCAATTTAGAACCTCAAACAAATCAATTCCCCTTTTGGTGCTGCTGTTTTTTATCTTCACAACTAATGTAATTTCTGCTAAGACTGTGCTGACTTCTTAGCTTGTGCAATGCCTAATGCAGCAGCTGGGACCATTTGATACCACGACCCAATTATTAGATTAATAATAAATTAATTATATAATTGTAATCCTAAAATTAGTTGAATGCCTGGTTCTTCATTTGTGATTGTCCCACCTGCCTCATGTCAGCTACAGTTTGTGGCATTAAAAAGCCGTCAAAATATTCTGGCAATAGATTGTTCATCTATCTAATAATTTCAAGGTTTGAGTGGTATGTAGTTGTGTGACAACTGAAATTGAGCTGAGAGTTCAGTTGTTCAAATGTCCAAAAATCATGAGTCAGTGTAATGAAATTATGTTGTGTCGGAATGAAAACCAGGCAGGGGTCTTCCTTTATATACTGATAACATGAAGTAGAGGAAACCAAACTTAATTGTTTGCCAGTGCATGAATAGGAAGAAGGTACTGGAGGAAGGGGTGAACCCAGCAAAAATGTTAAAATGTTAAGGAAGTAATACCTCTTGGGAAGAACTAATGAACTGGACATAATCAGTCAAAAAATAGCTGAGAAGAGAGAGGTCTGACTGCATGAACTGGAGAGATGTTGTGAAGAATACGTGAATTGATTATTTTAAGTCAACTAGAACAGAGAAGTAGTAATGTATATGAGACAAACAATAGTAAATTCAAGTTGTCTGTTCCCTGAACCTAGTACCATTTGAGCAGTAGGAGAAGCTGCCAGCAAAAACAACAGAACTTGTTGTAGGATAGAGTCTTGTGTGTGTCTCTCTGGGTTTTGTTACTTTGTCCTCTTTAGCCCTATGGAAAATAACACAAGGAGCAAACCACAGCAGAGAAGAGGTAACTAAACTGTAACTGTACCGTTTCATAAATGGAAAAAAAGCATATCCTGACTACTCATGAATCAGTTAGACTGGAAATTAGAATATTTCTAGCCATTAAAGCAGTTTGTCAGTAGCTCACCGCCTAATGTGGCAGCAAATAAAGACTGATATTACTGATGTGTTTTTCTCAGGTTGTTGGCAAAGACAGAAGACTTTATTGTCCTGTAGAAACTTGACTTCCTAGAGCTGTTAAAGAGATTTGCTGGCAGCTCAGTGATCAAACTGTTTCACTTTTAACTTTTCTGTAAAATAAGATGGAATCTATTTGGCATAACAAAACAAAAAACCAACCAAAAAAAAACCCCAAAAAACCAAAACCAACAAAAACCAGCTGCTGAAACACAGAATGATGAATTAGGGCTCAGCTCTGGAAGATGGGTGTTTCAACAGAGTATTTCAGAGCAAGACTTATATGATTGGCTATTTTCCCCCAAAGAAAGCAGTGTCAATTGAGAGACATTCACTGAGGGAAATGAGTGAATTGTAGGAAAAAATCCTATAGGGGAAGTCATGGCTATTTATTTGTGATTGGGGCCTCAGATAATGACTTTGAATTATCATATGTGATTGCTGTAACGATAAGAAGACATTGATGCACAATAATGCAAAACCCACTTCATGATGGGAAGGGCTGTGAAGGAAATAATAGGTTTGTAACACACAGGAAAATACAATATGTCTTTTTCTGGTAATGAATCATTTGCATGTTCAAGGTAAATGGTGTTACTGGAAGGGAACAAGTCATCTGTTCAGCCTACAACTGCTGCCATTAAGATTCATGTTTCATAGATATTGTAGTCCTAATTTAGCCTTGGGTATGTATAGCCGATAGTTTGGGCTGGAGAGAATGTGTTGCAAAGTTTGGTTTGATATTTTTTCTTCCTTTGCAGCGTACATTTGGACAAGATTTCTGTTCACTACCAACAACTTGTCTATTGAACTAATAAAAGCCAGACTTTCTGCTTTGCAAGCAAATAGCTGGGTAGCATGAGCCGTGCAATGGGAAGTGTGGGTAGGGATGAAGCAGAAGCATCAGAACAAGCTTAGCACAGATGGTGACAGAAAGCATGAGCACAGCAACTAACTTGGCCTGAGGATAGTGGGAAATGTCCAGCTGAAACAGCTTTAATGTTAAAAGGAGGTGTCTGGAAAGGTTTGCACAATGTGAGCTTGATAGACTTCAGGATATATTGCAAAAGCCATTTATGTGATGGTTTGAGTAGCTGTTCTGCCATGCTTTGCAGGAGGAAAGACAGGTTCTTCCCTTGGAATTTTGATATGAGCTGGGATGAAGACTATGGAGCAATCTGGGTTTTCCACTGAGTTTTGGTTGGTGTTAAACTCCCCTCTCTTTCATGACTTTCTGCTTTTGATGTGTTACAAGCAAGAGATCTTGATTGAGGAACATATCATTTGCCCTAATAAAGAAAATATCTGAAAAGTTTGGGGCAGGTGGTGAACTAAGGGCTTTTCGTTTTCTTGACAGTTAAGCCACTATTTAGAAGTAATTATTTTGTTGCTTGATGGTTATCATGTCTACCTGTGAGCCAAATATCTCTGGGGCACTCTGAAGTTCCTCATATAGAGATTTAATTATTTAAGTGGTTATCTCTTAAAAAATATTTTAGCTGTTTCCAGGGTTTTCCACAGGTATATGCATGATCACAGAATCGCATAATGGTTGGAAAGGACCACATGGGTCATCTCTTCCAGCCTCCCTGCTCAGGCAGTGTCGTTCTAGAGCATATGGCACAGGAATGTGTCCAGATATTTCTAGAACCTCTCCAGGGATATTTTCTACACTCTCTCTGGCCAGTATGTTCCAGTGTTCAGTCATCTGCACAGTAAAGAAGTTCTTCCTCATATTCAAGTGGAGCTTCCTGTTCATCAGTTTCTGCCCATTGCCCCTTGTCCTGCTGGCAGCACTTAGCAGAGCCTGCTCCATCCTCTGACCCCTCCCTGCCTACACTGACAGACATGGAGGAGGTCTCCTCTGAGCTGAACAGCCCCAGCTCCCTCGGCAGGGAGGTGCTCCAGTCCCTTCATCTCTGCAGCCTCTGCTGGACCTGCTCCAGGAGCTACATGTTTTTCTTGCTCTGAGGAGCCCAGAACTGGACACAGCACTCCAGATGTGCCTGACTAGGGCTGAGTAGAGGGGCAGGATCAGCTTAGAGAACTGACAGTGCACTCCAGGACACCATTGGCACTCTTGGGCCCCAAGACACACTGCTGACTCATGGACAACTTACTGTCCACCAGGACCCCCCAGGTCCTTCTCCACAGAGCAGATGGTGTGCTGTGCGCTAGAAAGGAATTTCAAATGCCAGAATTAACAGTGTTTAAAGCCTCCTAATGGTTAAGAGAGGTTTTCACATTTTTCTTTCAATTCCTGCCCTTTTCCCCTAAGTTTGAAAGCATCCTGTGGAAATGACTGCAGCTGATAGAGCCATGATATCAACCTAGAGAATTTGCTTTTGGACCTACAAGCAGACCCAGGATAAGCTGTTGAATCCCAGACATATTCACACACATGCCCCTATCTGTTTTGGGGAAAAAAGTAAAGGCTTGAGACTTTCCTTCCCCTGCTCAGTGCCCCCTCCCNCCCCCCACCATGTACTCAATGTTTGCTTCTAATGTAGTTTATGTAGCTCTGCACTGCAGTCATTCGGCAGTGGGGCCTGTTAATGCATACAATGTGCCCTTCAGCAAAGTCTTTGAGATGTTTTCACTGTAGCATACAGATGCACCAAAAACGAAAGGATTTTTTCCAGTTCACCTGGAGGGGAAAAATGAGCATCAGTTTCTTGACAAGAGATGAAAGAAATGGAGAAAAAAATATTTTTGGCCACACATCAGAGTACTTGCAGTAATTCTCATCATGGCATTTAACTTGCCCTCTGTTGAAACTTCATTTTTCATGTATTAAAATGTACCTAGAGCATAGAGCTCTACTGAGCAGAAAATGCAGTTTGTTTATATATTTTCAAAAATAATGTTCAGATGAAATGGGAAACAGCAACAAACATTTTTACATCTGTTTTAGTTGTGAAAGAAAGCATTGCTTATTCTAGTAAAGTAACTTTTAGTTCAAACCTGAGTCTGTATGTACAACAATCAGTGTTAGGCATTTATAAAAGTAAGAGAGGAATTTATTCTTCAGATATTAATTTGTTACTGAATCTAGGTAAATAAGTACTGCTTTACAGATTAAGATAGTCATGCAAAGGTCTTACTGTCAGTATCTCTCTCCTTGATTTCCTGATTCATTGTGCTGTAAGTTAAGCTGGATTTATCTGCATCAGAGCAAGGCTTGGGCTGTACAGGAGGCTGAACACAGATACAGCTCAAGAGACTTGGCATCCGGGTGTCTGAGGAAATCAGTGGGCACACCATAAAATGGATCATTTTAAATGAGAGGTTCTGCCACAGTGATTGGTAAATGTGCTGTAACTAGCCACTTCACTTTTGGCTCCTATTAAAGTCTGATAATAAAAGCACAGTGATCTTGTTTTCTTACTTTGCTCTCCTGCAAACAATGGAGGGTATGTCAATAGAAAATATATGCTTTGTTGTCCCAGTCTTTGCACACCTTGCTGTGCAAACTGAAGTGGCTGAGTCTCCCTCATAGAGCTGCAGGCTGCTGTAAAAATATCATCTTCCCTTGAAGATGCTGCTGGTTTTACTTCTTTTATTTGGAAAATTCTCAATATTACAGTGAGTCCTGGAGGAACAGGCTTACAGGATTTTGTAAGAGGGAAGAAGGGGAACACTTTTCAAGACTCAACAAGAAGCTGAGTGTTTCTGAGAAACTTTTTTTAAAGCAGTAGCAACTGCTACTGTAAGGGGTTTTTTGTGTGTCTCTAAGCCTCTGTAGCTAGTAAAGTGTTGATAAATGAAGGAGTAGGTGAAATAATTTTGAGATATACCTGGGAAGTGAGTAGAACTTCTGTGCCAGGCTGAAGGCAGCTAAACTCCCTTGCCCTTGGTGCAGCTCTGACAGCAGCTTCCTTCCTCACGAAGGAACTATGAGCAAGTTACTTGAGATTTTGAGTATCAGAGTGAATTGGAGATCGGGGACAGTATTTTCTCTAGTTTGAGTGTGAGGGAGGGGTTTCTCACTTCAGACATCCAGTGCAGCTCACCCTTACAAGTCAAGCCCAAGGGTGTTGAAGGGGAAAAGCTATTAAGAAAACCACTCAAGACGGAGATAAACTCATGCAGCTGAAGACTTCCACAGCTGATCTGATCCTTTGAAAGGTCATTGAAGAGAAACAGGCACTTTTGTAGTGCAATCCTGGAAAAAATTCATCCCTGGAAGATTTCAAGGACAGGCTGGATGGAGCTCTGAACAACCTGATCTAGTGAAAGGTGTCTCTGCATATGGCAAGGGGGTGGAATGAGATGGTCTTTAAGGACCCTTCCAACCCAAACCAGTATATGATTCTATCTGGAGAGCTTCCATAAAGCTGGAAGGTTTTGGTTCCACTGCAGTGAGACTTATAATAAGACTCTCAGGATTAGGATATGGCTTGAATAACCTTGGTTTATGCCACAGTTATGCTTCTGAAAGTTGTTGCTTGCCACCTTCATGTTTTTAGCTGTAGTATTAATTTTTCAAGGAAATTTAAATTGTTCTGCCTCCAAGAGGCGAAATCGGAAACAAATGCAATGGTGTTCCGAAGAGTTGCTGTTTTGTCTGAAAATGGAAGATTCCAAAAATCTGGTCTGATAATAGGTAGTTGATGAGCCCCATTTTACTGCAAGGAATATCTGATAAATTGCTGGAGATGGCCATTAGACGTACCACAGTTGGGACAGATTTTTAATAACCAAATTTTTCTTCCAGAAATGGCAGTGTGTGGAAGATGCCAGTGGAAAGCTCAAGCTGCACAAGTGCAAGGGAATGGCAGACTTGGCAGCTGCAAGCAACGGCAAAGGCACCTCCAGTATTTTGCCCAAGTATTTCAGCAGGAATAGCGAAGACTGCAATTGTGAAGAGAATGAATACAAGCTGGGCCACATCAGACAGAGAAAGAAACTCTTCTCCAAGAAAAGTAAGCAAACCCACTGCCTTCTTTCTCTGCCTTAGAAAGCTGTTGTTTGCTAACTCACATAATTGTTTGACAATCATAGGCGTTGAATTGTGTTAGCATATTTCCTGTGTATCTCAACTATGAAACAGCATGTCTCATATTGGACAATCAGAGTTGAGAATATCTGGCTGTAGGAAGAATGTTTTGTTCTGGGAAATGCAGTGCCCATGCTGAAAAGGCAAATTGCACACACTTACATAGGCTATGGAACATTAACAGTGTTATACAGCAAATACTTCAATTTTCAGTAGCTCCTGCAATGCTTGGAGCTGTTACTTCAGTATTTTATTTTCAATAAGGATGTGTGTGCTTTGTTATTGAAGCTGCTTGCTTCTAACATCCTTTTCTTCTGCTCAGTCAGCAGAGACAAGGCTGACTTTAATCAGACATAACAGCCAAAGGGGATGACTGTTTCTGGTTTCCTTGGCACAGATTAGTGCTTTTTCAGAAAGCCCATTTTACTGACTCTGTTAAACCTTAGTCAGACTAACATCTATATTGGAAGTATGTAGTTTAATTATAGATTAGAGGTAAATGGCAACACAGAATTATTAGTTACTTGTGTTGTTTCTTTCATCTCACGCCACAAATACAGAGCTCAATTATTTAGCAGATGATTCTTTTTATATAATGGCACAAACTTGAAACACAGGGTTTAAATTTATTTTCTGCCATTGTATTTGTCATGCAAGCTGATTAGTAGTTACTCAGAAAATTCTTAGTTGAAAAAAAATTAGTGGTTCCATCAGCTATACTTGATTAAATATGTGCTATAGCTGACAATCTCTAAAGAACACTAGAATTTGTACTTATTTAACTACTTTTTTTTAAGTCACAGAAGGAGGTTAAGTCATGGGGAATCAACAGCAGTAGATGGAAGGCACTTGATGAGGACAGGAAAACAATTAAAGTGAGGATAACATAATGATATCTGATAATACTTAACACTTACTTAAGTACTTCTCATTGTTGCTTTCTAAACATTAACTGATTTTCACAATATCCAAAGGAGGTGGTTAAGCGTATAGCTACCTTTAGTTTATGTATGTAGGAATTGAGGTAAAAAAAAGTGAAACTTGCTTCCTCTCACAGAGGGATCAGAATGGTGTTTTTTCCCTGTGTTCTGCTCAGATGAGACAGAGTTTATACTATACCCTTCAACTCATTAGCCTCATTGAACCTTAAGGCATAAATTTCAGCAACATAAAACAGAATCTTGACAATCACATTGCCATTGCTTGTGTCTAAAGTAAAGTATTTGCCTCCACAGATGCTTTGTTTTTCCCTCTTCCCACATCCGGGGTGTGCTATACAGGGGAGAGGTTAGCTTGGACCTATTGACAGAGACCTTTTCATTGGTGTTGGCTATTCTTCTACATGCACTAATCTAACAAATCACACACCAAACGCAAGTGAGCCCAAAGCAGTACAAGTCAAGGTAAAATACCAAGGTTTTTCTACATAGCTTATGTGGAAAGCTGTCTCACTGGACTATGGTTAGTTAAGAAAGTGACCTGGATACTCATGATGTGTATTTGGGTTTTTATGACCTGTTCCATGAGACTTGGGATAAAGTGTGGTCTGTGCTGGGTTGCATAATTGTTAGGGCACCTTTGGGGTCTGCTTCTCAGAATTTGATGAGTGCATGAGATTACATTGCAGCCCTGCTTGAATGCCAGTAAATGCCTTTCATTAGTTTGAACCTCTGCCAAACAGAAAATAGAAGTTTCTAACTGGACTAAGGATCACGTCCACATTAATGCAGTAGCTCCAAGCAGTAGCAAAGTTTTGAAGGAAATGCCCTGATCACACATTTCTGTTGTGCACAACAGACAGATTTGCAAAAGGTCATTTTATTGGATTCCAATCTACAGTCATTTGCAGAAACACCAGGACCATGCCCTGCATGTAGGGTGCATCAAGCATGTTGTGAACCCTAACAGGGTATAAGGATTGGTCTTTCAGAAAGATTGAAACCAGTTACATATAGTGAGAACAGACTAAATTGCTGGTACAGAGGCTGTAGCACAAGACATTTTGATACAATAATTACTTTCTAGTGTAGGCATGGTTTAGAATGCATATTCAGGTACACCAGTGCATTTAGTAGGCAACAGTGTTTTCTAAATTAAATAAAGTCAGTTTCACAACAGGTCTGTCATATATGTGCCATTTGGACAATGTAAAAATACATAACTTGACTGCAAAGCACTTAAGTGCCAGAAAGCCATAAACATGAATATTTGGTATGTCTGGGTTTAGGTGTCTGGAATTGTTTGCATTTTTTCCTTTTTATTTCTTTAGTATGCTCTTATTTTTATAAGAAAGATCAAACAGAGCTTTGCAGTAGGTGGAAAGTTTAAAGTAAATAACGAGCTCTCAAAATCTTTGGCTGTGTTGTGGCCTATTATGTTTTTCTTGCTGTGGATTTGATCTCTTCTTCCTGTGATGAGCGAGTGTATGTGATTAAAGAATTCTTAAGCTGCATGTAGGAAAATTATGATAGGCCACACTGAATAGTAAAGAAACAGAAGTGTGTACAAAGAAGCTAAGTGCATTTTTATTCAAATTTCCCTGACATTCATTTTACTTTTGAGGTGGTATCAATGCTGGATCAAAGTGACATTTTTAATAACATTATTTGTTACTAAAAAGAAAAAGTCCGTTGCTTTACAGATTACGTATTTGAAGTATGATTTTTAATGGCAGTTGTGAGAATGGGATATAAGAAAGTACCTCTAAACTTAATCCATATTTCTAGACCCTAGAGATAATTTTTTAAATGTCTTTACAGTGCCCAGTTTTACTTTGTGTTATCAAAAAAAAAACAAAAAACAAAAACACCAAAACTCTTTTGTCTACCAAATGCAAAATACACATAGACATTAGAGGAAAACTTTGTTCTTTTCAGGTTGCAGTGAAGACAAACATGCTGGTCGAGTGCTGCAACACCAGCTGGATGATTGGGGCTCTGAAAGCAGTTGGCTTTCTTGGCTTGAATTCCTCTGGACTCCATTTTGCAACTCACTTTTGAGGTTGCAACTTCTTAGCAACACCGTCACTATGACAGCTGGTTTCTGTAGTAGTTGAGGAAGAGAGACATCAGATTCAGAGAGCTTACCAAAGCCAGACTTTAGTAACCTGAAGAAGGGAGCGTAGATGTTTTTGGCCAAATATTTAACAGCCCTGGATTGACTGTTTATAGGCTGTGTACAGAGGTAAATAGATTGGAGAGTAAAACCTGGGGGAGGATTGACTAATAAGTAATTAAACATTAGTATTTATGCCTGGAGTGCACTTAGCAGATGGGAGCACACAGTACAAATGAATATTGATCTTATTAAATACTTTAACCACTTCAGAATTTGATACTAATCACAGCACTGAGTCAGCACTGTGGGTAACATGTTAAGATAAAGCAATAGAAGCAGTCCTTTATGAGCTGCCTCACTCTGCACCAATTAGTTAGTGCTGAGGCTGTGTTAGTTTGGCTGCAAAGGGAGGAGTAACCTGGCTCCTAGCTGTTCAGGGACATGTAGTTGGTGGTTCCCTGAAGCTATCTACTGAGGTCCAGCATGCTGGATTGCTGTATTAGACTTGGAAGGAAGATTAATTGTTAGTTGGCTTAGCTGAAGAAGATAAAATGAAGGAAATGATTAAAGAAATGGGAGTTTATGCTTTAAATCTCATTGGAAGGATGTAGCTTTTTAGAACTTCTTCCTACCTTGGAAAAAATGGAAGTTTCCGTCTCATTTATTCAAATATTCCCTGAATGGGTGCCTGAAATAGGGCTACTCTTTTGTGGCTTTTTTTATCCCGTCAGCAGTGACTCACCTGGCTTAATATCAGCAGTCAACTTTGAACTACACATGGAAAATGTGCGAAGCCAGACAATCCAGCTGGTATTCTGCTTTCTGTGTGTGGCACTGACAAAAATATCATGCTTGGCCCAGTTTCAGGTGAGAGGAGATGTATATTCTGCTTCCCAGTCTGCAAAACGACTTTTGAGACTGTGCAATCTATCTGAAGTGAATGTAAGGCTTATTGAAAAAAGTCATCCTGCATTAATGCCAGAGTGTGACAGTTAAAGTACTTTTTTGTCAACTTTGGTTGTTTGACCTCTGGTTCCATATTTTCTTTTCCCCCTGCTTATTTTGCTGAAGAGATTATCCCATTGAAGAAGCTGGCCTTTCTGTGGAGCTTGGGATTGCAAGAAGGATTCGTCTTCTCATTTGGTACATTGGTTGAATTTTCCCTTTATCAGATTGCAGAGGGAAGTTCCATCTCATGAGGTGTGCTGTTTGTTTCAGTCTCTCTAAATGAGAAGTGACCAAAGGATCCAAGGGACTCGGTTGTTTCTAGTAATGTCTGTGGTAATTCCAAGCCTCATATACAGAGTAAAGCCTCAGGCTCCCCTAGGGGAGGGAGCACAAGAGAGTCTGTGGTACCTAGGTTGTACTTTTTTCTCAAGGAATGAGATGATTGTGCTTATTGAGTGACTCTCTGCAGTCACTGGTGGTGAGCAGGAAATAGAGTCAGAGATGGACCCCATCATACAGCAGGGAAGTTTAAATATAGATTTAGATTTCATAACTATGTTCTCTTTTTGCCATTCCAAACCAAACAGAAGAGGAGTTCTGGGGATTTGGGCTGGAACAGAGAACTTTGGAAAATAGTAATAGGGAAAAGATCAATGAGAATCTCATACTGCACAGTGGCAATTCATAACCAATGTTTAATTTTGCTTTTGAGCTGCAAATGCAGAAGCAAAGTTTGAGGGAGTACGTAGCACTGGAGGGTGGTGCTTCACGGAGAAACTGACTGTCTGGGCTGCACATCAGGGAAAGAATTGCAAAGAAAAGAATTGCGTGTGGATAAAAATAAAGATTCAAGTATTAATCCCTTCCAAAAAAATCAAGGATCTAGCCCAAGCCTTGAAGAATAGAACTGGGAAAAGGCTCAGGCTGAGCACTGGGAATACTGGGACAGTTTCAAGAATGTGTTGCAGGAATCTCAGCAGGGAAGAATTGTATGGTGGACAGCAGAAAAGCACAGAGAACTGGTCCCTGAGGGTGACTGGTGGCCTGGCTGTCATGACTGTCACAGTGCTTGAGGTGTGACTGCCATCTGGTGATCATGGGGGAAGAGCAAGTATCCATTTGAACGAGCTATTTGTTCTCACTGGTGCTGGACTAGAGCGTTTTCTTTCCCCGTAGCCATCTTTTTGCATTTGCCTTGTACCTGTCTTCTCATCGTCTGAGGTATCCATCCAGCCACCTGTCCATCCATCCATGCCAAAGTTAAGGAAGCAGCAGCTCACAGGACAACTGCAACAAACACTGTCATCCAGTTAATTCCAAACAGCACAGTTTGGGCTGGGGTTTTTCCTTCCAAGAGCCACAAAGAGGAGGAAATTGTAACCTGCTGTTTCTGCTGCTTTTCCACTTCTTCCTTGCAGAATTCAAACCAAGCTATGTCCGGAATCGCTCTATCCGTTCTGTATCTGTTGAGCTGGATGGAGCTGCCTATAACCTGGCTTTAGAGGATGGATACCAGCCCATCTTGCCAAGGAACATCACCAAGCGACACAAGGTGCAGAGGGCTGTTTTCCGTGAGGAGGAAGATAGAGACGTGGGGGAATATAGTGGCACTGGTAGCATTGCAGAGTACACAGCTCCTAATCTGATCAAAGTGACCCACAGGTAAGTGTACATGGTAGGTTTTTAAAAGCTTTTGCTCCTTAAGTGACTGCTTTTTTCATAAATGCATGGGTTGAAGTGTGCTAAGCGTGTTGCGTCCCTTTTGGATACCCGGTCTAGCTTCATTAAAATTCTTACTCCTGTGTGTACAATAGTCTTCAGTTTTGTTTTAGTTTTGTCAGTGCAGAGGGGCATGAAGCTCCTGAGGAGCCGCAGCAGTGCTTTTGTCTGCATTGGGTGGAGACAGTAGCCACTCATCAGTGCATACGTTTCCAGTGAGAACAAAGCAAAACTGTTGGCAACAGGGGTGTTAAACCTGCATGAAACCAGGAGAGGCCTTACTCCTAGGAATCAGTGTGCAGTGGGGTAACCTGGCCTGGCTGGAGACTAAAGGCCCTGACTGGAGCATGAACTGGTATTGTGTCACTGGTTGATTTGTACAGATTTTCTGTAATCAGTGCTAGGAGAGGAAAATCTATATTATGAATGAAGTTAGATGGACCAGGAGCACTGGGAAATGGAACATACTGAGAGAAAGGGAAGACAATTGTCTGACCACTCTAACAGCTAAAAATAATTTCCTCAGTGGTGAATCTAGGGACTGATGATGTCTCTTCAGCTGTACTTTAATTCATTTAGTCACCATTTCCATTTGTGAATTATCAGAAAATCCACCAATCGTTATTGATTACATGCTTTATATTGTTCAATGACTAGCTCATATAAACATGCAGGAACCGGGTAGCGGCTGTTGATATCTGTGTTTTCCATTTGACTTCTGTTCACAGAAGTGAATTAGAAACTCACCAATATGAGGAAATGAGAATTGTTCCCTCTTACCCCAGCTCTCATGAATGTTCAGGACCCATAAATCACTGTTTTTTTTTTTTTTCTTCTGGAACAAATTGAATTGACTTTTGCTGCCTTAGTGGGTGAATCCCAGATTTGTACAAGGAACTGTCAGGAAGGTTGTACATTATTCATGAGCCGTCCCTAGCAGAAAAGAAGGCTGTGGGACAGCATACATGAGGTGGTTTAAAGAAAATAAAGGAGCATTGCAAATATTCAGCTTTAATTTAAACAAGCATTCAGAAATGGTTGTATGGTATTCAACCCCTAATAAGCTTTCCAGGTAAATCTGTCAAGTGGTGATTTTTGCTTTCTTCTTTATTAAATAATTTTTAAAACTGGATTTCACTAGAAGTTAGTGAAACATAAAGATTTTATATTGTCAGAGGGTGTTTTGTTTTCTAAGTGAAGGAGATACCCTTGAAAGATTTTATCACTTTTGTAGAAAATAGTAAAACTTCCTTGCTTCTCATTCGTTTTTTTTGAGTTCCTTCTCTTTTCTTTATGGTGTAGTAATACGTCTTATAAGGGAGTATTTTATCCTTGCTCCTACCCCTGCATCACTTAATTATGCATCAGGAAATTGCTTCTGAGTAATGCTTTCAATGCTTGCTAGTTAGTAATGATTATTTATGCAGAAAGTCTAATGAATAAGCAAGAATTCTGTGTAGCATGATTTACATAGAGAAATGAAACAGTCAACAGGTTCTGCTTGATAGAAATATTCTCATTGAATTTTTCTATTTAAAAATTTCCATGGCAACTCAAACCCAGACTTCTTTCCTGGTTCAGAGCACACTTGTATTTTCGTGAATGAACATTGTTTTTTGAATTACGCATGTCATTTCCAATCCATGGTCTCATTTGTCCTGGAGCTGTGTTATTAAGAGCAGCTGTTTGCATTGCTCTGTGTGTGTGTGTATCCACTGTAATAAACACTGTTTGCTTTTCCATGCCAAGGTGCTATATCCTGGAGAACGATACCGTTCAGTGTGACACAGATCTGTACAGGTCACTGCAAGCTTGGAAGGACCATAAACTTCATATTGACCATGAGGTCAGTGATGTTTCCAGTGTGTGTTTTTGGTGTTGTTTTCTGTAGGCTGATAGGATCATTTTATCTGTGTCTGCCTCTGGGTGTCTTTGTCCCTCTATGGAACCTTTTGAATTTGCTGACTGATTTCAGAATAGACATTTCAGAAATAATTAAATTATTACAAGTTTGTGAAGACAAGATGCTGAGTGGAGAACTGCAACTGAAAGCACAGCTGAGGAATGTCATATGCTTTATGAGACAAATAACACTTAAAGCTGTACCCATCCTGGGAAAAAATTAATCTGGATCTTATTAACATCTTAGTAGCCCTGTTCCCCAGTGGGGAACCTCTCAAAACACAGTTCTTAAGTATCAAATATAAAGGCCCAAGGAAAAGTGAGCTTCGTTAATTTTAGTGCTTCTAGAATTAATTTCTTTAACTTGCTACTGCTTTTCTTCACCTAGCACTTTGGAATTTAATTTTTTCATAGGATTGTGCATATGGAGAACCTGGAGGTAATTTGCCCTATGAAATTTGCCAGTAAAACTTTATCCAACATTTTTGTCACTAATATTCAATAATATTAGCTCAAACCTTCATGTGTATTGTATATGAAAGAAGGTCTAAGGACGAGGTAAGGATGGAACAAATGCCAGAGAGAAGCATAAAGGATGGACATCCTGTAATCTCTTACCAAATTACATAAATTCACAGTAAAGTTCTATGTAAGAACTTCTTGGTCCCCTTTTATTGTAAAGATTGACACACAAGGCAGATACTTAAAAACTGGTAAGATTAAAAAAGGGCAATTTTAATATTACCATGATCCTATAGTTGTTTTTTCTTCAGAAAATGTAGCCAGTATGGAGTGTCAAAGGAAATGAGAACACACTTCTGTCCCATTGTGCTCCTGATTTAGGGGCACAGGGCTGGGTTCTTTGTCCATCTTCCTTGAACACTCTGTTGTGTCTCTGCTTCAACAGTCATGAGCTTCTACTACACCTATGGTTACTGATGGCTAATGGTAGTTCTGCAGAGACTGTTGTTCACATTAGGTTACTTTGATTTTTCTGCTGTGTAGAGGCCTGCAGTATCTGAGTGGAAATGGGCCATGCTGTATGTAAACCAGACGGAGCAAAAGCAGGAGTTTCATTTAGTGAAAAAAAAGGCAGTTAAACCCCATGGGTGGCACAATTAACTGCTGATTGCTATCCCATGTGTCCAGACACTGCTAAAGCCTGCTGTGCAAAGTGATGGAACCTTGCTGCTTTGCTTTTTCAAAACCTGTGAAGAGTGGATTTCAGATCACTCCTGCCCCATCCCTTTCCCTGTGTCAGAACACGCTGAAATTTAACGACTTTGTTTTCCTTTGAGCAGCCTTTCTCCCCTTGCAAATGTGCTGTAGAGCACAAGAGGCGAAATCACAGTGGATGCAGGCGTGTCTGTCTACCTGCAGCTGTGTCCCCCCATTCCTGCTGACTGCATTCTGCCTTCAGAGCCAAGAGTCAGAGCAGGCAAACTGAACCAGCTTCCTCCCACTGTAGTTTCCTTCTGGAAAGCTAGATAATTTGAAAATGCTTGTTAGTGGTGAGAGCCACGGAAGGTACTGAAGAGGAAGCTCTAGGTGACAGTAGAATGAGTTTGAGAAGGTTAGAATAGCACTAAATCATGCTGGTTTTTTTCAAACTTTGTCCCTTTTTTTTTTTTTTTAGATTGAAACTTTGCAAAATAAAATAAAAAACCTGAGGGAGGTGAGAGGTCATCTAAAGAAGAAGCGACCTGAAGAGTGTGATTGTAACAAGCTAAGGTATTTTTTTGTGTACTTCTGAATACAGTGCAACTGTAACTGATTTATGTCCTGAGACATCAGGATCTGGTTTGTTCAGTGGCTGCTCCCTCACTGTACTCCTGTGTACAATTCAGGGGATGTTAGGGTGCTGCACAAGTACAAGCCCCACTGTCTGCCAGGCAGGAGTTTAATTGGACAATCGAGCTCTTGCTCTGCAAATAAGCACAACAGAAAATCTTTCAAAATCAAAAGGTAACCCAAACAGAATTTGCCCCTGAGAAAAGCTGTTCAGAAAAAGACCTAGGAACACCTTCTCCTGCTCATGGTGATGACAGAGCCAGCTCTGAGGCTGCTGAGAGTACTGCAGCCACACTGGCAGAATGGTATGAGTATCACCAAAAAAAAGAAAGCTGTATCTGAATGGAGTCAGTACTGCAAGGCAGCTGTGCTCTAGCACCTGCTACCAAGCCTCTGTGGATTTTGCAACACAGTTTCAGAGCAGATCCACTAAAATATGGAGATCATAGATTTCTTGGGTTATGGGAGCCCATGTCAAAAACTACTCAAGATGTATCATGTTAGATGGTAAATAGACAGAAAGTTTATATTGGTTTATAATCCACTGCTTTCAAAACTGATTAACTGAGTTTACATAAACTGAGTTTGCTTAATATGTACTGTAAAGATGAAGTTATTTTTGGTGAATGTTTTATAGTAAATGTAAAAAAGTGTCTTTTCAGACTGATAGAGGGTACACATATTTGTGCATAGCATTATTGAGATGACTAATCCCACTGAAATGAAAGAAATTAATCATCTGAGTTACATATGGTCAAGTATTTGTGTTACAATTGCTTTGATTGATTAGCTCTGTACATTTAGAATTAGTTGATGAAATGCCCAGCATCTGTGCAAGAGTAAAAAATTGACTGAAGAAGATAGTTCTTAAATAATCTCACTTTGTTAATTTGTTATACTGATTAAATTTATGAAAGCTCCCAAAAGTTTTAAGAATTTAAAATATTTGTTTTGAAGGGGATTTTAATCTGGCAACTAATTGAATTCAGATGTACTGTTTAGAAAACAGCATTTATTAAACTAAGTTTGTGTTTGCTGATTTCTGTTATGTAGTAACTCTATCAATAAGAAAATAAAGCCATTGACTGAGGCTGTTCATTTTTTTTAACTTTGGTAATTCCACAGAAAGGAAAATTCTGCAAAATACCGTAAGAGTTTCTGGAGAGGCAAAGCAGTAGTAACCCAGCGAGAATGTGTATGTCTACTTACACTCTGCATATCTCTGAATATATTAGACACTGCTCTTGCTAGGACAGTTTAATCCATCTTGTTCAAGTTTTCCTGGAACTTCTAGCTAGTAATAATGGAGGACACCCCCCACACCCCCTCCCAGCCCGGCAAAGTACAGCTGGTATGGAAATGTTTGCATTCAGAAGGAAAACAACAGGAGGATAGTATAAACTTGTCATTATCTGAACAAATTAGGGAATACTCCATGGCAGAAATGTAATTTACAAATCTGTTTATTTTATGTGCCTCATGTAGGGAAACAACCAGTTAAAACTAAAATAATAGTAAATTGTGGCTGGACGTGGATATACATCGCAATGCGGTGTCAGCACACCGAGTGTCACTGTGGCCATAGGATCTGAGGAAACAGAGACGCAGTGAGGCTGGGAAGTGCCTGATCCAATCGAGCGAGGTTGCCTTTATTCATCACATACACTAATAAATTGAAGGGAGAAGTGATACTGGATTTGACTGCTTCAAATCCAGTCTGATAATGTGATAAGAACAGGGGCAATTGTCTTGCTGTTGTTCACCAGCAATGCTGTTTTTATTTTCCAGTTACCATTCAAAACACAAGAGCAAACTGAGACACAAAGGATCCAGTCTTCATCCTTTCAAGTAAGTGAAGGCCTGTTCCTTTGAGAGAGGATGTGCAAAATGTAATATTAATATTAGGTCTGTACACACCAGTTACACACTAGGCAATAGTAGTAGTATTCAATTTATCCTGTATTAAAAAGCATAAACAGAGATACCTGGGCAAGGAACTAAGGCCATATCAAAATGCTTGTAAATTCTAAGATAAGGTCTCTGCTCTAGAAAAAACCACATTGCAAACCTCAGGCCTACAAGCCCCTTTGGCTGCTTTTTTTCCCCAGTGCTATTGAATTACAGAGTCATCTCCACTTGTATGAAACACCATTTAATTAAAAATGCGGATTTTTTCCCTCCAAGTGGCTTATTTTATTAGCTGCTTCAGGGTGTTTTAAGTATGTTCAAGTCTAACACAGTTTGCATGACCCTAACATTTCATGCGTGCAGGAAAGCCCTGCAGGAGAAAGACAGGCTGTGGCTGCTGCGAGAGCAGAGACGGAAGAAGAAACTGCGCAAATTACTTAAGAGAATTAAAAATAATGACACGTGCAGCATGCCTGGTCTGACCTGCTTCACCCACGACAACCAGCACTGGCAAACTGCTCCCCTGTGGACATGTAAGAAAACTGTAAACTAAGGAATAGGTGGGCAAATTTTGGCTAGACTGGGCTGGGATGTTGGGTTGCTAGTAGTTACTGGTTTTATTAGCTCTGTAACCAAAGCCATACAGTCTTCTCTGTAGTAAATAATCTCTGTTTTCAGTGTTGTAATTATTCTTGTACGAAAGGCAAGGAAGTAAAACCAACTGCAAATAAGCTACAGATATTGAATACTGTACACTGATCTGCAAGGTATCTCACCATCTGGAATGTTTCACAACCAGAGAAAGGAACTAGACAAGATGTTACTGTAGTTAGTCACGTCTTGTGGGTTAGGTATGCACAGAACAAGAAGCTGATGCTGGAAGGCATTCTCTGCTTTAGAGCTCAGGAGTGAGAATGAGAGTAACTGTCTATGAATAAAGTAATACTATAAACAGAAAGTATTAGCAGTGCTAAAGACAGAAGCATGTAGCTTATGTCTTTATAACTCTTCAATTTGCAGTGGGCCCTTTCTGTGCCTGTACCAGTGCCAACAACAACACATACTGGTGTTTGAGGACAATCAACGAGACCCACAACTTCCTGTTCTGTGAATTTGCTACTGGATTTTTGGAGTATTTTGATCTCAATACCGATCCATATCAGGTATCTGATCATAGACCTTGAGATCACAGCTCAAGAAATACATCATTGTTACTACTTGTCAATAACAAATTGAAATCACACAGTATTGCTGCAGGATGAAGTTAAGGCCTGTATCATTTAAACTAGTGTAATGTGGCTCTTTCCTGTTACAAATAAAAAACCTCTATTCTAAAAGTTACCAAATTACTAAGTTACCAAATTACCAATTACTAAGAAGAACCTCCTGTTTATTGCAGCTAATTAATGCAGTGAATACACTTGACAGAGATGTTCTTAATCAACTGCATGTCCAGCTCATGGAACTCAGAAGTTGCAGAGGGTATAAGCAATGCAATCCAAGAACTAGGAACATGGATCTTGGTAAGTGACTCTTTTATTGCACTCACTAATGCCCCAAAGAACTCCAGAGGACTCTTACCATTATAAAACTTGAATCGGTCAAAAGGATTTTAGGATTTACTTACACTAATAATGTCCTCCTGAGAGCGACAACTGCATTCTCAGATTTTTGTACATGTTCAGTTTGTGTTATGTCATGTTTTTAAGATGAAGAATGACCTTTAGCATAGTGATAAATATTGCTGAGATGCAGGAGAAGACGAGGAAGGAACAATACTGGTGAAAAGGGAGAGAATACTCTAACAGCCACTAAGAAGCTCGCAGGTCACTTCAAGTTGGAAGGGACTTCCGGAGTTCCGCTCCAAACTTCTGCTCAGTGCGGGATCAGATGTGAGGGCATACTAGGTTACTCAAGGCATAAGGAAATTTGACAAATTCTCGAGTCTTTATTTTTTCTCATTCAGACAATTGTTAGTAACATTGTTAATTTTTCTTCACCTAGGATTTAAAGATGGAAGCTACGAGCAGTACAGGTACATTTAAACAAAAAAAGTTACATTATTATTCTTGAGTACTACCTTCATGCTGAAAGAACAAGTGTGGGATTGGGAACCACATGGAAAGGCCTAACTTGAAAAGGCATTTGAAAGACCTTTCCACCCCACTTGCTTTGAAACATTGGAGCTCTTTGTTTCAATGTTACACTATGTTCTGATCTTGGTAGTCAAAATTCTGGCTGAATTCTTCTTCCTCATCTTTCAGATTGTGGTGCTAGTTTTTTTCTTGGTGACGGTTAACTTTTTTTCTCCTTTTGCTGCTTGAAAATTAGGCAGTTTCAGCGTCGAAAATGGCCAGATGGGAAGAGACCATCATCTGCCAAATCACTGTGAGTTGGGAGCAATTCACCAAAAGCATTAGCTTTTACTTAGCTTTTCCCTTCTCTTTTTGCATGCACCACCTTTTTTAACATCATCATTTATTCTCATGGAATGCTTAGGAGGAAAGTCCTCTAAATTACGCAAGAAATATGATACTGCCATCATTACTGAGGTACTGCTGCACAAAACCTCTTGGTACATGTTTTTTGGGAATCTTGGAGCATTAAAGTCAAGGCAATTTCAAACAAGTAAAGGTCGATGTTCAGTTAAAAAAACAATTATGGTCAATTGCCAATAAAAATTAAAGACCAGTACACTGGTTTTGTCTAAATTTAAACTAGTAGCAGTTACCTAGTGGTTTTTCACACAATCCAGAAAGAACAAAACCGACTTAAATTTCTCATGAGTAGTGAGGCAGCATCGTGTCTTTTCTTGCTCTTTATCCAACTACAGCCTTGTGCTGTGAGCAGAAAAAGGAATTTAAAACAGAAACTACATTTAAAATTAAATTTAAAACAGACTACAAGACAGATTTGTATCTAAACTGCTTCATTCTTACTGAGCTGCCCTTTAAAATGTGGTGATGATCTGGCAGCTCTCAAACTGGCAGAGCTCAAAGGTGAGGTACAAATTTAAGTTTATTAAAAAGTTACCTTTGCCTGTTACTGTCTCTGAATCTCCCCTTAAAAGGAAGGCAGAGACTTCATTAAAAAAATCATAAAGTGCTCTCAAACTGCAGTGGAAAACACAGGTACAAGTCCCTTCTGAGGCACAATCTGGTCTTCTTACCTGAGAGGAGTTGCTCATATAATGCAGTGGTTTTATTAGAAATAAAACCACTTTCCAATCTTGAAGAGATCTAAGACTGGCTTTAGAACCAAAATGAAGGTTGAATTAACAAACTTTGTAGAGGTTGAAGTTTCAAACACCGTTGGATTGCTTCTGTCATACACCTGCTATGCTTTTATTGGTGGTTCACAGTGTTTTCCATTGTTTTTTACTGCACGGAACCATTAAAAATACCTTTCTTACTACTTTCTACTAGAATGTTATACACTAAACTGCATTTGTTTTATTTTAAAGAGGACAACTGTGGGAAGGCTGGGAGGGCTAATCCCTCCAGCTGCTGCACCTTCAGGAGGATACAAACGGGGCAGGACTTGAATCCATGTACAGACTAAATGAATTATAACATTCACCTGAAGGACTGGATAAACTTTGAGGCTGAAATAGATAAATGTTTGCACTGGTGAGTGAGTTGAATAGAAGCAGTGAAATAAATGCTGTTAGAAATACAGGTCTCTGAAATCCATTGTTGTACCTGCTTTTTTGCTTTGGATTATACCTCACCTACTTCACAAGGCATTTTACTTCAAGAAGACACAACGCTGATTCAGGAATTGACAGAGGAGGAAACTCAGCCACATCCCAAAGAGGACTGCCCCTGCAGTGGCAGTGTTTACAGAGACAGTTGAAGGGACCTTAAAACAATTCCCAGTTCACCTGTATCTTTAGTTGTCGTGAGAAAAACTTCAAAGCCAAGTACAACTCTAAAGCAAGATTTAGAAAACAAAGGTGCTTTTGCTTATCACTGGGGTAAAGGTAATGGTTCAAGAGAACTTTGAAAAGATTCAGGAACTGAAGTCAGCAGCACCAAGTGTTCTCAACACCATGGAATTTCTTCAATTTCCTCTGAGGATACATTTTAGTTCCATGTCTACTTGTTCATTGTATTGTCTGTCACCTCTATGAAGATTAGAGAAAATCTTGACTCACAGGATGCCAGATTTTTTGAGGGGTTGTGTAAATATTGATCAGTGTACTGTTTGAAAATAAATTCCTTCAGGTTTGTGAAGAAATTTGTTAATAAAAAAGAGTGTAATGCCCACACACCATTTCTCAAAATGCTAAGTCAGAATTTATTCATTTTTAAAGGTATTGAAAAATTTCAGTAAATTTACATCTTAAATTTTAACAAAATCAGATTTGTATGAAAGTTTTTTATGTGGTAATATTATACTCTACGTTTAAAACCAGAAGAGTTCCTTGGAGAAAGTAGCATTTGCTTATCAGCGTAACTTTTACATTTATTTTTTAAAAAGGCAGCTCTGAGAGTTCAGTACTTGTAGTCAATAATCTAGTTATACTTTAGTCTGCAGAAAAGTAAATGTTCTGAATGACAATTACTGTTCAAAGGTTTTCACAGGAGAAAAAACCTATAATTTTACTAAGGAAGCACAGTGTACAGAATTATTTGAGTAGTTTCATAAGAACATTATTACATACATTGTAGTACAGGCACTAGTGGTGAGATTTGTATTTATCATTTGTTTCATGTTACATTGCTACCTGTGTTTAAGGGCAAATGCCTGAGGGTGCTCATGGGACAGACTCAACCAACTGTGGCCTTCACTCCTAACAAAGGGGTATTTTTTTCAAAATGCAAACTTAACTTGCCCTTGCAGAAGTGCGGTGTAAAAATACAGCATGGAAATGATTTTGAAACCCTTCCTGGTTTTGCAGTTTCAAAAATCAAGTGGAATTATATCCAGGTATGTAGATCCCTGGTACCACAACCCCATACTCAAAAAATGTACTTGAATTTAGGAATGAGAAAAAAACCCTACTCAAAAAGCAGAAGTGGAGTCATTATATATGCTAAGTAAGATTGGGCTTGAGTATTTGTATGACACATGGTAAGTCAAATCCACTACCCAAAACTTTCTTGCAAGATTTTTTAAATTATGCAAGTAAAATCTGAATGTCTGCCTTAATCTAGCCATGTATTTTCATTATAACTTGTTAAAAGTTTCATGGATTAATAGAAAAATCTACTAGCTGATGAGATCCTGGATACATACAAGCAAGTAAAAAAACCCTCAAGTTCCCCAAAACCCCACATTTTTGCTGCTTTCCAGATTAAAGTTTTACCTATCTGCCATTCCCAGTGTGCATGCAGAAAGAATATGAGGTTAGATTTTTAAAAAATTTGCATGCCCTTGAGTGCTTCGCTCATAGTCTCTGGCAAGGTGAGGTTGTGACTGTTAAAATCCTGCAGGGCCAGTGTTACTGCACCCGTTACTTACTTGTCAGTCAGAAGGTTGAAAAGTTATCTTGTCCCTTCATAGAAAACACTGAGCTGTGAGACATATGTGACACAAGAAGCAGCTGGTATTTAATGAAAGGTATGTTGTTGCCAAGACTGGGGAAAGATACCACCTCTTCTTCTTTCAGCTCTTCTAGAGCTTGCTATTTAAGTTGAAAATACATAAATTTTAGTTGGTGGCCATGCTAAATGTGTGTCTCATAAGTGAAAGGTCTCAGCTGTTACTCCCTCAGCTTTTACAGCCAACTAGGATAAAATGTGAACAATTCTTTACACACAGTTTTCATCACTGATAGGAGGGAATTTTCTCTGACCTGTACTGGATAATCACCCTTAAAGTATTAGCTCATACAGTGTCACCAAATTCTGATTTTAAATAGCAACCTTTATTTACATTATTATTAACATCCAAACACAAAAACCAGAAGGGCAGTAATACCTTACAACCAACCCTTTTATAAATCAGTCCCCATGATTTCTCTGTTTTGCAAAATAACGATACAGATATTTCAAGCAATACTTGTAATGTAAACTAAGCTTAGATGCAATTCTCAATACCGTATGCCTTCTCCTGAGATTTTTTTTAAAATATTGCTCTCAGAATTACATGATTTCACACTTGCTGTATCATTCTGTCATCTGGTGGTCCGCACATAAATTCTATAATAAAAGATGTGCTAACTGGTGCAACATTCAAGTAAATTTTATCTTGTGACAGAAATGTGGTCTGAATTTCTCGCTTCAGAAACAGTATTTTAGGCCAAGGAAAAGAAGTACACTACATACAAGTTTAATAAACACACGTGGATCAAAAAAGTAACAGAGACATAGCAAAACAATGCTCATTTATGCAGCAGTGGCCAGAGGTTGCTGTACTAGCTAATTCGTCTCTTACTGCTGAATAATGTTATGTGGGTTTTACTAAAAAAAACATTCATAAGAATCTACTGTTATAGGACCAAAACAAACTTGATGTTGGTAACTAAAAGTGTCAAGAGATTTCAAACAAGATGTACTATTTAGTGCTGCCAGGAAAGATGCAATCAATGCATTTTAAAAATGGCCCCTGGCCCTTCATCAAGTTTAAACTAAAAATCTTTTAATTCAGGAAAAAAGAAGTAGGTACTGGAAAGCTCCAACATTCTAAACAGATGAGAAAAGGACAAGCCTTTATAATGTCAGTCAGGTAGGTACCAGTTATACATAGGTGTATAAATAGAATTACTAATTAAAAAAAAAAATTGTACTGCAAGATGTATATAGCAGTGTGTAATCTAAGAGCTCACCTACTGAAAGCAACTGGTGTTTGTAGTTTCCATCAGTATAATAAACAACTACAAAATGTAAATATTGTTCTATTCTGATTTGATATAAAATGCAAGGGACTGTTGCCTTTCACCCTCAGTAAGCAGCACTTAACAAATAGCTATGTTCCAAGAAATGAAAAGATAAAAGTTCCTTAAGCTTTTAAAAGTTTTGCATTATAAACACACATTAATCGGACTGACAATTCCAAATAAGAGCTGAGATAATCTTTATTCTCAGTACGAGTGGAAGAGACAGGGTTACATGAAATATATCGATTGACTCTACATTCCCTTTGAAACACAGCTGGCTGGGCACTAAGGATGAATTTTTGAGAATATTTATATTGAAACTTCTATTAAAATGGAAGATATCACTGAATATTCTGAACAATAAGACCCCCCCCTCTTGCTAACAGTACCAAGAATAAGCAAAAAACACAGATCAGGTGATTTTTGGTTTCTTTTACTCACTTGGGAGAAATCAGTTTTCCATTACACAATGAACAACAGAACAGAAGCACCACACAACTTAAACATTTCTGGGTCATCCCTTAGGAAGGTTTAGCGGTTTAATTCCTTGTAACTGAAAAAAGTGCAAAGGGATCTTAATTTCAAGCACCCAAAATGGAGGGGGGAAAAAACCCCATGCTATCAGCAAATAATATGTAACCACACTTAAATACTGCTATGACAGAAATCTGCTTAGAAAATACATTCGTTACTATTAGAATAATCCAATGAGGTGTAGACATTTGGTTAAAATGTGGCTTAATATCCTTAGATATTTCTAGATTTCTGGATGTTACATAACAACAAGTATTTTCCAACAGACAGACATTTTCAAAGAACATTTAGAGTTCATTAAAATTGACCAAAAAGACACAATACAGAGTTAGTTATCAACTGAAAAGGCAACCTATTACAGACAGACATGTCTGTCCTGGCAAGTTGTAAGATCTTACAATGCAGAGCCTTTGTGTCAAATTGCCTTAGGTAAAAAGAAATGTAACAAAAGTGCTCACAGGTGGAGAAAGTATTGAACAACTGGTCTGTTTTTTTATAAAAAGCTCTATGTTAAACATGTAAAAATAAATGAAGTGTCGAAGACCAAAGAAGAGAAATATGTGGGCTGAAGTCACCTAGCTTCAAAGTCCTTAAATGTAATTTAAAAAAAAAAAGAAAAAAAAATTTGGACCTCAACTACACTCAGTTTCCAGAAATCAATTTTGTTAAACATTTAGCTTCACAAACTCTGCAAAAATGAGTTAGTGACCTACAAAAGTCATATATATAATACATTATTTTAAAGATCATATTTACAAAATTTATTCACAAAAAAGACTGCAAAATTCTGATTCTGGCTGCAGTGTCATGCCTTGAGTTTTCTGAGGTTATTTTCAAAAAAAGATGAAAGATTATTGCTCTAATTTCATACACAGAAAACATTACATTATGCAGTCTTTTCAAATAATTCTTAAGAGATTGTGTTTGTGAAGGAATATGAGTACACCCTACCTTCATATTAAGTCCTTATCAAAGACATTGCATTAATCCATTATATAGTCCTCTATAAAGTGCACTCAGCTGCACAGCAATATGTAAATATTAGTCACAATTGTGTTTAAATAATTTAAATTGTTTATCCTCTCTTTTCAACCCTTGGCTTCAACAGACAGGATTTTGGACTAGCATGTGCCAATTAATTTTTCACTGCTACTTTGCTTGGGAAATCCCTGACTCTTGGGGCAAGAGACTAAAAGCAGCATTTATATTCAGGGATTCATATAAAAGAGTCAAGGCTAAGAACTACATTCTCTGTCAGATAATTGTTATTAGAGAAATCAGGAAATTCTTACCACTGTGACTTCTCCAGGCATTTTTGTCTGCCTGGGCTAAAGGGCTTTGGATAGCTACAGTAAACAGATAAGGTATTCCAGGAGTCTACCCATCAAATCTATTAAAATGGCATTACCAAATTCACATTCCTAGAGGAAGAATGCCAAAAATATGAATGACCTTTTTTTGTACCCCACATCATACAGTAATTCATAGGCTGCTCCTACTAAAATGTATTTTTGTTGGGTAGGGTTTTTTTTTGGTTTGCTTTCCTCTGGATGAGGAAATTTGTCACTGGTTTCTGTAAGCCCAGTATGACTTGCCATGAAGAATGTGTCACTTTCCTTTCTAACACTAGTGCATTCAGTCATTCTTGTTTGAAGATGTGGTTCTAGATGTCAGCAGTATTTCTGTTAAAGAAAAGATAGGATATTTTCATCAGAGAAGACATCTTTGCTGAAAGAAATGGTTTGTGTACTGCATTTGGAAGAAAGAGCTACTGCCAATCAATGCCTAGAAGCAGAAGAATAGCTTTTTAGTGCTCCACTTCGAAAATAAATTTCTAGAAAATAAATGCTGTCCTAGAATTTCCTAAACACACTATTTGGGTATCTTTATGTCATGAAGATTTGGAAAATCTGACATTCCATCTTTATATTCTCCTCTTTATTAAAGGTATTTGTGTTATCAGTCCTCCAAAACTTTACTTACCCTCAGAAGTCCTCATTATTCTGACTGTTTCCTCAGGTATACTGGACAAAATTTCATGAGGTACTTTTTACTTCAATAGATTTAGCTTATGTCAGTATTATGTTGCTCATCCTAGGTATTTTGTGGAAAGATTACAGCAGAAGTTTATTTTGTATTTCAGCTTTCTTTTCAGTGCCTGTTACTAGCACATTTTCACCTTACATGTGAGGGGTCTAAATTTTCCATTGTTTCTGGCTATGCATACACAAGTTATTCTAAGGTATTGCAAGGGCAAGTATCATTATCGGTGTCTGCCAGAAGGATACTGCACTGGAAGGATTCTTAGCCTGACTCGTAAGAGCTATTACATGTAATTTTCAAGATCTGCTGAGAATGCATTTCACAATGTCCATGGGGTTTTTTTTCTGGAGTTTCTCCAGGTTCAGAAGCATTTCATCATCCTTTGTGCAGTTTAAGGCTTGATCCTATCCATGATACTTCAAAGTCAACAGCTAATCCCAGCATACAGCTTGGGTTCATTGTGAATTTGCTTATGTATCATCAAAAAGAAAATATCTCTTAGGACATAAAATTCATAGGCCCACAGATGCAAATACAAACATGATAACTGAGAACAGGATTGTGCAGGAGGAATGGATGTAAGCAGACTGTACTCAATGGAAAAAGAATCAGCACATCTTTTCATCAGTCTTGATGTACAACTCACCTGGTCTGGACCCATAGGCAGTCCTGACATAGGCATGGTATTGATACTCATCTGTCCAATATGGCCACTGCTGCCATTCATGTGCATCATACTGTATGCTGCTGGGCTACCTTGATGGCTGAACTGCTGCTGGGGAAAAGAACTGAAGTACAAAAGGACAAATAAAATTACCTTCCAAGAAGTTTACACACTGAGGTATTGCCTTCCCTGCACCAGCTGTCAACGCGTGAAAGATAAAACTGTTCTCACATTTACCCATTTTTACCTAGTATCTGTTTAACATGGAAACTCCCCTCCCAAAAGGAATTTGAGTTTTTAGAAATGCACAGTTGTATGTGTATGCCTAATGTAACCTTTTTGGAGGCTACTATTACAGTTGTATAATCCACTGTCGTACTATCTGATATTTTGTATTTTTCCACCCCCTCCCCCAAAGTTATTTTTTCTTTAAATATTATGCTAATATTCAAAGACTGAATGTTGCTTCTGGTTACAAAGACTGTAGAGGTCCAATATGAATCAATGGAGCTAAGCATAAAATAATCATTTTATTTCCTAAACCAGAGCAGGATGAAGGACAATACAGACACTAGGAAGTTACTTTTTCCTCTTGTAAATAATTTTCCTGCCATGTGCTATTTAACATAGTTTCTACTTCCAGTGAAACGAAAGAGTTTTTGAGAAACACATTGTAAACCTGAAGATCACCTGTTTCTGGGGATGCTTCCAGAGGGCCAGCCCTTCATCTCTGAGGACTGGTACATTGTTGCTGACTGAGGATGCTGCAGCATGGGGTTCTGAGAGGGTCCAATTCTTGATGATATCATTGGATTGGGAGGGCTTGATACTCTACTAAATGCAGGATCAGGTTGTTGGCTTATTCCTTAAAATAAAAAAAAGGAGACAGATACAATATACTTCAGTTTTCATCACCCAGTACTTCTAGTTAATCTTCTTGCAGTGATTGGAAGGAGAAAAGTCATCCTTTTTTGTAGCAGTATAGTCCATTTTTCAGAATGGTTGGTATTTAGGTAGTTTGGATTAATAAAAAAAGGGAAAAGAAAACCAGACGGAAAAAAAAAGCCAAACATGTTAGTACTAGTACCATAATTAGGTGGATAGGGGAATTGCTGTGAAGGAACTTGAGCCATTGGAGGGCCTGTCAAAGCACTATCCATGGTTCCTGAGGCTGTCACATTTGGTGGTGGACTGAAGGCCTGAGGTTGCTGTTGCTGTTGCATCATCATTGCCATCCTCTGTTGTCTAAAATGGTGACTTATTAATTCCCTGTTACGCTGAGCCACCATTTGAGCATTAAGAAAACCTTGCTGCTATCCCCCAAAGAGAAGAAAAATCATATTAGAAGATGTTTTTACAAATAAAATCATATCAGAGTCAAACTCATTCCTAAGACCCGGCAAGTCCAGGAAAACCCACAGACAGTACAAAAAATAATCATCAAAATATTAAGACAAAAGTTTTCATTAAATTGTCATTAGTGCTAAGCAAATGATGATACTTAACATGGAAAAATCTGGCATACTGAATTGACAGCATGACCTAATGAGCAAACCCCCTGCAATCTCAGGACCAAGAGACGTAAAAAAACCCCTTTTTTTTAAATTATGCAGAGGAAAAAACCAAAGAGGAATGCTGTAAAGCCATGAAAGAAGGTTGAAATTCTTAACAGATGGCTACTGTAATAAGTACTTACCTGGGATCCCACCTGTGGCTGCATAACTGGTCTCATCACTGAGTTAGTACCACTGACTGGATTTTCCATTTTTATTTCAAGGGTTTGACGGGTCTGATTCATAAACTTGGAAAAAGACATTTTAGCATTCTTAGCTTGAAAATAACAGTATCTGAACAAAGTAATGGCAACTCCTGCAAAAACACTTTCTTTACAGACCTCTTGAAACCATAAAGTGCAATGGCTAATTTTTGCCTTGTCTAATGTACCAGAAGAACCAAACTATTTGTTTAAACAGCTCAAACACACAAAAAGAAAAACCTTCAAACTGTGCAGCATTAACTGGCTTTGGATTTTATTTTCCTTGAAATAATCTTTCTTTAGGAATAAAGAGCAGATTATCTATTTGTTTTAAACAATAAGTGTCACAGAAAACATAGAGAGAACACAGTATTTCCTAACATTGCCGTTCCATGTGTGGAGAGGAAAGGGTTGAAAAATGGAAGACTGGCAAGGAGAGAGAAAAAGAAGTTGTTTTTAGAATTGTTTTCTCTCAAGGACCAACCTGGCACCTGGGAGATTTCAGAAAATACTCTGGCTGAGAAAATTCACGTATTTATGTTTCCTCTGGGATGCTGTCTGTCTACAGAGAAGAAATGGAATTTTCTCAGAAAAGATAGCAGAATGTTGTTGAAGACTTTTAAAAGCCTTTCCCATAGACTTGGGCCTCTTTGTAAAGGTGGGGGAAGGGAGATAAGAGGGTCTGGAGATGTGAAAGTACAGCCTGGTGAAGGACTGTGCATGCTCCAGGCCCTTTTGACATGGAATCGGGGGCTCAGGCCTGGGTGCTTTTTGCGCCTGCTAAAATGAGCTTAGTGGTGTATGTGTCTCTGATTTTTGGCATCCAGGATGATGGAATAAATCTACTCTTTGTACTTCAGCTGTGTGTTGTTGTTGCCTTGGTGTTACCTGCATGTATTCTGTTCACACACCATGTCACACAGCAGTAGTTCAGTTTTCCTAGTTTTACTTGTACACTGTATTGAATACCAAGCCTGCATTTTCACATGGGGAATTCAATGCTGAAATCATGCACCAATTTTTTAAGCAGTGTTTTCAACCTAGTGTTAAGATCTATGTGGCTGTATCTATTCTCTCACCTTTCATCCAAAGAAAATACCTAAAATGACATCAAATTACAAAATGGAAAGCAAACCCCTATATCGATAAGCCCAAATGATTAGTTAGAAATCACAGTGAGAAAGAAATAGCACCCGATTTACAGTAGAAATACAGCTCCAATTTAATGCTATCTGTGAGGTTCCGAAAAAAATACTAAACACGAATAAAGAGATCATGCAGAGTTACACTGTACAAAAGCACTGCTTTAGCTAGCAATCGTTTTGTGTGCTGCAGGAACCAATCCAATCTGTAGCTAGGGAGGCTGAGGAAGGAGAAACACTTGTCCTAATAAATGTTCTTCTACTCCTACAGCCATCAGGCAATTCAATGAGAAGCACTGTCAAAATAAAAGATCCACCCTCTCAATCATCTGTTGTAATATCCATTGTTATATATGTAAAGCAACACAATTCTGCGTGCAAATGATTCCACTCT
Source organism: Peucedramus taeniatus (assembly GCA_013400575.1). Lineage (NCBI taxonomy): Eukaryota > Metazoa > Chordata > Aves > Passeriformes > Fringillidae > Peucedramus > Peucedramus taeniatus. The sequence goes on along the minus strand of WBNO01003424.1, from coordinate 6,788 downwards.
GAAACATGAAGGAAATGTAAATGTAGGAGCAGAAAGTTACCTGCTGTCCCTGGAGCCTCTGCTGGAGCTGCATGCGTAGCTGCTTTGGTGTGCTGGTCCGAGGTCTCATCACGTTTGCTCGGGGATGCATACTTTGCAGAGGAAAATTGCTCGGTTGGCTCATCTGATTCATCGCTGAATTAAAAGACGGCTGTTGTCCCTGGATGTTACTAAAACCTCCTGGCATTGCTGCCCCTTGCCCTTGATAGGGTTGACCATATAACAAAGGCTTCTGGTCAATCATAACAGAAGATTCCTGACCTTGAAATGAATCTTGTTTGGGTTCCAAAGCTTGTCCCTTCAACAGATACAGAAGTGCTTTCACTAGCAGTATATATAGAATTCCTAAAATAGCAATAAAGCTAACCCAGCATAATATACCAGTCAGCAATTTCTTGGGTAGAACATAGCATGGACAGCTGTGGTTAGTTCTGTCTCAAAACTAATGAAATAGCAAAAGTGATTAATAATAATAATTCTTTTTTAAATCTATTTTGCTGCACACTGCATACACAGGCAGACCAGTGTCACCATCCAAGGCCTTTTTGATGCTATTTGTACAAATGATAGTGTCATGTGGGTCTTAGCAACTTCCAAAGTACTCACAGAATTTCTTTTTCCTATTTGCTAGCCATGCAAATTCAACCTGGAACTGAAGGAGAGGGAAGCATCCACATCACTAACAGTCAAATAATCCACAACCTAAACTCAGCTGACAGCAGGCTACTAAGCAAACCCAACAGAATCCTCAGCTTATAGAATTACAATGAACAACACCCCAAACTCCACCTATATATACCAAGGCATTATACAATAAACTTCTGTAAGAATATGCCACTTTATATTTCTTGTCATGCACAAGAAATTTAATCCATACTGAACTCCTCCATTGAAAATCACTACTCAATGTAAAGGTTTCCAAAGGGAAATGTATGAATATGAAGATGAGGATGTGAGGAGACGAAGCAAATGAGGAGGCCCTCTTGACTTTCTTCTCAAGTAATAAAATAATATTGGTCTTTGGAAAATAAATGGCCAAAATATCTGTTTACTTACTTGGTTTACAAGATCAGGAATTCCTAATGCTCTGTCAATTTCTTCCAGACTTGTGACATCTGTATTACTCAATAGTGTGTGCAGCTGATCCAGAAGTGCCCTTTCATCATTCTGGCCTTCCATATTTGGTGCCGAACATAAGAGATCATCCAAAGAGCTTCTGACTAATTGTCTATAAATAAAAAAACCCACTAAAATCATAGAATCAATAAGGTTGGAAAAGACCTCCAAGATCATGGAGATCAACCTTTGAGGGAATAACACCTTGTCTAACACACTTAGAGCACTAAGTGCAACATCCAGTTGTTTCTTGAACACATCAGGAATGGTGTCTCCACCACTTCCCTGGGCAACCCATTCCAATGCCTGACCACTCTCTCAGTGAAGAAATTAATTATAACCATTACAAGGAAAACTACAGTTTTTATATAATATATTGACCTGAGTATGATTAAGTATTATAGTCACTCAGATGACTGAAGTAAGACTTAACAACCTAAATTTATGTCCAAAAATGTTCCAAAATTTATGTCCTAAAATGTTCAATCATCTTCCATGCATCCTTAAACACACATAAATTCTGTTTTCTCCTGGTTTTGCTATGTGCCAGAGAGATATGATTTCAGAGTCTCCCATCTCTTTTTTCTGTGCCTCCCAGTTCAAGGATTGATAGATTTTCTTAACAATGACTTTTGTGGAGGTGGGTTTAAAAACATCCAGTGTCAGATCACCAGCAGAAATGGAAACATTTCTGAAACATTACAGAAATGGAATTCTGCCTCCAATCTGTTATCCCCACTATGTATGCTACACAATTTTATTTCCAGGTCTTAAATTCTTCTGACAGACAGTGGACAGTTGTATTTAGAATTACCTTAAAACCTTCCCCAATTCTACCTGTTTTGTGAACCCCGTGACGCTTGTTCCATGGACATCACATTGTCAGGCCACAATCCAGGTTGGTTAGAAGATCCAGGTTGTCCATATGGATTCCCTCCCATATCAATGTTTGTCTCATTTGGCCCTGAAAGGTAAAACATTTGAGTATTTTTTAAAAACTGAAGGTCTCATCTTGCTCTCCTAGTGTTCACATGAGGATGATCACACAAATTGTCAAGCAGCTTTGTGAGCTTTCCATTATCATGTTTTACAGTGTATACACACATGAACTCATAGTCAAGATAATTTCACACTTATAACAGACCACAGATTTGAATACAGCAGACAGTGATCTAGACCTGCTACCCTACTAGAGCAGAATTGCTATTTCTAATCCTTTAGTCTCTAAATAGGAGAATGAAAGACACAACACTTTACATGAAAAAAAAAAAAAAAACCAACAAAAATTCTGGACAATGACATCTGGGTTCCAGCAAATACACACTGTCATAATGGCATCAAAAACTGGCATTTTGAATTCCAATACAGAGTGGAAATCAAAAGAAACACAAAGTACTCTTTGGGAGTACTTTCTTCCCTCTACCTATCCAGGGACACACAGCACTACATAGGAGAGTTTATGTCATCCCATTATTTCCCACCATCTGTATGAATCACCTAGCATCAATGATTTCTAGGAAGCTAAGCTGGAAAATTCTGACCTAGTCAGGACTGCACAAATTTATTCTGTATTTAATCTTATATCCATTTGTTGTGTTGAAATCCTAAGTCTGTTTAAGGGAACTTGTGATAGCCATGGTAGCTTTTCATTATAAGAAAGGAAGCTGGTTTGGGGCATACTGGTATTGGCACAGTAGACTGGAGAATTTCAGCTCTAGACTAAACCTTTGTTAGACATATAGAACATAAAAACCACACAGGCTTTAAGACTGTTAATATTTTAGACATACAGCTTATTTTCTCTCATGCACATAAGAATACTTTGAAGAAAAATGGTACTTGCAATGTGGCTTTATATGAAATTTGACTACTCCATGTGAAAAGAATTTTTAAATTCTTGAAAGAAAAACTTTAAAAGACATTGATTACCAAGAAGTTAACAGGAAAAAAAAAGCATCTATATCGAATAGGATGAATTAAATTAACCAAATTAACCACAATGGTAGTATCTTCACATATGGAATCATAGATGCCATTTAGTTCCTGGAATTTAGCAGAGAAGTACTGCACTAAAGAAACACACAGAAATTATCCCCCACCCCCAATCTCAGGACCCAGAACAAATTATCTGTGTATGAGACACACACATCACCATAAAGTCATAAAATGTCATAGTCACAGAACAATAAGAGTCTCTACCTCAAAAAGCCTTTCAATGAACATTTAGCATTTTTCCAGGAGTGCAAAGATTCTTATGATGAATGCTTACCAAGAAATCAGGGAAATAGTGCTGTGTAGGACAATAAGAAGTTAAGAACTTACTCATGTGAATCATTTGCTGTTGCAGCATTGGCCTAGTACCAGGTATGCTGTTAGAGTGAACAGGCAGCCCAGACACAGAGCCACCCTCCGCGGGCCTCGGAAGGGTTGTACTAAATTCAGGTCCCGGTCTCAACATTGAAGCAGAACTTGCAGATTCCAATCTGTTCACTTTGGAGTTTGGCAAACCCCAGTCTCCTGACTGATGCTGATTCATCACCACATTTCTGTTGGGAGTGCTTGCTATAAAGAAGAGCAGAAACCAAATATTTATTATCTGGAGTACATAATGTATTTTAGTTTTAGAATTATTTTGCTATTTCATCAAGTGCAGCTGCTAATGTAAGAACAATTGACTGAAGTCCTACAAGAGCCTCTAGAGCTCACCATGCCAAGTTCTAAATCATACAAAAACTATATGTATGTCTAAATATACGTAAAATTCATAATGACTGCTGCCACTGAACTGTTCTTGCTTCTATATATTAAAAGCACATGTTAAACTATAAACTCAAAATACTAAAAGATAATTTAACTAATAGTAAAGTACTGGTAATGACACAGGTAGTAAACCATTATGTTCTTATATTTTTAGCTAAGATAATAAATCAGAAGTATTAATGATGGTAATATCAAAATTCTTTAAAGCTTCTTCTAACTGAAATTTGTATTTTAGTCTTGCAACTTTTTTTACATAAAAGCTATTTCCTTTACAATGAGAGCTGTTTGTATACAAACAACAAACCCAGATTTGCTCCAAAATTTTCTTGGTTCTCAATCATTCTTGGATTTCCACTCATCAAGTTTTGCTTTTGTAACATGGAGAACGCATTGACATTCCTCACTGAAGCACCTGAGCCCACAGGACTGTCTAAAGACAAGGCTCTGTTAAAAGGTGGGCGAGTAGTCTGCACAGACTGGGGACTCTTCACACCTGTTAAAGAATTAAAAGATGCATGCAACTGTACATTTTAAATAAGATATGCTATTAATGACTTAAATTAGTTTCATCTCTTTATCAACTCATACGCTCGATCTTAAGCAAGCCAGGAACAGTTATGCTGCTTATGTTTTCACAACAAAAATTCCCATTTTGAACACATAGTTAGGACCTTTTGCAGAAAAAGCCAAATGCCCTACACAAAGGCCTTGTGGCCCTACACAAAAAAAAGAGCTTCATTTTAATTTAAATTCTGTAATGAACTTAGTATTACAGACTTCTTGATATCTGTAAGTGGACTGCCCAGAGTTTGGTTAACTCCCACATGGAGGTAGAAACAAATGGTTCTGTTTGGAACAGCTGGAATCCAGACATGATGTGTTCCTGAGCACAGTGTCCTCTATGGACAATTAACGTACAAATCACTGTGCTCCACAGTCAATAGTGTCAGTGGTCTTATGTGTTCTTGTACCTGGTTTTATATTTTTCATTATCCATGTTTCACCTCCTTTGGTTATCTCAGCAATCCATTGCCCTATATAATCAAGAGATGACCCGTGTCATAAAAGAAAGCAACAACTGCCATGATGCTGGTCTATCAGCTAGGTTATCCTCCTATCCCACTCAGCTTCCTATTAAGGAAGGGCATTCCTTTTGATGTTAAGGAGGAGTAACAATTAGAATTTACTGGCCACAAGATGTTTTCAGATAGAATAAGAAAGAAATTAAAAGTTTGTCACCAATCCCATATTATATTCCTAGTTATCAGTGAGGGATAAAAATTCTCAATTTTAATTTACAACTCACAAAACATGTTTCCTGATGACTTGTCTCTGAGAAATCTACATTAGGCAAAGCCAGAATAAACCCTAAACCAAGGAACTGAATGTTATTCATTATGTATATAGTAGGTGAGTGCTGTCAAGACAGCTAATAGTGTATATAATAGCCCATGAAAGCATAATTAGCTATTTTGCATTACATTTGTCCTTGAAGATATAGGAGATGCAGAAGGTATTCTCTAAGGGTATGAGGATGCATTATGTTTGCATCAGGTAAGAAGAAAACCCTAACTTCAAAACCCAGGTGGTAGATTTAATTCCTTACCCAACAGGGCATTTCCTTGAAATAATGCTTGCTTTGTTCCAGGATTATTTCCATTTGCAGACATAGCATTATTGTAAAACTCTGAACTAGTAAGATCACCTAGAATTGCATCCAAATTATCCAAGTCTCCATTCATCTGAAAATGACGCAGTAAAATACCAAGGTTATTTACTCTCATATGGCTATACTTCAATTTTTACTTAGCTCTTCGCTAATCTTAAAATATATGACTGGGAGACAAATGTTTTAGCTCACTGACACTATCTTGAGCTGTCTTTTCACTTCCAAAGAACTTCAGATACCATTTAGATAAATTTTTTTAGCGTATTTTCTTTGCTTAATTTTGAGAATTAGCAGAAAACACACATAACTAAAATGAAAAGCACTCCTGAATATAAACATTTCAAACATCACAGGTGACAAAGATAAAAACACTAATGATAGTGAACAGCATCAAGAATGTGATAAATTCAGTGATAAATAATGTATCTATCATACACAAAAAGCTAACAGTGAACACTACAAAACACAAAAAATATGCACAGGTTTTTCTGGTCAGTTGGACCCCAACCTTTCTTTAAAAATTTGTCTTTAAATCAGATAGAACTTCAATAGAAAAATAATTCATATATAGTGGATCCATATCTTCACAAAAGAAGCTTCTCTGAATACCTTTACATCTCAGGACCAAGTCCTGAAACTACGTGTACTATTACAGAGTTGTTAGTGACTTTTCTATAAGTGGTACTCAAACAATCTTTTCTTTTTTCTTTCTTTTTTAACTAGGTTGGAAGAGACCTTAAAGATCGTAAGAGTCCAACCCATGCCCTAACACCTCAACTAAACCATGGCAGTGAGTGCCACATCCAGTAATGTTATAAGGTGTTTTATTTATCGTCAGCCAGTAGCTAATAAAAAAAAAAAAAAAGTGGTTTGTTTGTTTGGTTTTTTTGTGTTTTTTTTAAAATTTACCCAGTTATTACTGATTTGGGAAATTCAAGGTCTAAGAAATCTATACATATTCAGTAAACTCTGCCATATTGAATAGTACTGTTTACTTCAAAGTTCCAAATCTTAAGACTTAAATACAAAAACATCATATACAGATTATAATTTTAAAAACATCTGTTCCTAACAAGTGTACTGCTGCTTTCAGAATAGTTGTTCCATGGTGCTAGTTTTCTGTATCATGATGTTTCTTGGAATTCCAGCTCTAGAATTTATTTGTATTTATTTATTTATACAAATTATATATACATTTATACAT